>WBNO01010615.1:0-264294 GCA_013400575.1 Peucedramus taeniatus
CCTGGCCTGGAATGCTTCCAGGGATAGGGCATCCACAACATTTCAAGGAGTATCAGGTTTTCTGGAGTAGGCTGGAAGCTGGTGTCCCCTCATGGTAAACTACAGTGCTCCTGCTTGCAGTTAGGAGTGGCAAAAGTTGAGTGCTCTTAATAAGGGCACTCTGAGAGGGATGGGATGCTTGCTGGAGGGAAGGGTAACTGGCCCTTTTTTGATGTTGATGGTCTAGGACAAGAGAGAGTCTTGCTATGGGTCTGATTATTTTTTTTTTCCCAACAGACAAGAGAAATATGCTAGTTTTACATGAGAAACATCTTAGAGAAAATGCACATAAGAGAAAATGGGAACTTACAGGAGAATTTCTGGGGTAACCTTGTTGTGACCTTTCAGTACCTACAGGGAACTACAAGAGAATTGGAAAGGGATTTTTTTACAAGGACATGTAAAGACAAGAGGTGGTGACTTGAAACTGAAAAAGATTAAGTTTAAATTAGAAATTAGGAAGAAATTATTTACTGTGAGTGTGGTGAGACTCTGGAACAGGTTGCCCAGAAAAGTTGTGGTTGCCTGGAAGTGTTCAAGACCAGGTTGAACGGGGCTTTGAGCAACCTGGTCCAGTAAAGGTGTCCCTGTTGGAACTAGATGATCCTTAAAGTCCCTTCCAATCCAGACCATTCTATGATTCTTTGAATTAACTGTGGCAGAAAAAAAAAAAAATTGCTTAGAGAAAGAAGTTAAAAAAGTGCTTGCCTGTTGCAGGAAAAGAGGTGGCAATTTCCCTTATTTTTCCAGACCATTTCATTATTTTTATGTGTATTCCTTGTTCTGAGCAGTCATTTGAATTTCTCAGTATTTAAACTGATATTCAAGTGTTAAATGTTGACAACTAGCAAACCTTTTAGAGTAGTAACCCAGTTAATGGTACAGCTGCCTCAATAAGATGTGCTGCTAAAACTCGAGAAACTCAAAAAGAAAAGAAATTGGCTAATTCTCAGTAGAGGGTAGCAATGGCAGGTAAAAACATTGTCAGTTAAAACATATTTTATCATGATTACCACAGAACTCATTATTATGATTAAAGATGTACTAGCCATGACATGCCAGCTACATGCTGGTAGCAGAAAATACCTGCTGTTTGTAGGTTATTATCAACCTCCTTTGAAGAAAATCAGTCTTTCTTTACATTTGCAATGCAATGAAACCCCAGGCATTTCTTTGTATCTTTAATTTAAGCATGCTTTTCAAACGCAGACACACAGCTGCAGTGAGCAACAAAATGGGTTTGTCATGTTTTGTGGCATCCCACTAAAAAAAAGGGATTTTTTTTGACTGTATTGATGTTAACATTTTGGGATTGTCTGTTGAAATTCTAATTTGTCTATCCATCTATCTATATGAATGAAACAGAAGAAACTTTGTTAGCAGTGCTTAATAGAGTATTGCACCCTATTTTGAAACCATAATTTTAATTATAATTTCTAATGTTATATTGTACCTTAAATAACATTAGGGGAAATTGCTACCATGAAGAAAATCACTAACTATACCAAAGTCATTGGTTTTAAACTGTGATTTGCCTATCATAGAGTCTGATGGAAAAAAATGACAAAAATGCAAGTACAAAATACAAGTTCAGCTATAACTAAGCCCATTTCAGAAAGAGTTTATTCTAAGTGTTTGCAGCAGTTATTTTTCATGCAGAAGTCTATGTTAAGCGTCAGCTTCAATAAGCTCAAGTTACTTGGTCAGATACTGTGCAAATATTAAACTGCCTGCTTTGTCAGTGAACCGGCGGATGTGTCATTCCTCCTATCTTTATTATTTTTTAAATAATTCAGCACATGTGCACTATTAGCACTGTAATGTGAACTCTCCCATGCTGAGGATTTTATTTTGCCTGAGAAGAAAATGAGCTTTGTCTTTCAAAAGGTTGTTGATATCTTGCCTTTTATGACCAGCTATTGTCTCCCCATGAGCATATCTCAGTAACTAGGTGGTAGTAAGCCTAAATATTATAGGAAGAGAAAGCCTTTCCATTTGCAGTTGTGTATTTGTAAACTTACTGGTTTTACTAACTACAGAAACTCAAAGACTGGCTAGTCATGTCTTAAGAGGTCAGTCTATGCCTATTGCTTAACATAACATTAAATCACAATTTCTATTTCTCTTTCCAGCATGACTTATTTAATTTTTTTTTACAATTTGATCCCTTTTGTATCCTCATTTTTTTTCCTTATTGACTGATGTAAATTCAGCTTTCTATGTCCATTTTTTTCCCTATGCCTCTCACTGTTGCAACTTACCTTGGATGGCAGGTTATTGGTTACTGCCTACGGGAGCCTTTTCCAGGAGCTAATTTAGCTGTCAGTCTGAAATTGGTAAAAAGGATGAAAGATGGATCATAGGCCTGGGGCATGCCTAGACCAATATCTAGCATATCCCTATCTGGAAGTATGCTTATTAAAACAGATTTGAAAAATATTTTTTCCCAATCTTGCTCTGCCATCATTTCATCCAGCTAAGAAAAACATTTTCACAGTGACACTACTGATTCTTTGGCAGCTCTCTTTTTTTCTAAAAGGAGAAAACAGTATTTAGATACAAGATCAATAGAAAAACAAATAGACTATTATATTCCCTAGAGAAACCCCTAGAGAGAAGACAGATGTGCAGAAATTTAATATTCTTGTAGGCAAAAATCACAAACATGGGGGTTCTGCTCAGCTGAAATGAGCTGTGGTAAATGTGTATGAAATAAACATTTAAAAAGGAGTAATAAAAAAAGGAACGCTTTCGGGCTAGGCTGAGGTGCTGTGTTTGAATTTGTGACCCCTTCAAAAAGTAATTTTGCGTCTACAAACAGTGCTTACCTTAATATTCTGTGGTTCAGGCATAACTTCATATAGTGAGCCAAAGGAAGGTTTCTCGCCATCGGCTCTTTCCAGATATACTCATCCATTCACAAAGTTCATACAGAGAACTGTGTCTTTAATATTGCCTCCATTTTTTATTTAGATAATTATATTCTTCTGCATGACCTTGAGCCTGTTGTTACTCTAACTAGGTGTGTGCTTTGGTTTCTTTACCAGAATAATTTGTAAATAAAAGTAATCAAAATATGACCGCAATTTTCGATAACAAATTATGTGCGTCTGTTCTCTTTCTGTCCTTACAAGTCAAATCCTCTTGTTGTATCTACTCAATGAAAGGAGTAAACTTAACCTTTCTGTATCTGCTGTGTCAAGCTTCTTCCTGGAGCTCCTGCACTGAACATGTAACCAGGATGATGAAGGGTTTCCCTCCTGTTGGAGGGACTGCAGGATGAGTATTAAAGAAACAACATAATTGGCTGATGTCACACTTCAGTTGATGTTCTTGCACCTAGCCACAAGTCTGTTTGGAGGGTTACACATTCAGCTTTTTGGGGAAACACAAATTTTCCTCCCAACCAGTCTGTTTTTCCAATCACATTTGTGTCAAGGTCAACATTCTCTTCTTTCCCCTTTGAATTTGTCCGACACTGAAAACTAGATGTGGATCAATAGACCTCGCGTTTAATTTTAGCCACACAAATACCATCATGGAGCTGTGAAAGCAGTGCTGGTTTCTATTCTTAGTATTTAGCATGTTGCAGCGGCAGCTACAAGCTTCTGCCAGCTTGGACCTCGTTTGGGTTGGACTAGATTCTCCACATGCAAAATTCCATACTTTCCCTTAAGGAACGTATTTTCCAGAGTACAAGATACAATAGATGTGTGTGTGTGTCAGATGATACAGGGGTGGAGAAATTTGTGAGAAAAGGAGAAATTCAGCAGTAGTACATATAGTTCTTAAGCTACTTTTAAGTATGTTAAATCATAGCTGTTACTGATATCTTCTTCAAAACAGCATAATTTTACCTCTACCAACAGCTTTGTGTAATTCAGGCATTTGAATTACAAAATTGTAATTACTAAAATTGATTTAAAGGGAGTTGTATGTGCATAGTACATCATCTTAAAAGTTGATACATTAGCATTTTTGTTAGCATTTTTAACTTTCTATCTCACGATTCCTTGAAAATTTAAAAACTTAAGTTACTTACTAGACATTTTTAACCTAAATGGAATATATACTTGTGCACCTCTTTAGTTGTTACTGTAGAGGTCTTTTGTGAGTGGCTGTGACTCTTGATTGTGGAATTCCTTAATGGAATTCTTGTGTGCTTTTATGTATTTTTGCAAATGTCTCTTTTATTAGTGTGGAAATACAAAGGAAGAGAGGTCCACTAATGTTGATGTGTGGATCATGATCCTGTGGATAGCAAATTTTGTTATTCTTACTTGAAGATAGTCTTGCCAGGAAAATAATGTAGGTTTCCAGAAGGAAAACCTGTGTTAACACTACAAGAGTACCTTTAAAAAAATTCTTTTATGAGCATCTTTTTCCTCTTTTCCAGATTCAGAAATCTGGAAGAAAATCTAAGGATGGAATTTGATTTTTTGTTTCAGGCTCACAAATGTTGAGCAGTGCATACCTGCAAGCATGGGAATCTGGTGGAGAAGTTATGATCAGATAAGAAAACTGAGGTCTATCCAGAATGAACACCCTTAGGAGACAGAAAAAGAAATTCAAGTATGCACTAATTGGTCCTGTTTTTGTAGAAACTGATCTTCTGCAGTTTTATTTGGTTGCTGAAGGATGTAGACTTTCATTATTAGGTGTTTTGAATTAGGTGGTTTAGAGCTAGCAGGAGAGCTGGGGTTAGAGCTCCAGACATCATGTCAATTCTGCACTCTATTTGCCAGTCATTTATTCTCATGAAGAAAAGAAAAAAAAAAGATAAAAAAAGACAAAATTAGTCAATAACCAATAGAGTTGATATGTATGTTACAAACCTGCAGGGGCACTAAGCACACTTGACTGCTCTGGATTTTTGCTGGGAATTTCTCACCACCCCTTGAGATGGTGGTCCGTGTTTCTCACTACAGCTTTACTTAGGCAGAAGTGGATGGTGCCTGTGCATTCTTTGAAGAATTCTTTGCAGAGAATTCAGGAGCTTTTTGGTGCATTAATGTAGGTCTGGACAACTTGTGCATTAATGGCACTTAGGGGCATGATTTAGCGGCAGGCTGGGCAGTGATGGACCCAATGATACTAAAGGTCTTTTCCAACTTACATGATTCCATTCTATGATTTTTTATTTCATGTGTGACCCTACCCCATCAGAGGTGCAAAAACTCCATTTTACTCCAAAATTTGGGTGCTGATAACTGCTGCAAGCTGGAGGACTGTAGTGCAAGGAAGGGCTGGGGAAAACCTGGTGTGGGATGGATAAAGATTGTCTCTCAGGAATGTGGAGTCAACCTAAAGGTCCTTGCCTTTGGCTCACAACTTTAGTCAGAGTTGTAAAAAAAAAATTTTTAGCTTGCTGAAAATTACTGAGCACTCTTTACAAGTATCTGTTTCTTCAGAGAGAGACAAAGTCTATGTGAAAAATGTTCTGCAGTGAGGACTGGGTGCAATAGCAAATATCAACTAATTTTTTGGCTGGAGCTTTCGTTCATTTTGACCTGTTTTGACTATATTCCTTGGCTTTCCAAAAGCTGCTGTGTATAAAAAAATGGAATTTTAAATGTCTGAAAAAAAAGGGGCCCAACCCCCTGCAGATAATGCACGTTGTCCAGAAGGGAAGAGACATGTGAGGAGCGGTGCTAACAGCCTTTTGTTTCTATGTCCCCTTGTGTTTTTTTCTACTGTCTTGTTTGAAAGCAGATTGTGCGTGAAGGGTATTTAAAAATATCCAAACTGATCAAAATCATCTATGGCATGGAGGCAGAAATAGCCGGGAAAACAAACAGACCGGAGATGAAATATGGATGAGATAGACATACCAGTGTTTCATGAAAGAGAGAGCTTAAAACCAAAAGCCAAGAAACACAAATACAGGGAGTTAAAGTACAGATACTTTATGATTCACGTTACTGTCTTCAATTAACTATGATATAGAATTGCGCGATTTTTTTCCTTTCAAAAGAGAAATCCATCTCCTTGCTTATTTTTCCACTTGCTGCTTTCTGTTTAAGTTAATTCAGCAGTAATTGGATACACTGTGTCTAATTCTTAATAAATCAACAGAACTTTATAGTGATATTGACAGTGGCTTTGCTTGCCCCATTGTTTCTATCAAGAGTTTTATTCTGCTTCAAAACAATTTGCTGTGAACGTCCTTGTTTGTTTGCCACACTAGGCTTTGTTCTGGCTGAAAACTTTGATTTATAACTGTATATAATTGATGGCTGTGGGGTAGGTGGACTATAGCTATTGCTCCTCCTCTTTTAATCTAGCTTTGCGTAGAAATCCATGTAGCGGAGCATTCTCAAGGGAACCAGGCTGGGAAATTCTCTGTATACCCAATGGGAGGCCATTAATCATAGTGAAGAGTCTCTTACTGGCTGTAAGCATGTTTGTGAAAGTCAGGAAAACAAAAGTGGACCACCTCAAAATGACTGATCAAGAGAATAGATGTTAAAGCCAATGTATTCATTGTAATACATAAAAAAAAAAAACCAAAAAAAAACCAAAGGGATAGTTTATGCATTGAAGTATATTTATTCAGATATATTTGGCACATTTAAAGATATTTTAAACTCCAGTAAATAACTGTAATTGTAGATGTTAGAGATCAGAATCCTAGGAAAATGAAATAAAAGTTTTGATGATTGCTACTGTGGATCTGAGAGAAACTTTGAAACACCAGATAAAAAAATACCCAAAGCATTATCTGAATGTGTGTTAGAGCTGAACTGGTAAAAGAAATGTGCTAAAAAGTCTAAAATGTCAGGTGAGATTTCGATGAATATTTGCCCCAAAAATGTCTCGTTCAGAACTACAACAACAACAACAACAAAAAACAAAACAAAACAAAAAAAAAATTGGAAAATTAAATTTTACAGTTTTTTAGGAATATTTTTTTCCTGCAGCTTGTGCATTTTGGCTGTGGTCCAGTGCAGGTGAGGAAGAACCTGAATGCACATGCAACTCTCAGAGGTGACACTCACCTGCACTCTGGGAAGCCCAAACCCCCACATTATCAGGACTGGGGTCTCAGTGCTTCTGCAGGTCCTGCTGTCTTCACATATCCTTCACAAAAATGTGCTGCTCAGATGCAACCTAATGGGTTCCAGTTGTGACCGCTCCAAAGGTATTTGTACAACAAAGTGATTGTGCTCAAATTTGAGTATATCCAAGTTGGATATGAGATGGAGTTACAGGAGGTATTTTTGTGATTAAAAATTTCTGCCCAGCAGGGAGGAATCAAGGGAGTAAAGAGGCTCAAATGCAGTTTTTAAGCATTTACAGTCTGGACTTTTTCCCATATAAATAGCCATAAACTATAGGAAGAGAGGTATTGTAATATGGCATAACAACATTAGCTTTATTTACTAGGCAAATGGTTGGGGATTTTTTACTTTAGAGGCTAAATTTGATGCAAAGATAAGGCTACAGTTTGTGTTCTCATGAAGCTGTGGTAGAGCAGCACACTTATCTGTTAAGTTAGTAAACTTATCAGTTTATTTCCCTCACAAAAATCTTCAATGAACCTTCCTACCAATTCCTAACAATTTCAACCTATGTACTTTTAAAGTGTTACTAAAATTCATGAACAACTTCCTTGAATAAGACTTAAACGTAAAAATGGAAGTAGTGCTCTCCAGAAATTGTAATACATTGTTTCAATAATCTGATAAAGTAAGATGGAAACATTTTCTCCAGATATTGGTACAGTAAAAGCTACAGCTTATCCTGACAAAATAGTCACAAAGTTAAAAATGGCATAGCAAGTAGTAAATTAAATGTTAATGCAATACATGGAAGAATCAATGTTCATTCTGAAGCAGTAAGGTTTTTGGTTTTTTTTCTTAGTTTATACTTAATTTATGGCATTGGGGAATAGGAGTAAGATACTAATTTACATCTGGTAATTTTTTTAAGATCTAGGGAAAACCCCCTAACTTTCCTGTGATTAAGAGAAATAAAAACTCACCTTAGTCTGTCTTTTTTCCTATTTGTGGAAAGAGATTCATTTCAGATACATGTTTTGCCATTTCCAGTACTCATGTCCCATTTTTATTCAATGCTGCTTTGTACATTAGCATGATTTAATTTATTTTTCTCATACTAAGTTGAAATGAAAATGCAGTCTGTGTCCCAAAGATGTATATTCATGCTTGACACAAAGCACATCTTAAGCTCTAGTTATTTAAAGTTAAGCAAATGCTTAAGCTGCTCTCAGCAAAGGTGACTTCTCTGAGCTGCAACTTGCACCCTTATGAACTTTATTAAATTGCAGCCTTGTCAAACGGGATGCTGTGTCCTGTCGTAGTGGTGTTCCACATGTGGGTGTAACGCTGCCAGTAATCTTAAATCCCTTTTAATTACTGCCCCTTCACTTGTTTTCTTGTTTCCTGGTGTGGTGGAAGTCCAACCGGAATGAAGTCCAGGCTTAAGTGTTCATCTCAACTATTCATCTTAGCTTTCCCTATTGTTATGTTTATGCAGAGTTTTTATTAGACTCATGGGATCAAAATGTATTCCCTTAGTTTTACAAAAAATGAATAGCTTTTGTACATTCTTAGCATTTAAAGTAAACACAGCGAGTTTTTAAAGTGGTCCTTTTTTTCCAATAACTAAAATATGGTCATCTGTTCTAAGCATAAATCATAATTTCATTATCAACAGAGAGAGGTCCAACGCAATATATATGTATAGTTGAATGATATAAGTGGCATTTCTGTGTAAAATGTATTCCCTTGCCCAAGTAAACACTTCATAACAACATGAGTGAAAGGGTGTATTTAAAAAACGAAGGCTTAAAGCACGTTACTTACGAGTTATACGGAATGCAGTTTTTGTAAAATATGAAGCTCACTGGATATGATCCAAACCAGCTGAACTATGTTAAAAGGTATAATAAACAGTCATAGCTTTGCATGCAGTTATTTAATTGGCAAATAGATTTTTCTATCACTGTCACTGGCAATAGCAGCCATTTGATACCAGGGCTTGGATTAAATGTTTCATCAGTAGTGCCTATTTAAGGATCTTTATGGAACAACAAGTTAGTCCCCTGGGCAAGCCCATGTCAACTGCAATAAAGAGATCCACACAAGTGAATGAGATGTATTTTTGCAGGATTTACAGGGAGGCTACGATTCGCTTTTCTATCTGGATGCTTTGAGGGCTGCTTTCCATTTTGTTCAACAACAGTGGCTGCTGGTGGCAAATATTGGATACCGAACATTGTATATCCAAAGGATTTTTATAGTTTTCTTGCAGAAACGGATTCATAAATGGATGTCATCTTTCTGGAAATAGGTGAGTCTCTGATAAAAGCAGATATTGCAGGATTTCTATAGTTTTAATTTCCTGGTAAATATTCTGCATTTAGACTAAACCTTCAGATACTCCAAGTATCTGCTGTATTTTCTCCTCTCTCCTTCTAAAAGTCAGAACCTTCTGAACACCTCTCTCACCCTTTTGATACAGGGAAAATGTAACATGTGTGGGTTTCAAGACTGCTTGACTTTAGTCCACTGTCCTGCTCCCCAGGTGCTCATAAGATCTGTGCATGTAGTTAATGCTTGCTGCAGTGTTTTATAATTGATTCGTATAATATGTGCGTTTGTCAATTTAGAAGCTTTTTTAAAGTTAATTTTGAATATGTATCTGTGCTTGTCATGGAGCCTTAGTCAGTTCTTCTTGGCAGCTAGATTAATTTTTCCCTGGTTGATTTTAATTTCAGGATTTTGTTTAATATTTTTCATCCTGAAATTCTTTAAGAACAGCAAAAATACATGATATAGCTGAAACTGATTGCATCTACTGTTCGTTTCCATGTCCATGTAACCACGCTGGGTATAAATTTAAGTCTCAGCTGTTCATTGGCATCTTTTTGATCTGAACTGGTGATACTGCATCTAACCTCCTTAGCTAGGTTCTGCTTTCTGAGGTTGAAAAGTGGAGACAAATGCCTCTGAGGTTGAATTAAATGAGCCATTTGCAACAGATTCAAACGCTGGTGAATAAACTCTGAACTCAGGCTCACTTGAAACAGTTCAAACTTTTGTTCACTGACTCGTCTCTGGTGTGAAGCAGAACTTATACTGCTGTTACTTCAAGAGTTGATTCTGGGCTTCTGGTGAAAGCAGGAGAGGTGTTGTCCCATTACACGCTCCTGGCAATTTGTGTTCTCAAGAGAGTTTATATATTTATATACACATATGTACTATTTATATCTCTATGTGTACCAATTATATGTGTATCCATATATATTTATTTGTATTTGTAAGTTAATGTAATTTGTATATTTTTAAATACATATACATATAAATTAGTAGATGTTTTTCTTTTTACTTAAACATGCGTTCTGAACAAAACTCATCATTGTGTTTTTATCATACATAGGAAAACAAAATTTGCTAACTGCTCAAGGACTCTTCTACACCAGCTGGAAATGCAGAAATGCTTCTAAATAGTAGTGTAGTATTTTACACCAACCGTAATGTCTTTTCAGTCATGTCAATGTAAAAGGGTATAAGTTTAATGTGCACTTAAAAGTTGTAACTGTGCAAATTTTTCTGTGCAAAATGGAAAGGGGAAGCAAGGGAGCAGGTGCATTGCTCAGCCAGCCCTTTTTTCCTCTTACTCTCCTTAGTCCCAGTTGTTTCCTGGAGTCTCCTGAAGAGCTGCCAGCCAGTGTTAACTCAGAATTTGTTTGTGGGTTATATAGTCATGAATTTAGATGATTAGCATAGAGCTGTTCTTGTTTCATGACTTGCCTTGTATGTGGTTATTTCCTGGACTGATGTAAATAATGGGTGTTTTTATGATAGAAACAGTGTCTGAGAGATATGCCTTTCTGTCCTCCTTAGGTTTGTCCTGCTTGTAGTTATATTAAAGAGTGAGTGTTAGGTTTTGTCTATGGATTAGAAGAGTGAAATCTTTTCATGCCTGCAATATTATCGGTATTTAAAAAAAAAAGGACACATATTTTTATATCGGTATATAAAAACAAAAAGGAGAAAAAAAAAAAGATTTCTGGTTTGAGCCCAAAGTAAAATCCCTTCTACATTTTACAGTAGCTTTGAAATTGAAAGGTCTCTTCACCCTGCTTTATTTACATTGCTATTAAGGAATAGCATGCTTTAAAACTATGAAAAAATTACTGGTCTGTCCTTGAAAGCAAGACCTCAAGACTCTGTCCTCCTGAAGGACTTGGAAGGAATCATCTAACTAATCAGCTATTGACTAAACAGCAGGTGGAGATTGCTTAGTTTATTGATAAATCATCAAACAAGTAGATGGCAAAAAATGTTAGTGACTAATCTGGGTATCTCTGTGGACTTAAAACCTTGAATTGTCTTCTGCCCTTGTGGTTTTGTGTGCTCACTTAAGTTGGCAAGATTTTTGTGGCAATGAACATATTTCTAGTGCCAAACCATTTCAGGATGTGACCATCTTTGAATAATTTACATTGCTGTTGCAGAAAAAAATAATACCATGTTATCATCACTGAATAAATCTGTCCTGTTCCATTGCTCCTCATCAGGAGTGCACATCTGTAGGTTTCTGTGCTCTCTCCCCTGTAGGTTGTTTGTGCCCTCCTCTGTGGCTCGAGGAAGCAAGAGATGTGTACCAATTTGCATGATAGTTCAGCCTTGTAACCTGGAGTGCAGTGGCTGCTAATGTGTTTTTTGGGGGTAGGTTTTTCTGCTTGTACAGATTAATGACCCGATTCGGAAGCCGTTCTACATGCTGGACTCCTGCTGATTTCTGTTTGTGCAGAACTGCAAGGGAAGCTAACTCTGAGCATATATCCTGGCATAATTTATTTAGGGTCCAGTCTTTGTGCCCAGCCAAAGTTGAAATAATAATAAACTGTTTCTTTCTCTCATATTGAGGCAGAGATTTTTCCTATCTGCTGAAGGAGGTGCACTCTTAGTACTGTGGGCATGGTTAGAGGCTTCTGTGTACTACTCCAGGCACATCTTCAAGCTGCCACAGAGCACACAGTTTGGAGACAAGAAGTGAGTATTTGCTTCTCCCTGAGTTGCCGTGCCATAAGAGTGGCTGCAGTATTTTGAGGAAAAGTTGAGCATTTTCCCAATGGATTTATTTACTGCACCTTTAATTTGCACCTTCAAAACGCTGTAGATTTTCTTGAAGTTGAACAATGGAAAAGTCTGTTCCCATTGTTGAGGCCTCCATTTGGCGTTGTATGGACTCAGCTCTCAGGGGAGCAGGCGTGTGATGGGCCTGTCTGGCTTAAGGAAAGATGGTTTTGCCTGTAGGTGATCCAAGAGTAGCTGTGCATGTTACCACTTTGTCAGTATCTAAAGGGCTTCACCACCTAACCCCATCTTCAGCTGTGGATATGCATTTCCAAGCTGCTTACTGCTTAGTGACTGAACTATGAGTTTTCCCTCTAGAAATCTTGTATTTCTGTCTCCTAGAAATAGTAATGGTCCAGAAAACCCATAGAAACCTTGTTTCCTAAGAATTTGAAGATCTTATTTCTATCCATGCTGAACAGCAGTATACTTGTACCTAAATCTTTCCTGGCTTCTTGCAATACATTTTTGAGGAGCAATTCTTCCTTGCAGGAGGCAGTTGTTCAAAGTACCTTGGAGATTTGTAATTCTAGAAGTAGCCAAGGCGAGGATGGATTACTAGGTAGAGTGCAGGTGCATGTTAAATGCAATTTGTCACATGGATGCCACCCTCAGGTATGTGGGTGGATGGGTTGAGAGATGCCTACCTAAAGCTTTAACTTGCTCAGTGAACACTTAAGTCAGAGGATTTTCAGTTTTCACTGCTTTTAACAGCATTCTGCAGTCGTAGTTTCACAAGATTAGCTATTCTTGAATAGGTTTTCCATTGTATTAGGTGTAGGCACATTGCTCTGCAGAATCACTCAAGCGTGGATGCCTTTTTTTTCCATCTACTTGTTTCTACAACATGCCTGTTGTGACCACTGAGAGATTATCACTGCCTGGTAGGTAGTATTGTGTCTTCTTGTGGGGGATTTCATCTCTAGGTTTCCTGCACACATTTATGGGGAAGACTTCTGTTGTGAAAGTCCTTGTGTGTCTCCACCGTCTCTTTTTTCAGCAGCACTGGACACTTAGATTCCAATTTTACGTGTGTATTACTGTGACACCATTGAGATATCAGTGGATTTATGTGATGAAATCCTTAAGACCGAGTTATCTGATTTTGTAACTTGCATTTGGCTTGTACTGTCTCCCAAGAATATCTGTTTGCGTTTTCGTCAGAGACTTCAGAGGCAGTATCTTTTCAGATATGAAAAGTAACAGCAATAAACTACATTAGCAAATCCTCCTACAAGCTGCTTCTGTTTCCTCAAACTTCATGCTTAATAGTTGCTGGTAAATATTCTCTCTTTTCATCAAAGCAGCTTGTGAAGATCAGTGATTTTAAAGAATTCATACTAAAACTGCACAGATCTGCTTAGTTATAGCTGCTAATTGACTGCAATATGAGAATAAAAAAGAGGATGTATAAATCTGAAAATGCTGCAAAAAGTTGATAGGAAGGTGACTGTGATTTTGAAATGACGCTGTATCTTTTTTGGTCATGGGTGGGTGAGACCGGATTCATTTAATGCCAATAGCAAAGCGTCATTGTCTTCAACTGGTCAGAAATTTTGCTGTAATGGGTGTGGTGAGAGACATTTGACATTTTCACTTTGATACCTGAAACCACCAAAAAAAAAAAAAAAAAAAGTAAAATACTGTGGTTTCTTTTTCTGTTACCACGTAGACAAAGTTCAGCTCGTCCCTCACAGCTTAGCTGAAAAATCAAATACCAAATCTGATACGCTTGCATTCCGTGTGGAAAAGAAAGCCTGGATTTGGAGTCAGTCCTACCTCTGAATAAATAGTCTGCTTTTTCAAACAAATCTATGCTGATTAATAATGCACTCCTGTACTGTGCCAAAGTAAATTTTGCATAAGGGTAGTGAAAAACTACATGAAACTTGATAATCTGCAGTGAGTTTTAATTTTGGTTGATATGAACTTGAAATTTAGGGGCTCAGAACTATACTAAAACAGTAAAGAAGCTTAATCTGCTGCTGTCTCTAGGAACTGCTGCATTTTGCACATTTCTTTTGTAGGTTTGTAGGGGTGTTGGTTCTTTCAAGAAAAAAAATAAGTGCAAAACTTTGATTCCTCTTCTTCTTTTCTCCCCGAGCAAGATCCCTTTAGTACTAAAAGGAAAAAGCAAAGAAGTGTAACAGTCCATAAGCCATTAATGCACGTTGTTTATAACATGTAGTTAAAGTGTGTTTCTCCTGGTACTGGCACTTCTAAAGCCAGAAGAAAAGCCTGAGCAAGCAAGGGGATGCAAATCTGGGCTTGAGCACCTTGGGGAGACTAACTGGTGATGGTCCCTGTTGGGAATTTATGCTTCTACTAAGTTCCTGAGCTTTGAGCATGGCATTATCATTGGCTTTGTGCAGTCTGGATTTTGCTCCTTTGTATTGTGGTGTGCATCCACAGTGAGACTGCAGTGGAAAGAGCTGTGAGTTCAGAAGAGTAAGGTAATGCAGTGAGAGTGTGGTGGTAGTAGTAAGAAAAATGTGTACTTTGAAGTGGATGTAAACATTTGAAAAGGAATACGTTTGCAGTTCGTGATTTTTCATGGTTGGCCTGAATACAAGAACACTAACGCATTGTAAAAAGATAATTTCTCTAAATACTGACAGCACCATCTTCGGTGGAGGTGAGGAATCATTTTGCAGCTCTTCATATTTCAGTATGTCAAGGCTGACCATGTTTTGTATTTATTCAGGAATTATTGCACTGTAGCAAAAGGTGAAATTTTTGCAACAGTGTGTAATCAGTTCATCTGTTGGCTGGTGGATCAAGCTATGCAGAGAAGCAGTTAAGACATCACTCTCCTCTTAGCTGTTTGCATTGGTTTTGCATCCAGCTGCTTTGCCTCAGCTAGTGCCCAGTCCTGTTGTGCTCGACTCAGTAAATCATGGCTAATAAACAGCAATTTGTTAATGTGGTGACGTACAAAAATATGGCAGTATATATAGGGCTATGGCTTTTACATGCTAATGAGCTCTCTGTTCGTTATTGTATAATTCTTCCCCACTGCCTTCCTGTGATGGAAGTGCTCTGTTCACAGCTTCTTCCATGTGCAATGTCCCCATGGAGACCGTGTGCGGCGTACACCTCCCTTTTTTTGTCTAATAAGTTCCTAGATGTTTATAGAAGCTTCTCTGAAATATGCTGTGAAAGATACTACTGAAATTAATACTTTGAAAGATTACTTATTACAAAGAAAGTAGTGATAGATGATATCAACTTTGTGGGAGCTAGGGGGAGGTGAGGGGCTAATTTATGATATTGTGAGCTTTAAAAGAATATATTCAAATATTTTTTTTTTTTTTTTTTGGCCTGGTGAGGATGCTGCCTGTCCTATTTACATTCCTTTTCTTCCTGCCTAGAATTGCTTTCTTTTGTTAGAGGAGGCTGCTGTACCTACGTTATTGACTGGTGAGGTATCCAAGTGCTAAGTTTGCAGTTTTTTTGAAAGCTGTTTGGTTCTGATTATATCCAGTTCAATCTGTTCTGTAACTTCGTCTCCTTTCCTATTTACTGTTCTATGCCTTTATTTATAAATATCTTTTTTGTCCTTTTTTTTTGTATGTCTGGCTCATAAAATCACAGCCAGAAGTACAAGCTTTATGACTATAAAACAAGTCATGCCTACCTTGTAGACTGTGTCATCTGCTGTGATGTTGTATTCTATGTATTATCAATTTTACTGTAAGAGGAAAATTAGAGCATGCATTTTCCACATGAAGAAATCAAATGTAATCTAAATGCAAACCACAGGTTTTATTGCACAGTAATATTTGATAGCACTGCTATTACTAATCCCAGCATGACAAGAAACACAGCATAGTTATGAAGTTTGCAGCACTCATTTTTTAATGGTCTTTTTTTGGTTAGGAAAGCCACAAAGCCAGGGAAGATTGTTTGTTTGCCAGTTGCAGTCTCAGACTTTCAGAAATGTTAGTGGAATATTGTACATTTTTACAAATCATTTCAGGTCTGACAAGAATTTCTATCCTTTTTAATTTCCATGAAAACATTATTGAGTAGTAAAAATAAAATGATATAATTAACCATATCCAATAAATGCCTTATTATCACTGCTTTTGCTTCTGTTGGGTACTTTATGGGAAATTCTATTTTTTTTTTTTTAATTTTTATTTAGGGTTTTAGGATCTATAATCATAGAAATAAAAGACGGATGATTGTAATACAGTAGAGTGCATCCACCTTCCAGGTGGGGAGCACACTGCCACTGGTCTTGTAGGTTATTCAGAACTATTAAGATGACAGTGAATGAACTTCTTTTAGTAAGTTTTGGTCAGCTTTAGTAAAAGTGTCACAATTGACTTCATAATACAGTGGTAACCCAAGAGTATTATGCAAGTGTGCAGTTTGGGAATGTTGGGTATGATGACCCATTTGCAGATGATAAATAGTATTGAGTATGAATCCTCAACTGTTGTTGGGAACTCATCCTGAAATCAGAGCCACGGTCCTCTCTCACAGGTGTCTGAATTGATACTTGCTTAAAGTGAAGAATACTACCTACTATATTGTTGTTTCCATTAGACAGAATTTTCATACAGACCTCTCTTTTTGAAGCAGGGATCTAAACCCAGTGTATTGGACACATCAGACCACGAGAAAGTCAGTGCTGCTACACAGGCAGGACTTCCTGGGGGCTGGTCCCTGCTCCATGGACATCAGTAATACAGCTGTAACCATAAATGGGAGTGGACAAGGGAAGAGAGTTTAACAGGAAAGTGAGGAACGTGCTACCATTTGAAGTCTTTTATATAAGCAGGGAATAGCACTAATCCATGTTCTGGGGGGTAAATGCCCTGTGTTTGTGATTGGCCAGGCTGTATGATGATAGTGTCTTCTTCCTTTTCTCTACATAGGAGATTTGTTAACTGTGCTGAGTTAATAATGCCTTTCTATCTAGTTAGGGGTTTTTTGCCTTTTCATTTAATCTGCTACTGTCTGGGCATCCGGTCTTGTTTCTGTAAAGGGATATTAGCAAGATACCTGGAAGGAACTGGCTTGCTTAAGTGATATACACTGTGACTTAAGATAAAATAAATCAAATTCAGAAGTAATATCACCAGTACTTATGAACATGCTCCTTTGATCATATCTGGTTGATTCAATGTTATTTACTTTTGGTGATAATGGTTTGTCTGCCTTATCTCCTCTGCTCTGTCAGTAGCTTTGACTCTGCCCATATTCACTTTTCTCAATTAATAATGCTTTTAGCTCATTGATTTTATTTTCCAGCTGGCTGGATTTATCTGTCCAACTTTGCATTTGTACAGTTTTTCCAAGTCTTCCTTGCCAATGCTCATCCCTTTCTTGTGAAGGAAGCTAAGAAATGTTAGTTACTTATGGTGATAGGGTTCAGTTAAAGGAAAGAGGTTTTGGAGAGAGTTAAGTTTTGTTTGTTCCACTAAAACTCCTTCCTCAGGAGGTCTTTCCTTTCAAGAAGGCCATGGTTGTGTCTTGCTCTTCTGGATGCAGTTACAACCAGCCTTTAGGTTGTACTGATCAAGATAAAGTAATGGACCACACTGGAGTTTGTTTTGTTAGTTTGTAGTATTAGCTGTGTGTGTTAGAGCAGAGAAAACTCAAACACTGTGGGTGTGCATGCATGCATCCTTTGTGCTGGCTGTAAGTTAAACCACAGATTTTAGATCCTCTCAGCCCAGCTGGGTACTGGAAACCTGGAAATGCTGTGTATGAGGCTGCTGAAAATGTCACTGTGGATGTTATCAGGTGGTATCCAGTGTCCCTTTCAGTCATGGCATCCTTCTGAACCTATCAGTTCCCCTAAATGTGGATTCATTTTGAAAAATCCAGCTGACTTTACAGCTTGATTTACACACTTACATGCTTGTTCTTGTTGACTCCTTCTAAAATGCATTCTCTCTCTCATGGTCTTGCTGGTAGGTGGTTGTGGGACCAAGTCACTAGTTCCCAAAAACGTAGTATACCATATACAGATGTGCTATTTTAAAATATACTTTAAAATGAGTTTTTAATGTATTTTATCCAGAGTTACAGGGGATGTTGTCCAAGTACCTCAAAACATACTTTCAGAGGCTACACCTCTTTTACAGACACCAGGTTCAACAGCATGGGCTTTCACTTTTTTTAATGGTCTTCTCTATTTCTCATCTTCTGTAAGGCCAGTTTTTGGGGTTTTTTTTTTTTTTTTCCTTTTTTTTTTTTCCTGCCTTTTTTCATACTTTTTTGTTTTGTTTTTATTTTTCTACTTTCTGGGGTTTTTTTTCCCTTTTCTGTTTTATATTTCTTTGTATTCTGGGTCTCCTGTGTTAAGAAGAGTGAATAAATGGGGCAGTACATAATGTAATAATATCAATTTTTATTTCAATTCCTGATTAACATTTTGAAGGTAAGTTCAGCAGGCAGTGATTATAATCAACTGAGGATGTCCAGAATACAAGAGAAAGCAGTACTTGATTACAACAGTTTACAGTTTTACAGTTAAAAGATATAAAAAACCACAAATAGTCCCTTTGGGAAATGAAATATAATGGAAGTGTGGTTATTAAAAACTAGATATAATGTACACTAGTTATTACCTATTACGGTAAATCACCACAAGATGCAGGAAACATATCAGATAGATAAAACAGCCGTCTTGGAATATGTTGTCTTATTTTCCAGCAGATACTTTTTTTCTTCTTAGGCACTGAATTGATTTGGGGTGTGGAATTCATTTAGGAGCATGTAGATTGCCCTTTTCAGAACGGCTATTGAAATGAAGTTGTTATCTGTGCTGAGCTGTAAGTCATGTTCCCCTGTACCCCCAGGAAAGCCGCTTCGGGGGGCAATCGTGTACACCAGGTACTAATAGCTATTAGTTACTTAGAGTTAATGATGTTGCCAGCCTTGAGTATTTCACTTATCTTAAAATGGAAGTGCATGTTGATTTCCATTTCACAAATGGAAAAATTGAGTCAGATGGAGTTCAAATGACTTTCCTGAAGTCACTAACAAATCACTGTCAGATCTGAAGATGCAATCCAGCTGCCCTCTCCCCTGTGCCCTATGTGGTTATGTACAACTCTGAAGTGCCTGAGTAAGTAATTTTGGTTCATTATTGCCTTTATGCTCATTTGACAAAGATATCAGCAACTTTACAGCTTTTCAAGAGTCTTTCATCTGGCTGGCATCTGCCAGTGCTCTCCCTGTCCATCTCACACATCCAACACAACTTGACTGAGTTGCTACCTCCTGTATCAATTGGGGTCTTGCAGTTCTGATATTCTTTCTGTTATTTCAGGATTGCCTGAAATAATTCTTAAAGATTAAAACATTACTTTTATTTTGTGGATTAGAGAGAGTGAGGTTGGCCCAAGGAGGGCATCCAACTTCAGCCAGTGGCTTTGTGTAAATCTGTTGTGATTCCAAGCATGCAGTGATGCTAACTGAGTCAGCTGTTATGTCAAGAATTTCTTTGATCTGCTAAATTAATATGATTTAATTAGATTAATTAAACAGAAGATAACTAGAGATGAAGAAGGAGGTCAAGAAGAAAATTATTGGCAGTTGTAGCCCTGTGCTGGGTTAGCCTTGGCTAACAGCCAGTTACCCACATGGCTGCTCACTCCTGCATTCTCTCATGAGATGGAGAGGAAATAGAAGGAAGGTGAGAAGATTTGTGGCTCAAGATAATGGCATTTTAATCATGACAGCAAGAGCTGTACACGGAAGCAAAGCAAAAAGAGTAATTCATTCACTACTTCAAATCAGCAGGCAGACATCCAGCTGCTTCCTGGGAAGCATGGCCTCAGCACACATGGCAGTTCTTGGGAAGACAAACACCATGACCATGAACATTCCCCCTTTCCTCTCTGTTCCTTGAGCATCCACTGCAAGCACATGATGTGGTCTGTAGTATCCCTTTGGTCAGTGAAGGTTGGCTGTCTCAGCTGTGTCCCCTTCCAGTCCCATGCCCTCTTCCATCCTATACACTGGAGTGGGATGGTGCAGGGCAGAGTGGGCACAAGAGGAGGTCTTGCTGCTGTGCAAACCCTGCTAAGCAATAACAAAAACATCAGTGGGTTATCAACTCTATTCCAGCCAAAGATTCAAAGCATGGCACTGTAAGGACTTCTATACCAGCAGGACCAATACAGCAACTAAACATGGATTTCCAACACTGAAGGGCTGATAAAGTATTTTACTTTGGCAGACTATTGAAAAAAAAAAAAAAAAGCCACGAAAACCAACCAATGAAAAAATCAACCCCCCCCAACCCCCTTTTCTAAGGAGTGAACAGCAACAGGCTAACAATAGCCATTCATATCACAAAATTGTTGCAGAGAGCACTGGATAAATTGGACATGAACAAATTTCCCACAATGAATGGAACTCAGTCTGTGCATCTTTGGGAGTGAGGTAAGGAAATGGCACTGTTAAAGCCTCACTGAAACACCACATACTATAACACCAAAATAACCATGGATAACTGGAGAGACATTGGGATTACAGAATACAGGGAATTGTGTCAAAGGGGATGTATTCATTTCTGAGAAGAGAAGCAAAGGTGAAATTGGTAGAGACATTTTAATTAGCTTATGTGCCAGTACAGTTTTTGTTTGTATTTTATTAATAACTTGATCCATGACAAGGTTATGGAAAAGCCTGTGTTTGGGCAGCTAGCAAGAGAAAGCAGTGGAAAAAACCTATAACTTATTTCCAGGCACTTACTTAATTAAAATACAAAACAGGCAATATGGTCTCTGGATTTATTTTTCCCATGTAGGCTAGAAGCAATAAGCTGAGATTGCACAACAAGAAAGGTACACTTGTACCTTTTTATCTGGACCTTTGAGCTGCTTCTTCTCTGAGATGGATGCAATCCAGTCCCAGCTTTAAGATATTGAGAGGTGTATGTTTGCCTAACCCTAGGTGGGAATTCCTCCCTCAGGAAGCCCTTAAATCCTAATGGGAATAGTAATCCCTGAAGTTTGTTGGTTTACCAGTGTTTCTTTTCAAGTCTCATTGAGATGAGCTGCAGCCTAGAGGATCCCTTATGTGGTACACTCATCTCCTTCCTCAATAACACATGGAAAAAAAAACAACCTAGAGTTGTTTTCTGGTGCTTCTGAAATGTTCCTTTCTGAAGGAGTTATGGTTTGTGACTTCCTATTTCTGTCTCTGTGAGTTTCCATCTGACTGACCCCATGAGCTGTGGTGGTCTCATTGCACCCAGGTCTCTCACTCTGGATGGTGCCTCAGTGCCTAGGGGGGCTTGCTTCCAGCCCTGTGTGAACCTGTCTTAGTTGACTTTTTCTGGCTAAAAGGGTAAGCAAGGAGCTGCATGAAGAATTGCATGGTCTCTGCAGCTGGGATTTCTATCCCTTGAATCTTGGATGCTGATAGATGCAAGTGGCATATAAGTAGCCCTCTGATGAAAACTGGTCTGGAGGTGTGGAAAACCTAAGGTTGGGAAGTGTATATAAATTTTTTTTATTTCAGTTTTCCTTGGGATTCCTTTCTTGAGCTTTTAGAAGCTGCCATTGCAGGGATTACTTCACTTGATGTTTACAGCCTTGGCTCATACCAGCTGCTTGGGACCAGAATGGGTTGGCAGCAGCAGGAGCATATGCTCACCCCACTGGCCATCCCCTCCTTCCTGAGACTCCAGACCCTGGCAGTCCCAATGTATTAATGTTTTAGAAGTAGTAAAACCAGTGGTAGATGACATATGTTGGTTTTTAAGGTTAATTTTGTTAATTTCATTTCTGTTAATGAAATCAAATAAAGTTGGTTTTTCTGAGTTTTTTTGCTAGCAGATTTAAATTAAAGCTTAAATCAATACATTTAAAAATAAACACCGTTTTTTTTTTGCCCATAATCATCTTTATCATAATGAAATGTAAAAAGACTTTCCATCCTGCAAACAAAGCAGAAAACACTTAGGCTTTCCTCAGTTTACTGTGACCTGTATTTATAATAGGAGAGATTTGAACTTCTAAAGTCTGACTAAAGGCTGTTCTGAGCTGGAAACTACAAAAATGAATTTGTATAAAATCCAGTTCTAATGCATAAAATTAATCAAAATATATTGCAACTACAACCAGCCTATACAGAAACACATGGAACACTTGTGAGGGAATAGCTATGGTGCAGGCTGAGGCTAAAGTGATGAATTCTTTGTGTCTGAGGACACAAACCCTCACACAGAACAGCATGGCTGTGTATATATGTGCATTCAGAGATAATTTTGGAGGTCTGGGTGCTGTATCCTGGCTGTAGCTAGTGAGGCCAGTCGGAATGGGTTTGCAGGGCTGCTCACACAGGAGGTGGCCATGAGAGATCAGCTTCTCAGCAGAGTTCCTCTGGATGGGTGGGTGCTTTAGGGGAGGGAGGCTCCAGTGTATCCTAGGGACCCTGCTGCTTGAGGGCTGCAGCTGGACCAGGACACAATTGCCATTGTTCCCAGGAGCAGCCCCGGGTCGGTGTGAGCCCTCACCGTCCTGTGGCTGCCCTGGTTTGGGCGGACGTGGAAGTGAGCGCTCTGCTCTGACACCTCTGCTGCTTTAAGTCGGGGTCATACTATGGCTTATAGCCCTGGGTCAGCCACAGCCCACGCTTCCCATTGCTGCTGGGCTCTCCTGACCTGCACAGAGGATGCTGCCAACAAAAATCTCAAAGCTGCCCAAGTTACAAGCAAAAGTGTGTGCTGAAGCAGTGTCTTTTATTCAGCTGCTGGCGTTGGTAGCTGCGGTGTTTCAGTGACTCTGCCTGTTCATTTTAATAACCATGCGATAACAGTTGCAAAAAAAGTCGCTATAAATAGAGGAGATCATGTTAAGCAGTCACAGAAGGGTGAATATCCTGAAAAGCTGCGAGCTGGAAGTCAGTGTGCCTCTTTCAGAAGTTACTCCTCCTGAACTGTTGCCACGCACAGAGGAACACACAGCAGTGTCTGTCTGTAACATTTATAGCATATTTTTGTTTCCAGAATGTGTTTTGTTTTCCATTAATGGGCTTTTGTATTCTCCCTGCTAATTAGATGTATGTACTTAGGTATCCTTTTGATCCTAAAATGAAGCTTGTAGTGGGGAATATGCTGCTTTTACTGTTCCTTTCTGGAAAGATCAAAATGTTGTTCAGAAAACCTGCCGAGTTTATGAGTTGGGTTTTTCTGGGTTGGGTTTTTTTTGGCAGTGTGCTCTCTGTGCTGTATTATGCTTCTTTATTTGGAAATTTATGGGGAAAATAGTTTTATTGTCTGTTAGAAGTTTAAAGACCTTATATATGTTCATTTGGTAACCTTTGATTTTTGGCAGTCACTGGAAGGATGAGGTGTTTACATGTTTAGTGGAGAGGCCCTTTATTCAAAATGCTAATTAGACTTTGAAACCAAATAGGCGTAAAATCTTGCTAAATGTTTCAGATGAGCTTACCACTCCTCCAAACTCTCCTTCCTCCTTCTGGATTTTCCCTGTTGTCTTTCAACATCTCCTCCTGCTCTGGTCCTTGGAAACCTCCAGCATGTGCAGCACCTCGGTGCTCAGCAGAAACCGTGGATAAACTCCCCCATCCCCTTTCTTTCCCAGATAAACAGAGAGCCTGAGGTGTGCACTGAAGTGGAGGCACACTTTGCCCCACAGTGGTGTGCCTTTTTTTTTTTACCCTCCTGGATTTTTTTTTTCATAAAGAAAGGAGGTCTATAAGAAGACCTAACAATGCCCTTACTGTTCTGTCAGAAACTGCCTGGCTACATCTTGTTTTATTTGGCCCTGGCTGAATGGCAGTTTCATTTATGTTTTGGGTGTTTGGCAGATATTTCATCTTTGTCAAACTTCACTTTTAACATTTGTTTAGATTACTTGTCACAACACTTTCCTGGTTTTTTTTTTTCCAAACTCTTAAGATTTCAGTCAGCTTGACAGTGCTCAGAAGTGGTTTCTAATATTTTTGAACTCACTTCTTACGTGTTGTCCCTTTTAGAGACATACCAGTTAAGCTGGTTGATATATAGTTTCTTTTTTGTACATTGATGATAGTGCAAGACTTTATTTTGACTCTCCTTGATGGTGGGGTAAACATCTCCTAAGCCCTGTGAATAATAAACAAAAACATTACAGTGACAGTTGTAAAGTCCTGAATGCATCCATTTTATTCCATCTTTGTATTTAAGACACTTTGAGCAGCTGTGTTGAGATGAGGAATGTATTTCCCTCTGTTCTGTCTGATAGGTGATGTTATTTGCTTTTTATACCTGTGAGGAGTTGTGAGGGGCAGATCACATCAGAGTATGAGCTGGTCCCTGGATACACACCTAGTTTTGTTTTTAATCTGTCCATGTGATGGCTTTGTTTCACTGAATTTGTTTGGAAGGCCTGCAGTAAGGGATGAGGGGGATACAAGTGAGGGATTTCTCAGCCCTCCATCAGTGGCTGTTTCTGTGCATTCAGTTCCTCTTTCAGCCCAAATCTCAAGCAGTGACCAGACTCTAAGTATGTCTGTATGTCTGCTGTGCCCTTTCACTAGAGATAGGTGGAACTGAATGGGAGAATGTAATTTTAAATGAGGCTGAACAGCCTTGAAGTATACTCACACTGTGGGTGAATTTTTGCTTATTAATGTTTGTTTATTTTCATTTTTATTGAAATGAATGTTTAAAAACTTGTTCAAAAGTTAAAATTAAGAAAAATAACCCTGTGTAGCCTTTCCTTGTTCAGGTATTCTGTCAGAACTGATTTCATAGGGCTGATTTCCTTATGCTAGTGTTATTCACAGCAATAACTTTTGGAGGGTTGCCACTGTCCAGATCTGTGTGAACTGATGCACTTCTTTGCAAAGTTTTTTTAATTTAGAAGTTACATTTCTGAGCTGCAGATGCTTTGGTTTGGCAAAAGGCAACCTACTGAAAGTAATGTGATTGCTGAAATAATTCAGTCTAATACTTGCTCATGCTCTAGTCGTTTCCATGCTTGAGCTCACTTGCAGATGAAGACATATGGACATGGACAATGTGAATATATTAGGAAAAATTGCAAGCGTTCAACCTTCTCCAGAAATCCTGGAGACAGCCAGCAGACTTCAGCCAGCATGGACAAATCCCAGGTGACCCTAAAGCCAACCAGAGGTCAATGGATGGGGCATGCTGCCAGAGAGCCAGAGTGTCCCTGCTCCTTGTCTGGAGCTTCCCCATTAGCTGTTTGCTGTGGCCCAGTTGAGAGCATGGCAAGCACACTGGTAATGGCCTGGTGTTTACAGAGTTTAAGTGTTTACTTGCAGATGCAAATACAGGTTTTGGACAGCTTGGGTCCATATTATTCCCTTTCTACTTTCGTTTGGAATCTGGCATTGTGTTTGCCTCAGGAGACAATAGAGTCCTCTTGGTAGTGTTTATCTGTCAGCTGTTATTATTAATTGATGTAATTGTTTCTTTACTAATATTTACCTAGGGTTTTAACATGGAAGTGACTATACAGATAATTCTAGTACAATCTTAGTAGAAAGTCAATGCCTTGATTAGAAAAATGGCTTGCAACTCTTGACTTATTCAAGAATTGATTTTTTTTCCTGCCATGAAAAGTGTTTGCCCTGAAATCTAAGGAAGTTGTTAACTAGGAAGGGTGACATTTGAAGAAGTGTATACTAGCAATTAAGATGAACAAGTAAATTTAACAAAGGAACTAATATTTGTCTTGAAGGAAACCTGAAACATTTGGTGTGGGGGGAAGGAATTTTGGAGGCATTTCTGCCTTCTCCAGGCTGCTTTCTTAAGAGTCACTGCAGTAAACTGTGTTGAGGAAAGCAGACCAGGGAGGACCCTTGAAGAAGGTGAGTTAGATCCACTTAACTTTTCTTTTACTGTGTTGTGCTAGGTACTATAACTACACAGGATCATCCAGGTTATATAAAAGTTATATAAAAGCAGAACAGAATATTATTTTAAACAGCAAGCTGGTGATGTTGAAACTCTGTGACTCTCAATTCTGCTAGGGCCGACAATTTTGAGGATTAAAAACATATGGGCCATAGATAGAGAAGATATCCACAGTGCTTGGGGTATTTTTTAGTGCTATTTGTGTTATTCAGGCTAGCAAAAACAAACAAAAAGACGAAAAGAAAATCTCCTGTTACAGGGCATAAGCCATCCAGTAGATGATGTGAGTTGGAAAGAAATTTTATGGGAAAGTTTTTTTCTGTAATTGCTCTCCTAGAGATTTCTTCATCCCTTCCCTAAAGCATCTGATTCTGGCTGCTGTCAAATAAGAGGTTACTGAACTAAATGTACTATTAATCTGACCTAGCATAAGAATTCCTGTGTTTCTATGTCTAAAAGCAGGCTTTGTCTGCTGAGGGTTGTCTCTCTGGAATAAACCTTCCATTGGAGGCAAGGGAAAGGAAATGGTTCAGAAGCTTTTACACTGTTGCTATGTAATTTTGTAGTTGTTTTGAAAAACTGTCTTTTTTTTTTTCTCCCTCTCCCCTTTTATGTGTATGAATGTTTTAAATTATAAAATGTAGCTTCCCATTTGATGCATTTTCTGTTCCGTAGTACTCAGGACCATTGAGCAACATAATTATTTAGAATTATGTGCTTTTAAAAATTGAGGGACAAAGTCTTGGTTGGCTGGTACATGGCTAAATGATGGGTTCTATTCAGAAGAATATGAGCTGGGTGCCTCCATTGCCACTGACCAGACCTGTTAATGTTTCTGTTTCTTCTTTAAAAGTGGAGAATTTCTTAAAGGAGTGTGTATTATTATTGTGGTTGTTATTAATCAGAGTTGGTGACGTTCTAGTGAACCAAACTTTCTACTTTCACTCATTTTTGTTAAAGACCTTTTTATTTTGCTTGAGCTGAAGAGGTTCAGTGAGCAACCAACCTACCTCTGCAGTGAGGTATGTGCAGCAGAGTTGTAATGCCAAGGAACTGTGTGCCTTGGGTTTGTTGCGTAAATCTTAAATTGGATTTCCTTATTTTTCAAAGGCTTAACAGTGGATGTGACAGTCAGGCTATTTAACTCAGATCCTTTTAGCACGTCAGATAAAACTGCTTCATGTAGATGCCTTTCAGTTCTCCTTATTGCTTTAAAAGGTGCCTTACAGACGTGAGGTACAACTGTGCTTTGTTTCACCCAGAAAAATGTGAGCTTCATATAGGGAGAATGTGTTTCATTTCCTTACCATGTGTCAACAACTGGATCTTAAACTTGTATTTATCAGATGCAGAACTGGTTTTGGAGGATTATCACTAAATCAAATGCTAGGGTGGAATTTATGTTCTCACCACAGCATTTCTCAAATGTTCGTATTATTCTACTTTTAAGCTTTTAGTCTTTGATGCTTAGATCTGACATGCAGAGGCTACATTTTTACATTCCTCTTTGTACAAAAGAATATATATTTCTTTCTGTTTCAAGCCCCTTATACTCTCACAATAAAGACAATACACCTGATTTTTTTTTTTTTATTTTTAATAAGGAACATCATTACTGTTCATACACTTGCAGGAAAAAGTTGCCATAGCTCACACATGGTAAAACTGTAGTCTAGGTGTATTACTGTGATTACAAGGTGTGCTAGAAGGGAGCAGATCTTATGGTTTTCTTTAACACCTGGACTCCCATTATTACTGTGGTGTATATCTCCTGATTTTTGATGTATATTATTAAAAAGATCCCCATGTGTTTTTGTCTGGCTAAAACAGGGGCAGAGTGGTTGTGTGAATATGAGACCAGGTCCATGCTGTAAATGCAGCTGTTTATACAAAATAATGTTACACAGGGTGCTTTTTCTTGATGATCTTCAGTATCTCTTCCATCTCTTGCTGTATAAGAACTATGCATAATTTTTCTTGGGGTATTATTTCATATGTCATTCAGTCAGGTATGTTGATTGTAATATGTCCTTGAATATCTAAGTATTCCACACAATTTAGTCACTTTTCAATAATTTAAATAATATTTATATAGGCTGAGGAGTTTTTTTCAGCCTGTTGTCACAGTGGAACTGTGACAGTGCACACAGACTTGTCATTCTTGAAAGGGAGATCTTCACATCTGTCATCAAATTAAGCAGCAGTGACTGTACCCAACATGGTCATTTTTCTTCTCACTTCTGGCTCCTTCCTCTCTCCCTCATAAACTTGGATAGGCAGTGTGGAGCAACAGGATTCTCTTCATCTCACAGTGATGGACTCCACACTGGGAATTGGAGAGATGTATGGGTGGAATATCTTCAGGAACTGTGGCTTACGTAAAGGAATTGACAGCCTTACAGCCTTTAGAGATGTCACTCTGCTTGAGAGGTTATCTCCATTAGCTGACATCTTCATTGCATTCTCTTGTTTATGCATTGTTTTGAGGAAATAAATTATTTTTTTCTGCTTACTTTGGATTTGCTTTAGTATATGGTGCTCTGTGAGACCCCATATAATGGACAAGTGTTTGACCCTCAGTTGGCAATAGAGACCATTAGCTGGAAAAAGGATGCAGTTGGGATAATACTGAGGGATGTGCTTGAATGAACATGTATCTTTCAACCATCTCTGAGTGGACTACTCCATGTAGAGATATTTTTTTTGACCTGATCATAATCACAAAAGACAGGAGTGGATTTTGAATGGCTTTATCTCAGTAACTGAGACCATTTGTTGTTGGTTTTTTTTGGTTTTTTGTTTGTTTGTTTGTTTTGTTTTGTTTTGATTGTTGGTTTTTGTGGGTTTTTTTGGTTTTTTTTTGGTTTTTTTTGTCTTTTTGTTTGCTGGAGGGGATTATTTCATTTGCTCACCTAATGTGCCTCTGTTGAAGGAACTTCAGGTGCTGTTAGAAAAGTGCTCTCTGTTGTGACATGTCTGGTTTGATGTTCCCAGTTCCAAGATATGCTCGACTTGCCTGCTGGTATTTGCATGGTTAAATCAGATTGTCTTATCAGCCTTGGGCACCCAGCTGGGCTTTCAGGCTTCTCACTCTTCTTTGTAGTGCTTTGGTCTGCTGGATCCTGACTTGTGAAGTGCTGCTGTCCTGAAAATCAGGCAGGAAGAGCCTTGGTAAGATCATCCTGCTGCAGTGGGGAAGGGCATTTACCAGACACATGACAAGTGGTATGGAATGCACACCTGCCCAGCTGTCTGGCTCTGGGTATTTTTTTTAGACAATAAATGCAGAGTACCTTCAAAGTGACTCAGCACAGCCTGCTAAGCACAGATGAAGGATGCAGCAGAGATGGTGGTGTAGGTACCAAGAGATGGGTCTGTGCTGGCTTATACTCACTCAGCAGCACACTGGGCTTGATTGCTGTCATGGGGGTAAAGGTGCTGCTGGGAGCTTTGAGAGCATTGCTTCTCTTACTGGCTTACATTTATTGATGTGTGTGGGTCAGAGGTTGCAGAAACTGGCATCTTGTTGCCAAGGCTGAGTATCCTTGCTGTTGTTCTGCTTGTGGTGGTTCAGAATTGGTTGAAGGCTTGTTGGAAGAAGCCCTGCTTGAACCACACTGTCTTTCCACAAGAGGAGTCATCTTTGGCACTGTTAGCCAAGTTTACCATCTCCTGGGGGATTCCAAAAGTTTTTGAGAGCTTTGCTCTTGACCCATGTCTCATGACCTAATTATGAAAGTACTCACTGTTACTTTCTTAAAATTCATTATTTTAATACATTACTTTGCCAGTGAAGCTGAGAGATTAGTGATTCCAATGGATTCAGAAGCCAAATGCTGCCCTGATAAGTGTTTGATCCAGCTTATGGTTGAAATGCTTAAATATGATGGCAGGTTTGGGCAGCTCTAAGTGCTGCATGGTGGTGCATTACCTGTCTCCATCCCTAAGAGTCTGCATGCAACTTCTGTCTGCACCGTGAACATGAAGTAATTCAGGCTGATGTCTCTGCCCACAGAAGTGGGAAAGTTGTCTTAAGTTTACCAGCAGAAAGATCCTTTCAGAAAAGGGCTTGTTGGGAATGACTGCTGTGCAGTTAACTCACACACTTGCTTACTCTGCAAGAATACCTTTGTGCTGTATCAGAAGTCTTGCCTTGCAGACTGGCGGGCATGACACAAGTCTCCTTGAATTTTGTCAGTGTTTAGGTTCCTCTTAGTTGCTTTTGGATGTGAAATGTAAGGTCATAGTTCATGTTGGTCTTTCTGACAATGTAATCCATCTGTCCAGCGCCTCTAGCAGACAATTCTGGGATATAGATCTTCTGAATGTTAGAATGTGGAAAAGATGTGCTGGTTTTGTGGCTACTTGATTGATTATTGCACCTCTGTCCTTATGACCTGACTGATAAGGTTTTTGCAACATTTTCAGATGATTCAGAGGATGGCTCTGAGGGTGCTTACATGTGCAGTGTTATCTCAGCGTATTATTAGCATTTTACAATTGCTTTATTGGCTCCCTGTTAAGCAAAATATTGACAATAAAAATGCTATTTTTGTTCTGTGATCCATGCTATGGCTTTGTCCCCTCCTAGTTAATGGCCGTGCTTGTTCCTAATTTTGCTACCCTATTGTTCCTGTGACAGGGAGCTACAGAGAACAGAGGTTTTAAAATAGATGTTCATAATCTCCACCAGCCCTCTGGCATATTCTGCTGACCCTCAGGGAGTCTTACTGGGAATATATTGAAACTTGTGATATCTAATAAGTGAAGGTTCAGGAGCCTGATGTAGACAGCAGAAATGTCGTCTTCTGGGTAAAGTAGGACAGAAGACTCTAATAACTCAGAGGAATTGCAGAACCTTTCAGCAGACAGACTACTAGACTTGACGTATATAACAAAAGGTGATAAATTATGTGTGTTAAGTTATTTTGTGTTAGCACAGCGTCCACACCTCCATGATATTAAGATGATAGATGCACCTCTAGTCCAACAGACTGGTCTTCAGAAACAAAGTTCACAACCAGTGCTTGAACCCTCTTTTTCCCCCATTTCACTTGGATCACCGTCCTCACTTGATAAATGGGTGCAGCAGGGATGCAAACTCCTCTAGCTCAGAGGAAGTAGAACTTCCAGCCTTGTGGTGCAAAAAACTGGACTGCTAACAGATTGAGCCTACCTCCTGAGCATAGTTGTGCCCCCAGCTCTTGGGGGATTGGGAAATCTATGTTATTTCACAATTCAGGCACAACCTCTACAAAATTCTCTTTCAGGTTTCTCAGACAGCCTCTCGAATAAACATTACTCATTTTTTGAGTGAATCCACATGCTTATCCTAACAATGAGTTTAGAATACTCCAGATAGCAGAATTTTTCTTTGCAGCTAAGTGGATTCTTGCAGGATCCTTCTTTGTGTGGCTTATAAAGTGAAGTGTGCTGAGCTGAGGCAGAGCCTTCTGCTGTGGTGCACGTTTTCCAAATTAAACAGAATTTTATTCTCATCTTTTTTTATCTCAGTGAATGTTGAAGTCTGTTTGCTTCTTTGCACAGTGTGTGAAGATCACATACTGCACTGACCCATCAGTGCATTTCCAGGCAGCACATTTGTGCCATAGTGGGGCACAAAAGGATCTGTATTTACTGGTTTTCCAGATACTGAACAAAGTAGAAATTTAAGATGTAGAGCATTTTCAACCTTAATTTGGTGGTGAAAGCAAGTCTAATGACAATATTTGCAGTTGTGGCTAGACATCCATGCTGGATTAATCTGACTACTCGGTTCCATCCTTAGTGGCGCTAAAGATATACTGCTCATGCAGACTACCCAAATGACCTCAGGCAGGGAGAGGATGTGGTGCTTTGTTTTATTGTGCTGGTTCTCTTAGGACTAGGACTTCTCAGGAATATACCTCTAGGGCTGAACAGAGAGATGAGACTTGCTTCTGTGCTGGGACAGTCATTTCTAGCAGTTAAAAAAACTAACATCAAAGGCTTCAAGTCTAAGTTGCTCTGATATTACCCAACATAACCCTGTGGGTAATTAATGTCACCTACGTGGATATTCAGATAAAGCATAGCCATCGAAACTAATGTTTTCTGCACCTGCCACTCATAGAGCATTTCATGAATCATTTCCATGACTCCTGGCTTCATTGACTGGCATTTTGAGACCAGTACCAGTAAAAGTTGTCACTGGTGTTGCATGTCTTTGTGCTCGCCTTTAAGGAAGTATCTCTTGTCATCCTGTTTCTGCAGTGCATGTTGTGACTGTAGAGTGTTGGCCTCCCAAAGAAATGCACTTTTGTGTCAAGGAACCGCCCTCCAAAGCTGCTTTCCTCTTCAGCTTCTGTGCCGATGAAGTACTCCATTCTTTTAATAACTCCCAGGCCACTGGGATAATTTACTAGGGATCTTCCGTCTGTCACCAAAACAATAACATCACTTGACCCCCTCTTACTTATCTCGGAGGCCTCTTAAAAGTTATAAACAGCCAGTATAAGATCTTTTTAGTAGTTGCAGTGATGGTAAGTGCTGTGTTTGCTGTTGGTCACCATGACATGTTTCTCATCAGCTAGAAGGTTAAAGATGAGCATTCTGAGAGCATCCTGGGGAGGCTTCAGATAGATTCCTCACTCCTCCTCCTTATAATGCCGCTTGGGAAGCGATTGGCATACTTGTAAATGTCTGCACATCCCATAATATTGGATGACATTACTGAACATAGGCAGCAGGATGTGGTTTTTCTTGCTTACTCAGTCTCCCTTCCCTTGGCCTCACGTCTCTTTCCAAGAGCTCCTCTCACAAAAGCTTGCTTTGGCTGGGAATCCATGTGATGCTATCTTGTGGTGCCTTGTAGGCAAGGGCAAAGACCAATTAATTGCCAGTTAAGGAGAAGACTTCAGTGGAAGTTTTTGCTGGACAGGGAGCATATATTCCATTCTGAACTTAATTGGAGATGCTACCTTTCCTTCATGGAGGAGGATCCTGGATAGATGAGTATGCTGTCAGTTTAAGGTACTACCTGTTGGCCTGTGTAAATCTTCCCAAATCCTAGAAGCATGTTGGGGCTGGTTGCAGCTTACCTTTGTTAACTGTGACTCTTTTTCCCTTCTTTGATTCGATGATGAGGGGGGAGCCCAAAGGATAGGTTCCTTAGTCCTGTCAGTGATCATATCTCATCTTCATGGTTGCCATCTCGCATAGAAGCAGCTACGAACAAAACAATCTGATTGGACACGTAGGACAGTAAAGGATAATTTGGATTGCTAAATCAAGTCTTGTTTTTCTGAACTGTAGGGAGAAACTGTTCAGGAACACAGGACACCTGCTGGAAAAATGTGGTCAGAGAACTAAAGCAACAGGCACAGTACCTTGAGCCAGAAAAGCTTCCTACTGGAGTTTCTGGTTTTGTATAACTTGAGGGACCAACCTGCTTTTTAAGAGCTAACTACCCTGTGCTGTTTAAATTGTAGATCATCTGAATTGTGTTTGAGAAAAGGGATTTGTTTTTCCTTTTGAGTTTTGTGGATGGGCAGAAACAAGGAAGCAGGTTCAGTCTGCAGAAAAGCCCTGCAGCTTTGGTCTGGAAAACCTCTGATTTCCTAAACCTCTGTAGCACATGGGATAGTCTCTCATGAAGGATATTCTCAGTATGGAGTTACTATTTTACATCCTTGGAAACGTTAATAAGGAATAACAGAGATGACTATGCAAGAACAGGAGGATTGATTCCATTGAAAGAGCAATTTTAAGCATTAAGAAATAGCTTTTAAATTTGGGGAGCATAATGAATGTACAAATTCACCTAAACTCGGGAAGGAGGAAGCCCAGTTACCTTTCCTTTGGTTTCCATAGATGAAAGAGAACTTTTTTCTTTGACTGTCCTTCAGGATTTTTCAAATGTGACAAAGTAAGGAATGCATTTAGTAACAAAGCAGAGTGTCCTATATACCAGCACAAAATATATTCAGAGCCCTTTGAATTCTCTGCAGAAAACTGCAAGAGAGTCCCTTACAGAGGTGATTGAAAGCCACTGCACAGGAAATCAACTTCTCATCCTGTACATAAACATGAGCCAATTCTACTATATCTGGCTCTCGGAGCAGTACACACAGTAAATTGTTAACCCCATCACCTGACCTAACCATTTATCTTTACTTCTCAGTACAGTTTTGGCAACTGCTGAGTAATGGAAGAAAAAACATGGAATGCAGATAGCTGTAGGGAAAAAAAAAAAAAAAAAAAAANTCAACCCCCTGACCCCCTCCACCAAAAAAAATCCCCAACCCAGAAACCCAACCACCCCACACCTCAGTTTCAAACAGCCCTTTAAAGCAGCAAACAATAGGAGAAGATGAGAAATTGCCTGATACAGTGGCAGGATCTTAAATATGGTTAGTATAGAACAGAATTAACATCTCTGTAGAATAAGAGACATGTGAAGCATGGATTTTCAATCCTTCACACTTCTTGGTTGTGTTAGCACAAATAAATTAATAACTCCCCCAAACCTTTGCGGAAAAAATAACCATAGTGCCTTTCAGGTTTTGAAATGTAAGCTCTGTGTGTTTTTAATGTTAGTTGTTATACATGAAGGCTGGCTGAAATAGGTTATTCTGCTTATGGAGTATTGTTCCCATATGAGGATTCAAGCTATGTACTCACAGCTGCTGCTCTCCAACATGGACTCTCAGTTCCACTAAAATCAATAGTTGGCACAGCAGGGTACTGTTGTATGGTGTGTAAATAAATGGGTGTCATTGTGTCTCACTTTTTTTTTTTTCCCTTTTCCCCTTTCAGATTTAGATTTGCTCTTTTTCAGGCATACATCAGCGTGTGTTTGCAATGCAGGCAATTCGAAGCATAGCTGCTTAGGGAGAAAAAAGCTTTCCCCCCCCTCCTTTTTATACTTCCCAGTAGGATTTTAAAATAAACAGTAATTGCATTAATTATATTAATTACCTCTTAACAATGTCAGGGGGAAAAATCCCCAAATAAAACAGAAACCCCTTTTGCAAGTGTCAGCTTTATGACAAAAAGGAATTCACAGTCCCCCAGCAGACAGCTATCTTGCATACCAAGATGCAGGAAAAGTGTCATAGGAAGAGTGTCTTAATTCTGTTACAACAATTTATCTTCCCTCTTTCCTTAAGTCTTGCACCTATATTTGAAAGTATGTGACAATTGTGGTTATGGGATGTAAGAGCTACAGATCTGCTTTTCAATAAACTGACTTTGAAGTTCTGTTTCATGCATTTTCTTTTTTATTCATGCATCTGGTCATATAGAGTGGTTTACTTTTTTTGGCTGCAGACTTGGCAGATACAAAATGCAGATGTTGTTCTTCTGACTTAAGCTGCTATTTTAAGCTTTTTGGCCAGCGGTTGGAAATTTTAGGTTCAGTTGTTTATTTGCTTATCATCAAAGTGGTTTTTGTCATATAATTCATATATAAGTATTAGCTTTCTGTGTTTACTTTCAGAGTTTGAGATTAAGAGTATGGTCTTTTTTTTCCCCTTTACTTTTTTAAAACCAGCATGCTCTTTTGATTAATAATACAGTAGAATATGCTATGCTTCAGAGAGCTTTTATTTGCAAAGAAAAAAAACCTCAAAAAACTCCCAAAAAAACCCCAACCAAAAACCAGCCTAACCCTCACATTGTGCTGCAATGCTTTCCCTTTAAGAAAACCATATCTCTCTCCAGATGCCTGCATCTCTTTGATACAAAAGGGTACACTAAGTTCCATCTATAAACAGAATCCACTAATTAAGAGTAATTGCTTCGGAGATTGGTACAGACTATTCAGCATCAGATGCATGTTCCTCTCAGATATCCATTAGCCTCTAATAAGATAATGCAGATGTGCCAGTCTGTTTCCTGTTTCCTTCTATTGTACCTTTATTGCCGTATATGGACCAATGGGATGGGCTGAACAATAAGTGGATGTCCTTTTGCTCCCAGAGCCCTTCTCAAAGGAATGTTTGTTATTAGATTGCTTTTTCTGTTTAGTTTCACATCACTATGCTAATAAAGGAAACATAACACTCCAAAGGCTTTTTTTTTTTTTTATTATTTCTGCCACAGTAACTAGTTTATTGTTTAATTAAATCTTGTTGGATAGCCATGAAAACAAAAATGCAACATCTCACAGTCAGTGAGAACTGGTGCAGAACAGAGTACAGCCTCTTTATGAAATAAAAGTTTCCATGCATTTTTAAGAGTTTAAAGGCAGTGTGGTTATCGTGTTACTGGATCTGACTGATTTACACTTGAGTCATGCTAAATCTGCTGAATTATTCAGTACTGCTGAATGCAACACCATCAGCCAGCATAATAGAAAGCATATGCATAATCAGGGATTTCAATACAAACTATACATTAAATACAGTAAGGGTTCTCAAAACTTGACTTGTTTTGAAAACAGCATTAGAATATGTCTTGAAGCCAGCTAATAAATAAGAACTCCACCAACTCTGTCCCTTGGGGAAAACAGGTAATATATTGTTGAAAGGTTTTATATGCAAAATTTCTCTGAAATTGTTTTTGTTGCTCTGAGAAGAGCAACTTGCCTCGTCTGTCTTGCTGCCCAGGCTGCCCTCCCAGTCCAGAGGTTCCTGTTTTAGCCTAAGATTTAAGGGAGGGGTGGGGGGTTTGGCATGGGCAGGAAAATGGGAAATGAACTTAGAAGAGACTTCCTCTGTGACCCTGGAAACTTCGGGGACAGTAGTGCTGCAGACTGAGGGCTTGGAGAAGCAAATTCCCAAGTGCCTGGCTCTGTGCAGAGCATGTCCTCGTGATGGGGTGCCTCTTCTGCATTCCTGGTTTTGTCCCCCAGTTGTAAAGGAAGAGCAACAGCAGTTTGCTGTGGCAGAAAGCTGTAGGGATGGCAGATTTAGCTTAAAAGTTTTCTGGATGCTACATCATGGATATCTTAAAATGACTGCTGAATTTCAAACATTACCATAGGGCAGATCTCCCCACTGACCTTTTCAGAAGTGAGGGAAGAGAAAAAAGACAAAAATCCTGCTTTGCTTGCAATGCTGACAACTTAATTCCCTGCTATGGCTAGTGAGAGGGGAGGAAGAGGAATGTGGAATTGGGGTGTTGTTGGCAAAAGGGAGGACAGAGCGTAACCTTCCTACTGACACAGAACAATTGGCCAAGCCTCCTGCCTTGGCTTCTTGCCTGTCCAGCTGTTGATGTGCATCAAAGTCACCTGTAACAGCAAAGGGATTTTAGGAATTCAAATAAATCTTAATACAAGTGAAAAATTCAGAAGGGTGAGTTATGGTACGGTAATACCAAATATTGTTACCAAATGGAAGCTAAATAGCAATATAATGAATGAGGCTCAACACATTTAATATATTTTAGGAGAACTGACAGATGTCTGAAGAGCAAAGCTGTTTTCTGTAGTCAAGCCTGTGCAAAATGCATGGGAAATTAAGAGACCATAAGAAAAGTTGGGTTACTGTTTATCCAGTAAAATTTGAAGCTTATATGTGAAAATTTGTAGTTTTAAATTTCTGCTCAGCTGCACAAACATTGAGAAGAAATGTGGAAGAGACAGATACACCTGCTGCATTAACTGTAGCTGATAAATATTCTTCTCTGCACTAGAGCTACTGTAGCCTCTTTCCACTGTGGCCATCTGCTTTATCGCTGAAGTCAAGTCAATAAAAGACCTGTAAAAACGAAAAAGGGGGAGGCATATGTTCTGTCAAAGAGAAGTCATTGGCCGCTGTTCAATGCAAAGTAGTGCACAGTGTGATCATCTCTTGGTGAACATTCAAAGGAACTTTTCTCTATGATCCTTTTCCATACTGCTTGTACTAAGGGCCTTGTACTCATGAACAGTCACTAAGGAGAAGCCTATGGAAGAGGATTTTCATCGTATGCTGAGGAGATCCTCTGAAGTCCTTTGGTCACAGCCATTTTCTGAAAATTTTGCCTTCTGCCTCCAAAGCAGAAATCCATGCTGTTGCTATGGGTATTTACCATAGCAAATGACAACAAAGGAAAATCTCCTTCACAAAGCTGACACCCGTACAGTGTTTTGAGCTATGGTACAGGTTTAGTTAGGCAAAAGAGATGTTTTCACCTAAGAATCACATGCAGCCTAGACATCTGTGGCTGATGTCCAGTGCTAGGCCCTCATCAGTGACTTTAGGGGTGTGAATGTGTCCACCTGGTGATATATTAGTGAAATGTGTCATGGGAGTGGTTCCATGGAACTGGTGTGAATGGGAAAGTGATTGTTTGGTTTCCTGTTCTGCAGCAATTTCTACTTTGGGATGTCCTCTGCTGTGCAGTGATGAAGGTGATGGGTCTGTGATCTCTGTTAGCAGAACTGGTGACTTGAAGTTCCTTGGTAACCATGGAACACAAGTGGCATTTGCTTCTTTACAAGAAGCTGGAGCTGCTGATATGTAGCTATCTGCCTACAATTTGCTCCTTGACCATCCCATAGATGTCATCCCATAGATGTGAACAATCTGGTGCTCCCAAGGGACCCAGCTTGGAGTCAAATGTTACACTGTTTAGAGTATCATGACTTTTACACTCTCTCTGCCTATGGAAAGTAAATTTCTGAAGAACTCTGAAGAGGAACAAGTTCTGAAGGCTTATCTCCAGCAAAGCTATCTGCAGGAAATTTCTGGCCACGAGTGGTGAAAGGAAGGTGATTTTTGAGTAAGGCAAGAAAAACTTACTTTCATGTAGTAATTTCAGTTTATAATTACATCTCATGTAAAATTATAAGCACGCAAAACGATATTATTATAACCCAGTTTTGGCACTGTTAAATATATGTATTTGTACACTGAGGAGCTATAACACTGCTGTGTTCTGTCATCACCAGCTCCATCACAGATCATGTTCCTTCAGTAATGAAGAACTGACCAAAGAGTTTTCCTGAGTGCCTTTTTCCCCCTCTGTCCTGAAGGAGTTGCTTTTTTCTTGATACTTTTCACTTAAATATGCAAATATATCTGATGTGGTTCTGGGAACGTTTTTAAGTTATGATGAGCTCTGCATTTTTCTGGCTAATAGAAAATATAATTGAAGGCATTAGATAGTTTTATAAGATGAATTTTTTTTCCAAAGCCCTACATCATTTAAAAATAGATGACCTTGTTCTGTGTTTAATTTAATGCACACATTTTTAGGGCTGGTATTCATCAGCATCCCTCTCCTGTTCTCTTTTTTGCAAATGCTTAGAAGTGTGGTATTTTTGCCGGCTTTTGTGGAATTGCTCTATAAAACTTCGCGTATTCCTTTGATACTTGACTTTCCTTGTCTCTTAAGCTTCGTAAAGCCTTAGCTGGGTAAAGCAGGCACCAGTGATGGTTCATCTCATTTTGTGTTGTTAGTGAGTCAATGTATTTTAGTTGCTGGGGCTCCCTCAAAAGATCTGCCTGGTTTCACTGGTCTCCAGGCACGTGGTCCTCGAGCTCAGCTTGGCCAGCAGCTGTGCCTTTGCTTGCTGTATCCCCTTCTTACAGCCTCATCTCTGCATACGTTTGCATCCATTAGCATTAAAGGCATTTTGTGCGTAATTTACACAGTTATCAAATACTTACAAGCTACATTTCAGCTATCCCCGAGCAGGCTGCACTCAGCAGAAGCTGCTGTCTGACAACATGCACAGCTGGTAACCTTTGCTGGTATTCCACACAGAGCAGAAACACTCCACTGCTCTCTGACAGGCAAACATATGCATCCAAGTTGGGTTTTTTCTTTTTTCTCCTTGCTCATTTGAATTCTTACCGACAACTGGTGCGCTGAGCAGCAGCAGTGATAGTCAGTATTGCCTTGTCACAGTTTTCCTCCTCTGGCGGCAGCTTTGCTTTGTGACCTTGACACATCATTTCACTGCTCCTTTGTTTTCCCTCCCAAAATCCTCTTGCCTTTGGTTTCAGGCTATAATTTCAAAGAATAACAGATAAAAGTGCTATATAGTGGTGGATGTGGTTACTGATCACTGACTGTGGCAGATGCAAGAGTGTAGTACATTGTCTCAGGAAACAAAGCTTTAGTCAGCCATGGACTGACTTACTTTTGGGTGACTGAGTTTGCTCTGTGGCTCCTACTGTCTTCCTTCTACAGTATGTGTTGGAGGAGATGAGTAAACTCCTCGAGCAGGGCGAGCTCAGGAGATGGCTGCAGCACTCACTGGCTTTTGCCTGGAGCACTGCATGAGTAGCCACAGGAGCAGTGTTTGCAATATGGAAGCAGTTGCAGCCTTCCCAGTACAGTATCTCTCAAGACACCAGTAGCACTTACTGGTGTTGCACCAGCAGGTTAATTCAGAGATCCCCAGCCATTTGCTGTACGTGGACTTGAACTGCTGTGGTGGGAGCAAATTTCATGGGAATATCACAAGGAGTGATATTCCTGTTCTCAGCCTGAGGCTTTTGGTTCAGAGCTTGAATAAATGAGGACCCCTTGAAAGGTGGCAGCTGTTTGGGTGAAACACTGAGGAAGGTTTGTGAAGCTCTGGATGACTTTGAAGATGGTGGTCATGAGAGCTAGCAAGTTCCCTAGCAGAGCACAGGAGCAGTGTATTGGAGTGTATTGGATCACGTCACTCACTCACCCAGATTATGAAATAATGGGTGCGTGTTCATTTGGGCAGTTCCCCCTACCCCTCAAAAAAAAAAAAAAAAAAAAAACCAAACCAAAAAAACAAACAAAAAAAAAACCAAACAAAAAAAATTACTGAGGTGTCTCCTAAGGGATAATAAACTGACTGTTCTTTGTGAAAACAGTCATTATTAAAGCAATTGCTGCTTTAACAGCCCAATCCAAAATTGCCCTCATACGCATGCCTCAGTGTCCTGCCTGAGCCATGGCACTGAAGGCAGTTGAGAGCCTCCTCAGTGCCAATCCTTCTGTAGCTTTTAGGGGGACACTGAAAGCTTTCATGCACAGGGAAATTTTTCAGAAGTTAATTATTCTTCTCCCCCAGCATCAGTATTTCAGGTAATTATTGATGCATTGGTTTTAAATCTGGAAGTTTTCACAATAAGACTGAGTCACACCAGAAATAGCTTTTGATGTTGCATGTTGTGCAGGGAAATCAACTTAATGGGTGTTCTGCTGTTAGCTTCAGTAATAGGGTGAGAGTTTTACATGAGCTGACCTCATGGGATACTGATAAATAAATAGTCACTTAACAAGAATAACAATGAGAAAAAAGTTTCTTCTATGTGCACTATATATGTATTTAAATCAATATTTAAATCAATTGTTTTCTTCCCCCAGACTGTGTCAGTATGCATCTGTAGAGAACAACTGTGCTCCCAGAGAAACACTTGTATAAGCAACTGAGCTGCACCCTGATACCACAGTAAGAAGACTTTCTATCCACAGTCTGCAGAGCAAGGATGTCCTAGAAGAGAGAACAGTAGGAAGCAGTGATGAAATACAGGATGGACCTGATCTAGTGAATTACCTTTTCATCATCACACAAATCCAGCTTAAGCTGGACCTTCAGGCTTGACAGCCCTCGTCATTCATAATTTGAGATATCTAATTTGCTGGCCTGGAGTGATGCAACGTAATATTTGTCCACTGTGAGGTGTTAACATGACAACCAGTAGCCGCACATGTCCAGTACCGGCCGTGAATGGACATATGACTCACTATCCAGCAGCACCATATCCCTTACTTTTTCCTCCAGTCATTGGTGGACTGTCACTACCTTCCCTCCATGGACTCCAGAGTCACCCACCAACTAGTGGATGCAGCACCCCATCACCTGCAAGTAAGTGCTTGGTATTAATACTTTTCATTGACCAGCTCTGCTCTAATAAAGATTGATTGTGTTCATTCTGAAATTACTGTAAGAGTGGTTGCAGTTGTTCATCTATGATGTATTTTACTGGGCCAAAGAGCATGCATTTGTTTTGAAATATCATTTTCCCTTCCCCTTGTTTTTAGAAAAATAAACAGGCAACTGTATGTCATGCCAAAGCTATGAAAACCAAGAGTGACAAAACCTGCTATGCATTTTGGTATATCCTGCATTATTATATTAGCTGCAGAATCCAGTGTTGCTTGTAAAGAAAAATTGACCTTTTTGTTATCATGAATGGCGATGATTCCTCAGTATAGAATTCTGTGAAGTTGCACAGTTATTAAAGCTGCTTTAGTTTTCTTCCATAAGTAGCTCTATTCTTCATGTGCAGCTTCTGAAGAGCAGCCCAGGGGAAAGCTGGTATCTGTGACTGCAAAATGAGCCTTTGAGTCTGTGGTTGAGTTTCTGTTCTGGTTTAACCCCAGATAGCAACCAACTATTGTACAGATGCTTCTCACATCTCCTTTCCCCCACAGTGGGATGAGGAAGAGTATTGAGGGGGGAAAAAAGGTAAAACCCATAGTTTGAGATAAGAACAATTTAATATTGAAATAAGATATAATATAAGAATAGTTGTAATCAAAAGGGAGGCAACAAAAAGAGAGAGGGGAGTAAAACCCAGGAGAGACAAGAGATACTCACTACAGTTTCTCACCACCTGCTGACAGATGCCCAGACAGTCCACGAGCAGCCATGGCTTACTCCCCCTGCCCTTGATATACTGGGGATGGCATTTTACCTCGTGGAATATCCCCTGGGCCTGTTTGGGTCAGCTGTCCTGGCTGTGCTCCCTCCCAGCTCCATGTGCACCTCCTCACTTTAGAGCATGGAAAACTGAGAAGCCCTTGACTTAAGAGTAAACACTGCTTAACACAGTGATGCTTTAGTTGTTGCTATCAACATTATTCTCATACTTAGTCCCAAAACCACAGCTTCTAGGAATAAAATTAACTCTCTCAGCTGAAATTAGGACAGTTCTACATGCAGCACTGTTGAGTGTATTAGCAGGGCAAAGCTTTTTCTTTGCCTTGTGACAAGCATGTTTTCTGCTTGGTCTTAGTTTTATTTGTGTTTAAGTGGCTCCTAACAAAGATGTCCCAAGTATAAACTTTCTAAGTTGGATCACTTAGACAAGATACATCTCTGGAGGTCTTTGCAGTGGGTGACTGATGTATTTATCACCCAGGAAACCCAGATATACACATCTTTGCAGATCAGCTTGTTGTTGAAGATGCTTATCTAAATACATTACTGGGACTGTTGGGTATGAGAAGTCTTGACTACAGTGCTCTTTCTACTAAAGGAACAATGTGTGGAACAATGCACTTTCTACTAAAGGAAAAGGAGATTTGTTATAGCAGTTTCCCTGATGCATCTTTCAACAGAAATCTCACCAAGTTTCAGCTCCAAACTTAAATGGGAAATCACAGTGAAGACAGTACTTCTGAAGAGTAAAAGTTACAGGTTTTGTGCTGCTTGATACTAATTCTGGCTTCACATCTCACATACACATTGAAATACTGGGCAGTCTTGAAGTAAGTTAGTGAGTTTGGTAGGTTTTTCCTTGGTTTTTTGTTTGTTTGTTTGTTTTGTTTTGTTTTGATTTTTTTTCTTCCCATTTGTGTGGACAGTGTTCATTCAGTCACATATGCAAAGTATAATTGGATGAGGTTTTTATTTACCCTGTTCTATTGCAGGGTGTTTGTCTTTATTGAGATGAAAAACAAAACAGCCAGAAGGTCTACAAGTAACTTCAATTTTCCAATCGTATCAGAAAATATCCTGGTTGATTATCAGATTACCATCCTGAATTTATCCCACACTACTTCAGAAATACTGACCTGTTGAAGAAATAGTTTTATTAGTAAATGGGAACATTTTCTCAGGCATGTATTGGTAAATACCAAAATTATATGATCAGTGATGTAGAGTTTTTCTTTTCTATGAATTATTCCTGTGGAATTAAGACTGTGTTGCTGATGCATTATTAATGATTAATAAACCAGTCAGTGCTCAGCCTCTCAGAAAAGTATTGCTTAGTATGATTTTCTGTCAATATGCAAAATAAGTGTCTACTTGGGGTTTGTGTCTTTATGCCCTGGTCCCAGCATTTTCAGGTCAGTTTTTTTTGTGGAAGTGCTTTGCAGCACTGGCTCTCTGTGACTGAGCACAAAAGCCTGGCAGCTGTTGTGCATAGCTCAAGGCAATAGTGTTTGCAAATACCAGCTAAAATTGGCAAGATAGGAAGGAGGATGACTTGAATGAGAATTTTTTTTGAGACATAGTCCACTGCAGGATGACTCCTCTGGTTTGTACTACTCTGTTTTCATACCTGTACTGTCAACACTCTGTCTGTAGACTTCTGATTCTGGAACTTGAGGTTTATATGGCTGGATTTATACAGACAAGTTCTTGGAAGTATACAGGTTGAGGTTTGGGTTGTATTTCAGGGTTCTGTTCTCCATTGCAGATTTTGTTTGTTTATTTGTTTGTTTTCCCAATGAAGCCACCCGTAGGCCAAAGTCAGTATGATTGATGGTCTCTATTAAAGTTAGAATTTATACTGTCTGGTGGAATAGTATGGAACTCTCTTGAAAAGACGGGAAAAAATTAAAGGTTGACCAAACCAGTGCTCTTTACATGCTTGAAGCTATTGTACTATTTATCTTCCAGATTCTTTTCATTCATGTAAAATCCAATAGAAATTATTTTACGTGAAAGGAATGTTATAAAGGTCTCTTTAATCTTTATAAAACAATGCTGTTCAACAGCTTTTGTTCAAAGTTAGTGCCATTTGAGCTTTTGTATTAGTGTCTTATTTTGTTCTGTCTTGTTTATACACTTTTAATGATGGCAGAATAACCTTATATCAAGTTGCATTAAGTTATCTTGATCTACAGATGGGGCAGGTACCTCCAGTTCTGTGAAACAGACAACAGTACATCTTAGAGACATGAATTGTGTGAGCACAGGGGGCTTGCCATAAATGCTCAGGATGGAGTGATTTAGTTTCATTGATGTTAATAATGCTGTTGCCTCTGTGACCTGTGACTCGACTTCTGTTTTTATACTGAGATACATAGTGCAAAATACTTAATAATTGGAGGTCTGGTCGCAGTGCTAGAGAGGTCAGAGGATGAAAAAAACCCACTTTTCCGGGTAGGTGAGCGATGCATTAGCGCCAAACGAGACCACGGTCAAGAAGATCGTTACTTTTGTGAAGTCCGATTGATTTACCTACTGCTGTGTTACCCCGTGGAGCACACAGCAGACATCTTCACTCTTGACATCAGGTGGCACGCAGGCTTCCCTGGCCACATTAATGAATGAGGAGTTTCTCCTCCACAGCAGAGATGGTTTCAGGAGGTTACTGCTTAGCTCATTTAGAAGTGGTGAGAGAAGGCGAAACTGGAGGCATTCCTGTGCTTTTTGGGTTATGCACCAGCCTGTCATAGACCAAGAGGTTTTAGTCCTTTGCCAGACTTGGAGCAGCTATGGGAAATGGGCAAAAGTCCTGCAGAGCCTGACATCTTTGCAATAGGAAAATCACAGGAGACTTTTGAAATATTTTGGGGAGGAATAAATAAATAAATATGGGCAAATATTGTTACTTGACATTTTATTAAAATAAAACCACCTTAGGTTCAGGTGAGTAGCAGTCACACAGGCATTTCTTGTTTCTGAGTGACATCACTCTCCATCAGCCCTGGAAGAAGGATCAGGGCCCATCTGGCCATCATGAGACCTAATGCTGCTGCCAGAGGTCAGTAAAGCAACTGTCACAACGTGAGGATACCAGCTTTAGAAGGATTTACCTTCTTTATAAAATACCTGTTGTGTGGCTATACTGACACATTTTAATTTCTGGACAAAGATTAGTTATAAAAATCAGTCTTACACAAAACCCCAAACTCCGAGAAAATACCCCTAACAAATAGAATCACCACCTGAAATTTGAGAAGGAAGGTATGTAAAAGCCACGTAGATCATTGTAGTATATCCATGGAGTTGAAAACTGGTGAGGAAAGTGCTGCCTTTATGTTATGGCTGATGGAACTGCAAGGCACAAACAAATATCAGCATGGGGAAGATGAAGCCCTGCTGGTTGTTTGTAGAGTATCTTTGCAAGACTGGTTCCTGTAACATAACTTCACCCAAATGAGTTTTACAGAATTAGTTTAACATGGCTAAATACCACAACATAATAAAGCCAGTTGGTGTGAGCTGGAGGAAAAAGCTTAATCTGAGCTAATGCTGTGATGAAAGGAATCCCTGAGTGTATCCTAGACCAAATTAAAAATGGGTCTGGATAATAACCACAGTGGGAGCCACTACATAATAAAACACTTTGTTTGGCAGTTGTTCCCTTTCTGCTTGGATTGAACATTGGCTTGAACAAGGTGACTTGTGTAGCCCATGGCATTTGTGGGAGCACCTGCATATTCGACCTCTGACCCCCTCCCCACATTTTGGTCCTCAGGCTGCCAACGTGAGCTTTTGAATCCTTGATATCCCCCCATCTGTTTATTGCAAAGGAGGAATAGGAGTAGCTTGATAAGGGGCAGGGAAGAGCAGTCAGTCTGATACAAGAATGTCCTGGAGTTTATATAAACTCAGTAAGGTTGCTTCATCCACATAGCTTGGAAAAAAGTAATCTGAATGTGTTATTTAGAGGACTGTTGGGATGCCATGGAAAAAATTCCATATTAAGGTCACTCATTGTATTCTAGCCAAGCTTTTCCATTCTTTTATGTCTGGGGTGTTTTAAAAGTGTATTGTAAAGAATAAAAGACTTTATGTTCTGTTTTATGTAAGTCTTCGAAATATGAGAAAATGTATGGAAAGTAAGATCATCTGAGGAACTTGAAGAGGTAGACAAGGAAGCACCTACAACATTATTTCTGATTGTGCTATGTAAATACTACTTATTTCATTTATTAGTCAGTATAACATATCAGGCTTTTCAAACATGCTCAGGACAGGCAGATTGTTATTTTGGGCATTGTTTTCTGCTGGAATTGTTTTTCCTTCCATTAATGCAATTATTTACTACTTGAACTTCATCTTAAAGATTGCTTTCTTTCTCTTTTTTCCCCCCTCCTTGGGAAACGGATTTTCTACTGGTATCTTTAAAAAAGTACAGTTAAATCCAGTGTAACTGGTGTAGTACTGCAAGATATTTTTGCCCGCCCCACCCGTTGCAGGAATTCATTTACTTTTCCAGTCCTGTTGTTAATCATTATATTGACACAGAAAGTCCTCCCAGAAGCACTCTTTGGCAGATTGCATTAAATATGAATAGCAGATATTCATTACGATGTGTTGCCCCCAAGAGAACTCTAAACTATCTGCACTACTCATGAGCAGGCAAATACACTAATTCTCCAGCTATTCAAATTATTTTCAAATAGTTTAGTATGTCTCTAATAAAAACAAGAATGTCTCTGTTTCCCTTAATTACTCAGAAGGTCAAGGACTCCCACATCTCCCTTTACTTCGCAAAATGGAGAATATTCCTGTTGGAGATTTGAGTATGGTTAGTACATGATGGATTTTCTTCCATTGGCATAGTTACTGAGGCAAGTGCTATCTGTAATGGACTAAAAAAAAACCTCTCCTCATCACTCTTTGGCATTCTGGAATTATCTAAAATAGTATTATAATAGTTATATTGTATTAGGAAAAAAAATACATGGATCAACCTTGTTGGTGTTTAAGGTTTTTTCACAGCATCTAATCTTAGTGTAACTGTCTTCCTTTTTTCTAGTCCTGTCTCCCTGGGAAGGCTTGCTGTGTGGTCATTTACATATATCTGCAATTAACAGATGACTTTCATTGTACCTACTCAGTGCATGTGTTGTCCATCGTTATGGGAAAGCCAGAACATGTGTTTGCATTCAGAAAGAGGGGGGTAAACAGAACATGAATCTCAGGTTTCTTAGCCACAGCCGATGTTGCCTCATGCTGTCAAGCCTGAAGAGCAATGTCCAGATGATACCCTGCAGATACCACTCATGACCCTGGAAAACCACCATTTCTTTCAGTTCTTCCTTTATGTCATGTTGTGGATTTCTTCCTGGTGGAGCTCTTTGTGCAGCTTGAAACCATCCATGCTTTGATTATGGAAACTATGTTACATTGTCATTTTCAGATTCTAGTTGATCTGAAACTATCAAAAATTTAAACTTGCTTTTTCATGTTTGAGCTTCTTTTTCAGTATTGCCACTTGCAAATAAACCAGGAGCTCCTCTCTGCTTGGTGCAGCTGGTGACTCCTGCCACACCACTGCCCTGCCAGGGTGGGTCCTCAGCACCCTATGGATGCAGCCCACTTGAGATTTTAGTGGGCAGTATGCTCATCTGTGAGAAATCAGTCTGGGCGTGTATGGACAGGAATTTGCTTTCTGGGAGGAAGCCAAATTAAGAAATTTTCTGTTCTGGCAGGGAAAGGATGTGGTGCAATCCTGGCATGTGCTGCGTGGTGGCTCTGTGCATCCCTTGTAGCCATGCCGTAGTGTGAAGGAGCCTGGCGTTTGGAAGTCAAATAGGAGCTATTGGAGAATTTCTCCTTCTCTCCTTATGGGCCCCAAAGCAGGGAAATTCCCCAACAAAACGCCTTCTTACCTAAGGCTGGAAATACGTTTCTGCAGAGTATTGCAGATGACCTTCTCCTCTGCTCTGGCTCAACAAAAATAACATACAGTAGCTCCCAGTATTGGGGACATCAGGAATGAAGAGTGAAGAGCTTGTTGTACTTCCCCATTGTTGGTTCATTTGGGGTGACTTCTGTGTTGCCCCTCCACCTGGTGATGGTGTGTTTGTTGTCAGTTCCTCTATCCATGTTCAAAAGGAATGTAATGCCAGGCTTTGGGTTTGGCAAGGTGGCAGCACCCAGAGTTATTTCAATGTCTGATGTGTTTCCAATCCAAATCGATAGGTGCAATGTTCTGAAATTGCTAACAGTGTGATAGTTCATGATACTAAAAGTCAACATAAGCTTTTGATTTGCCAGCTTTCTTTCTGAAGGCATATGCTAAGCAGCTAATCATGTCATTTTAGCTATGTGGAGAGTTTCCATTCAGTTATGTTGTCGTATTCAAAAGGCAGGTCACTGTGTGGACTGGGGGGAGATTTTGTAAATACCAGGGATTTTTTTGTGAGCTAAAATGGGCCTTTTATTTTGCCTCAGTGCTGGCCTTTGTAAGACTTTCCTCATTTAGTCTACCTGAATTGTGAGTTTGTATTTACTATGGTTGTAGCAATATGTGGTGTGTAATTGGGAAGTCTTATTTAAGATTCGGACAGGGACAGATTTTTCTTCAGGAGGGATCTATTTATGGTTTTCCTCAGGTAGAATATCTTCCCCTTTTGCCTATTTAGGGAATATGGGGAACAAATTGTGTTATGTGGACTTTTCAGCTGTATCAATGACAACATGTTTCCCATTTAAAATGATAAATACCCACCCTATCTGATGAGCCCTGAAAGGGCAGGGAATCCTTTTTCCCTTCCTTTGTCCTTCAGTGCTCCGTTTCCTTTCTTACTGCCCAGAATAGGCCTACATCAGTAATATTCATAAATGATTTACAAAAGTAATTCCTGTGTAATAGCTTGGGACGTCAAGATTTTATGATGCTGCCAGATGTGCTATCAAACAAAATTATCTGGTTCAAAAAACTTGTGATAAATCTAGTCAGGGGAAATTCCCCAGGGCAGACTCACCCTCTACAAAAGTAACTATATCTCATAAAATTGTTAGATTTGCCTTTACCACATGTTTGAAATCAGACTTAAAGCAACAATTTATTCTTGTCAAAACTTAGGTTTGGTATAAACTAACAAACAGGAAGGACTGGCCTTAAGCAACAGAAAACTCTTTTCCTTTCAAAACACCACACACACTCAGAGGAAATGTCAGAGTAAATATCAGAAATATTCGGAAAACCAGAACCTGCATCCCTAAGATACTCAACTGTTTTGTCTAGATAATGCATTTTTAGAAAGCAGTCATACCCTAAATATAGTGGGTATTGCCAGGGTTGGGCTGCTGAGCTCCCAATGGCTGTATCTGAGTACCCTGAGGTTGTGCAGTGAGCAACATGCCCAGCATCTTCCCTGTGTGTTTGATTCTTCATGGTCTGAGTCAGGGAAAGTGTGTTGGTAGCAAGGTGTGTGTTTTGGCCGGGAGTTCGGGTTTTGAAGTAGGAGAAATGCTGGAGAGGTGCTGGAAGTCCCTGTGTGGCCATGCCTCCGTATTGGGGAAGGCTGGACAAAGGCAATGCGCCCTTGGCTTAGCTCCACAATTTTATGGTGGTCCTTACTTCTCAGGAAAGCCCTCAAGGATGTTTAGGTGCCTACAAAAACAAACTTCATAGGTATAAGTACTTCAGTTATGCCAGAGGAGCAAAAGGTTTTTGAGCATGATTTTCATCCCATCGTTCAAGGTGTCTGGGAGAGGGGCTGAAAGTCATGACTGGCTGCTGGGAGTGTCTGGGGTAGAAATGCTGAGTTCAGATGATGGAAGAGTCTGGTTCAGCATTTCTTGGGAGGCTAGAGCAGAAGAGGAGAGGTGGGTCTGGAGGCTTGTGGTGTGCCATGTCTTTAGGGAATGCGTTTCTGCTTTCGGGATACTCTGAGATATCCATGGGCTCGGCATACCATTAGGTAACCCACTTGCTTACAGCTTCAGTTAAAATGGAAGTCAGGTAATTCATGCACTTAATAGGTGTGGACCTCCAGACAGAGCTTTGTATTTGCTATTTTTCAATGCTGAAGGCTGGTCGAATTTGATTTAACCTCAGCATTAGCTTTCCTGAACTTCATATGTTTCAATCTGAGACTTGTACTAAGGCTGATACTCAACCTTTTTTCAGAAATGTGAACTGCAAGAAATTAAGATGGGCAGAAATACTGTGAAAAACTCAGAAAAATACTTACCTCATCCTTTTAGGATGGATTTCTTCATCCTTTCTACGGGTGGATTCAGACCCCAGCATGACCACACAGCTCCTGTGAGTGCTGTGAAGACACTGCCTGTGGTCACAACTGGAGATATGTTTTTCCTGTATGTGTGTAAAAATTATGTAGTTGATTCTTAGAAACTAAGGCCTTGATCTCTCAGCTAGAGCAGTAAGAGCAGATTGCATTCACTCCTTAAATTTAAGACCTAAAATGCTTTTCAAAAGCTGGCTTTTACTAAAGATGTATTTTGATATTTACAGTAATGTGGGGAATATAATTTCTGAGATAATGGGAGGGAGGCAAAATATAGGCTTATGCAGTTCTCATTTCTTAAAGTTTAAAGTTTTCAGGTGTATTTCAAGGCTTCATAACACAACATACCTAACTTTTACAATCCATGATGTTTTTTCAGTCAATTTTTTAAAATACCTAATAGTTTCAATGAAGGAAATGCCAAAAGCCCTTTAAATACAGCTGTAATAGCATCACTTTTTCCCCTCTGTACTTAAAAATAAGAAGAAAGACATGCTTTACCAGTACTGAATACTCCAGGGAAAAAAGGTGGTGTCCTAAGGCTGCTCTGTACAGCCTGCAGCTGTTACCAGAGATTCTGCCCAAAAACCTCTGGGCTCTAACAAACTCTGCAACTGTATTTGAGGGAGAAAAAACTTGGCTCCCTTTTATGATTGAAAAATCAAAGCCAACAGCCAGAGTGCTGTCCTCACAATCAGGTCCCTGTCAGTGGAAAATGCAGCACAATTTCCTGTGTACTCTGATTTCAGCTTGGTACCATGGCCACTGTGGAACACAGCATCTGACAGGGGCAATACCTGCCCTTCTATGGCAGTGTCAATGGAAATCCCCATTCTTTCTATCCTTATTCCCTTCCTATCCTCATTCCTCCCAGCCACTGAGAGATACTTGTTTGAGGGTAATGATCCTGGAGAGAGATGAACAGACATTCATCTAGAGCCCTGAAACGAGGCCACGTTGTAAATCTGCAGTCTTTGGGAGATTCCACATGCACACCAGCACTACCTAGAAGCTATCAGCAAAGGCATTTGGTGGGACGTGGGACTGTATCATGTAAAGAAATCTGTTTATGATATACTACTTTTGCATAGCAATTCCAGGATCAAGAGTTCTGTTATTTGAGAAATTAAATCCTGTGAGGATCATTAAAAGTACAGAAATAGTGATGTCATTACAAAATTAACTGGCTATAAACCCACAGGGCGACATGTCGATTCATAAAGGGAATAGCTAAACATAATGCAGGGCACATCTGCTGCGCCGATTCCTGCAGAACCATCAGCCTATTGGTATCTGCAGACCACTTGAAATTGAACATCTGTTAGAAGCACTCAAAAAAGCAGCAGGAGAACCTGTACACCTTGCAAAATGCTTTGCTGTCAGTAACATCATAGTTTCAATAGCATATTCTTACAAAAATTGTTATAAGTCCCCTTCAAGTCCTACATCTTCCTGGCATTGTTTCTTAAATAGCGACAGCATGAGTAATAGTAAAAATAGCATGGACTTTTCAAAAGACTTTCCTAACATTTTTATTACTTTTTATTTATGGTACCACTGCAACATGCAGACTGCTATAGAGTCTTCAAACAAAGACGGATATGATCTCTGTTCCAAGTAGCTTGGAATCAAGAGAAGGAAGATGTATGAAGAGTAAGAGAAAAGGACATGACTTCTGGGCCAAGTGAAGGAGGTGAAGAAATGCTCGAATCCTAGAAAGGGGAGGCTGAGTTTGAGGCTTTAAGAAAAATGCTCAGATGCTTAGAAACAAGACAGCCTGTGGAGACTGACCTGCCTCTTGTGAGGACCAGCAATAAGATACTGCAGTGCATTTCACAAAACCTGTGTGCATGGTCGACAGTCGATTAAGTATCGTAATTTAACTGCATCGTCTTAATTCCTACCCGGTCAGGATGACAGCATGTTTCTCCAAGCTGCATGGTCCAGCAGAGTCCAACTAATTTGCAATTTTCTTCTGTTTAACGAAAGCAGAAATATATTTAAGCCACAGAGAGAAAGATTTCACTATTGATTAGCAGTGGTTGGTGTTGCAAAGTGACCTGACAGACATTTGGAATGCATCAGCTGCCTCATGGTGCAGCAGCCAAATATCTTGAAGCACAGTTTGCTCTCTTTCACTTTTATTACTTGCAGAAGAAGCAAACTCTGCCAGGGTGTTATTGGAAGGGATGTTTGCCATTTTAGTATGTAATTACTCACACAAACTTGATGAAAACATGTTGCAATAGCTTTGATTTTTAAATAGGTAATGGTATTTACTTGTAGTAAAAATGAGAATCATTATAAATTATTTGAGAAAGTGAATGAAAGCGTATAGCACAAGTCCCAGAAAATGCCCAGTTTTAGTCTGTAAGTACCAAAGAATTGTTTCAGATATATTCCCCATTTCAGTTTTTTTAATAACCAAAGAATTTTTACCTTGTTGTCCAAGATGAAGCTGGAACTTTCCATAGCCAAAGCAAAGCCTAATTGAGGCAATCCCACACTAGTGCAAGGATGTGGAGAGTCATGACGTGGGCAGTTCAAATGGGGTTTCTGCCAAACCTTTGTCATTGTTCTGAAGCACTCTGCGTGAGTGCCAGGGGTTTCTAATAGTGCTGAGAGTTTTATACAATGGACAGCTCAGAATATAAAAGCCTAATGAAGTGTGCTAAGGAAGAGCATTAACACTAAACCCAGAGTGAGATATGTGCATTTTTTTTCTCCTGAGATGTTGATTGGTAATCCATTTTCTAATCAGTTCTGTGCCCCTGAAACTTCTTTGACTGCCCAGAAGACTCCACAATGATAGTTACAATAAGAAAGCAACAAAGTTATAAGGAGTATGTGGCCCTGTTTGGTAAACCTTGTTTCTTTTTGAGAAAAAACAATAAAAGTATTTTAGAGGATGTTAATAAAATTGTTAAAGCTGTTCTGCAACAGCTGGAAGGACACTCTAGAGCTGGTACCTCTCCTTTGTCATCAGAGGTACTCAGCACATTTTGGGTCTAGCAGATTTCTTCTTTTTTGGAGGAAAAGAGTAATTTTGGGGTCAGATCTGTTGTTTGAAGCTGGCAAAGTGGAGCTGTATCACAGAAAGAATCCAATGCCCAAAGTCCCTTTCCTTACCTGAGCTTCAAGTCACAGTCCATCTGCGGATCACCCAGAAGCTCTCCCTTTAATCTTTTTTCTTTACTTTCTTGTCTCTGTGAGTCGTCTGATTGTGTCTGGTTTTATTTAATTGATTTATGTGGTGTTTGTGTGCTTCTGTGCTTTTAATTCCATACATTTAATTACAGAAAATGTTTCTGCTCCCTCCTTCCTTGCTGAACGAATTGCTTTGTATTTATCTTCAAAGTGGAAGGGTGGCATCTTCAGTGAGATATTGTGTTTGCAGTGAGAGGGATTCAGAAGTGGTTTTTTAGAAAGGCTGGTTCTTGGCAGCCAAGAAAAGGAGGAGCACAGTTTGTGACAGGGCTTATGCCTGGATGATGACACAAGAGCTGGCTCCTGGGATATGGTGTGAAACAACTTGTGAAAACATGGGAGCTAGTGAAAAAATTCAATTTCTAAGTTTCTCTGAGATGAGTACAGCCAATGGGTGCTCTTCACTTGTGTCTGCTGAGCACTGCTCATCCCACAAGGGTAATGAAGAAGGTGTTGGAGCCATGCTGCTGAGTCATATCACCTTTGAGCTTCCAGTCAGAAGGTTGATGGTAAGTGTGTGTGATGATTTGCAAAAAATGCTGATCCTTTTCAATTGGCTATCGGTCCGGAAAGTTGGGAACCATTGACCTAACTTATGTCTCTAAGGTCAGGGAGATGGATTTCCAATGATTTGTGCCCAAGATCCGACATCAGCCTGCTAGGAGTAGCATGAAGGAAGGTTGCTGTCACAATGAAGTATCACTTCTTCTTAGGATGGACTACTTTCCCCAGAATGCTTATTGTGCCTGACCTGGTTTCAGGATATCTTGTATTTTACAAGACACAACAATACTTTGGATCAAAATTATATACCAGAATAGATGTCACAGGATGAAAGTGGCTCCAATGATTTTCAGATCCAACAAGGGGCAAATTTCTTTGTGAGCCTGTTAATCACTTTAAACAAAATTGCTCCTCAAGTTGTTGGGACTCACATGTTCACCTCTGTGGCCGGGTAGGCTTGTTCAGGAATTGAATAAAATCCTGCTGCCTTGCTGGGTGACTCTTTGCATGAACATCAGGGACAGGGTTGGGTCTGTCCCTCTCAATATAGGTCTTTGTAGAATGACCTTGGTCTGGATGCCTGTGCCAGTGTTTTTGTGTTCAGGAGGTGCATTGTTCAATTATTTTAGAAAATGTTAGTCTCAGTCAGCCCATGTTGTTTCTTTCCTAGTGAAAGGTTATTATTTTCTCTGCAGTGTTTGTGTTGCAGCAGAAGGTCTGGGACGACTGGGAGAAAAGGTTGAAGGAGGGCAGCCAGAGCTGCTAGAAGGATTGCTGGTGTTTCTGAGGGACAGAGGGAACAGCCTTCACACCCGTGGCAGACATTTGTTATCGATTCCCTCTAAGATCAGGAAATGAGTACAGTCATCGCTTTGTAATTAACTGTGAGGGGAAAATCTCAGGAGATGGCTAAAACAGATTTGTCCACTTAGAAAAGGAACGCCGTGACTTAACAGGTGTATGGTGCCTGTACTGCACTACTTAGGAGTTCTTCAGGCTTGGCTGCAAACAAAATATTATCCGACTATAATAACATTGTGAACCCAAAGACCTTAACTGGTTTCATTATCAAGTGAATGCCTGAGGGGAAATACACAGATGGAAAGGCATTCCTTTCCTTTGGTATAATGCTCTTGTGCCAGAGAATTTATGGCCAGGACGTGGTTGGCCCTTGCATGGGCGACTGGTGGGGGAAACACATGAAGTCATTCCGGTCTTTTTTTTTTTTTTTTGGTTGTTATCTTGTATCCTGTTAAAGAGGTGAGTTTTCATTGTCATGCCTGAGCTTGGGGACAGCATGCTGCAAACTATAAGGTGGGGTTTGTACCATCCCCTTCTCTTTGCTGTGGACTTCATTCTCTCCCTGGGAAACAGGGAGAGAACAGCCCTGTCTGGAAAACACAGTATCCTGACAGGTGGATTCAGGCTACTGTAGGTCAGAATGATGCTCAGCTGTTGCTATCTTCTTAGAATTTAATTCATTGTAGGATGTGCTGGAGGGCTGATCAGAAGTGGTCCCCTAAAAGTGAGGGGGGTTGTTTTGTTTGGTTTTTGCTTGGGTTTGTTTTTTTTTTTTTTCCTTTCTTTTTCTAGTGCAGACAGAACTTGGAAAGATCAGCATTTTGTTGTGTATTTCCAGCCTTTGCTCTTCTGGCTGGAGATAGCCTGATCTGAAAGGCTACACATGAGGGGGTAAAAAAAAGAGAAAGAAGGAGATATTAACTCATCATTTAGCTTGCTGAGGTGTCTATACTCTTTTCCAGTTCATGAGTTACCCTGTGGTTTCTCAATTATAGATGTCAGAAGAAAGGTATGAAAGTTACGTTTTTTAAATCTGTGACCAGAGAGGCTGCTGTTCCCTGGAGAGGAATCTGGTCTGTTCATTTTAAAGTACCTGAAGATGAAGATGCAGAGCACATTAGTTGGTTGTCGAAAATACTGTTATGTTTTTCAGAACTAAGCAAATACAAAAAGATAGAAATTGCATGCAGGATCCATGTTATATTTGTGAGTGTGTGTATGTGCATGCACATTTAGACTTATTTGAGAACCTCAAATGTATTGAAGCAAAAACTAAATAAATAATGAAGTTGTGGTTCAATTGTAAATGTTAATGTTTCTGTGAGAGACTGAAGAACTTCTTTTATTATTCAAATTGGCTTGTTCTTTCCTTGTTTATTTACCAGTTTGCCCTCTTTTTGAAAATTATATATGATTTCATGGTTAAGAGTTCACAAATCTTAAAATGTTGCCTTCTTGTCAGTGACACTGATCATACTGCAAAGGTCTTTTTAGAATTTTATACAGACGAAATAGCTCTGTTTGTTAAAAAAGGTCAGAAAAAAGGTCACCAGAATCTTTCATTGTTGGCAAAACTACTTATTTTTTTCTTAGTCTGGGTCATAAAGATAGCTGAACAGAACTGCTTCCACTGAATTTATTGATTAAAAACAAGCAACCACCCCCTTTTCCCAGCCTTCCTCCTCCTTCTAACAGACATTTGGCATGGAAAATGTAAGCTAGGTATTTTTATCAAGTCTGTAAGCACCCAGAGTCTGCTATGATGGCTACTGCAGGGAAGCATAAGAATAAGGAGCTTCAGCAGCTCTGTTACAGCCACTTCTTCATTTGAAGATGTTTTGCACAGGTGTTAAAATGCAATGCCAAAGTACATCTTGATATTAGCATACTGTACATTGAAGCCTGCAATTAACAGCACCCACCTGTATGCTGGCATTTTTCTGACTCTTGCCATCCTTTGAGATGTGTATATCTGAGGATCTAATCCATCTAAGCTTCTGGACACCCTGAACTACAAATGAAGTCAGAGAGCTGCAGGCGCACAGCTCCTGGCAGGATTATGCACCCAGTGAGCTATTGCTCTCATTATGTTGCACTGCAATATATCATCAGTGTGAAACATCATCCTAATGATGCATTAGTGTAATACATCATCAGGGGAGTCCCACCAGTAATGTATTACTCCAAGTATGGTGCTACTCGGTAAGAAAATCATCTCACAGTCCTTGTGTTGTTTCAGAACAGCGTGAACGGAGGGCAAAATATGTTGCTCGAGATTGATGCAGCTTTCCAATTTCATAACTATGTTAATGGTGGGGGTACCTTCTGTTTGCTCTGAGTTTGTGATTGTGTTTTCAAAGAGGTGTGTTTAGGCCGTCTTCAGTTGCATTGCTCTTTGGGAGGAGCAGGAATTGATTCTTTAGATGGATGGCTGGAGGGCTTCAATAGGAAGCTGTAAATCTGCTGCCCAAGTGCCCGTTATATAGTTCCTGAGGATGGGGAGAAGGTTTATGTAAACTTGGTGCCAAAATTTGCAATTTTAAGTATTCTTCTAGTGTCGCCCTCACCCTGATACGTCTTCCTGTTTCAGTCACATGGACTAAGATAAATACATTTAAAAAGCACGTCTTGCAAAAATTAACCCCCTTCATTTCATGTGTCAACCTACTGATTTTCTTTGGTTTGAAAGATCCTATAGCAAAACAATCTTTCCCATGGGAGTTGTCTCAAGGGCAAGATTTACTTGAGGGGGAGAGGCAATCAGGTGCTTTTGCTTTATGCTTATGAATCACAGTTGTGATGCTGGGATGTGCTCCATGGGTTTGCAGCAGTCCCATGCACTGCCAGATTAAGGAACATAGTTGCCAGTGGTCCATCTAGTATATAGGGACTGCACTACTCCAAATGAAAAATCTGCAGTAGGATTGAAGGGAATGTTAACTACAAAATAGACGGTTCTGAAATGTGATGTTATATACGGCCAATGTTTTCTAGAATTTTTTGTTTTTTGGATGCATCAAGTTAACAGGTGCAGGACAAGGAAACCTAAATGGATTCTGAACTTTAGTGTGCTTTTGAAGCTTCATTGCATATTTTTGATGCTGAAATGCTGCACACAAGTTGTTTAAAAAAAAAAAATCTTCCTAGTCACAGGAAAATTTCATCAAAACCAAGGGGTGGTTCTAGAGTAGGTTGAGCAAAATTTGGTTTCCCTTCACTTCTCATTTTCCTCTATTACCATATAACTGGTCTGAGGAACATGATTATGGCCTTCTTGGGATTTGTCAGTCACCCTTTTTTTTCCTGCACTCATAAGTTGTTTACCAACTGCTTCCCTCTTCATACCCAAGTCAGTAAGATACTATGACAGCATGACTGTTTTTGCAGGAGCACCTACTGAGCCTTCTGTTACTGTAGGAAAATGGAGATTTTTTTAATGCTGTACCTTGTTTCATTCATTCACGATGTTGCTGTCCTAGTCCAAAGTATGCACATATTGGTATAACACAAGAACTTCAGTGGTGTCATTCTTTTACTGGTTAAGTGTTCTATGGGCTTTTTTAGGCAGCAAAAACAGTATTCCAAGCCAAAAGAACTTCAGTTGTAACTTTCTTGAAGCCTTATTTGGGCAAAGTATGAATGGCCTTAAAAGACAGTAACTAGTTTATTTCTTGAAGTGGTGCTAGGTTAAGACCATCATCACAAATCACACAGTCCTCAACACCAGGGTCTCCCTCACTGCTGTAAAGAATGCAAACCTATTCTTTTCAAGCTCCTGCTTGAGACTGGTTTAGAATCTCAGAGGTCCTAGTTCTCTCTCCAAGAGGATGGTGGGGCTGCCAGTGCAGAACTCTTTTGTGGTGATGCAGAAGCAGCAGGAGGAATAAACCTTTGTCTGAACATCAGGCACAGGCAAAAGAGTTGAAGTCTGGGGACTCTCTTCTTCTCAGGGTCAGCGCCATGTCTGATAACTGCCTATGATTTTAAATAAAAATGAAGATCAGCCTTGTTGGCTGCATTAAATAAAGAAAATCCAGTAAAAGCAAAAACTATCCATTGAAAAGCAGGAGTTGAAAGATAGAGATCATTTAATGAGTTGATCTTTATGGTTTTTAAAGTTTTAAGACTAAAATTACTTCTTTGTTTTCTTGCTGTTGTTTGAAGTCAAGTTTTCTTTCCCAGCCTGCCTGAATTCAGCCTCAACAGTAAAAAGATTTCATCAACAAAAACTAAAAATATGATAAACTTAATTTTCTGATTTAGCTTCTGCTTAGGGTTTGTTTTTTACCTTCAAACTACTCAGCTCATGTCTTGAAGCCTTCTTGTTAGAGAAACACTGCCCTTCTCTATGTATACAGAGAGTGTAATGAATCAAGATTTGCTGTAAATAATGTTTGCGGAGTGAAGTGTTTCTGCCAAATTCCCTCAGCTTATTGCATAGTCATATATGGCAGGTTATTGTGCTAATAGATTATTAAACTCTGCATGTGCCCTTTAACCTTCTCTGAACTTTTGTTCTTGTCTTTTAGAAGGAATTAACTAAATCCAAATTAGTGGTGGGCAGTCAATCAGCAGTCAGATGGGGTTTTTGACCTCACCGGTATGTCCTGTTGCATCGTACTGTGCTTTGTTCTTCCATCAGGCTGCACCGTGACTCAGGCATAAGCATGACACGTCAGAGATATAACGTGATGTGACACGGCCAACAAAAATATCAGTTAAGGGTTCTGTGGATAGTTTCAGTTCGTTCAGTTCATGGGTTATTCGTTGTCCATTCATGTGTTGATAAAGGGTTCAGTAGTTTTCAACTGGCTGGATCTTAAATGAAAGGGAAGACAAAAAAAAAACAAAAAACAAAAAACAAAAAAGCACCAAAGCAAAGAAAGGATAGCAAAGACCCTCATCCTTCAGCTGGGTTCCCCTGTGTTCAGTGCCCAGCTTTGCGCTGTGGTTCCAGCTGGTGATATTTGGAACCTGTAAGTTAATTAGAAGGAGAAATTTCTGCAGCTAGCAATGTAGATATTCTGGGGAAAAAAAACATTGCCCCGGGGGAGGAATGATATTTGAGCAGATTTATGGTGCTCTGAGTGTGCATATGAATGAGATGATGGCCGTCAATGTGGCTTGCTGCTGTGGGGAACTGTCAGCTTTGCTCGGGTGGAAGGAGATCCGTGGAGGGGAACAGTGAGAATGATGGGAAAATAATGATAAAAATTAAATTGGTTTTATAATTGGATTAAAAAATTCTAAAGTGTGTAAAAGCAGACTCTTTTTCCTCTGGAGGAGAAGGGAATAAGATAAACACCCCACCCAGACAAGCATCGCAGATTCAGTCTGCTAAATATGGCGGTGGGGAGGAGATCACCACGCAGTGAAGCCTCATGTCCCCCCTGCATATTGGTGAAAATCACCCAGACCAGAATTTGAAACATTCTGGTTTATTCTTCTCTGACAACAAGTATTGCTGGTTTTGGTGGATAAGGAAAGGTCATGGTGGTACAGAGCAGTGAGAAGGAGGAATTTGCTGTGGACCACAGCCAGGCCAAGCCAAGGGATGTGTCCCAGCCTGGACCACATTTAACAAGAAGTCTGAGATGCTCTGCTGAAGCATTTTTGAGGTGTGTGTGACTGACACCCATGTGGGGCTGCGGAGCTGTCTCCCACCTTGCTGTGCGGGCTGGAGTGTGCTGGTGGCCAGCATCCTGAGAGGGGCGATGGATGGGTAGGGCAGGTTCATGAATTACTTTTCTTTGACAGAAGAATTGCATTTTCTGTGTAGACGCTGAGAGAATGTTAAGTGGGTCGGCCAGCAGTTTTAAGAATTGCTTTTGAATCACTCCTTTCACTTTTATCTTTCTCAGCTTGAATAAATCTCTAGAGGTTGTTAATTACAGCATGTTTTCTGTAGCACTGGAGTGGCACACAGCACATTTTTAACCTCGCCTTCCACAGAGGTTTGGCTTCCCTTGGCGTGCATGTGGAGGAACAGTTGTGTGTTGCTAAACTCTGTCATTCAGAAGCCCTTCTGTTTTTAAATATTTCTCAGTGCAGCCTGCTGTCATTTACAGTGAGCCTGTATTGAGATCATTAAATGGAAAGTTTAAGATTAATTCCCTTTCAGGGCAAGAGGAGGAGGATAAATAACCAGTCCTTCTCAGTGTTCATTCTTAATGACTCCAGCACAGTGTGAAAGCGTAAACAGTTTTGACAAAAGGTGTAATTGATTGTTTGGGTTTGACTGATCATTCAAAAATGTAGCGTATCCTCATTCAGAAGGTGCTCTGTAAGGTAATGAATGTGATACTGTTAGAAAACAGGGTCTCGTGCTAAGCAGGGGCACAGTTTCGTGCTGAGGCTCTGCTCGTAGCCAGGCTGGTGGCTGCTGGGAGTGCTGCTGCTGCTCCAGCCTCCTGCACCATGGTGGCTGCAGCCTCCTTTAGTTGGGTGCCACTCTCATTCTTGGGGAGCCAGTTCAGAAAACCAAACTGCTACCCCATGTGAAGAAGATAAAAAGTGAAACGTTTTCTGCCAGTTTAGATCCCTAAATTGCCGTATCAATGGCTCAGGTCAGATGAACACCAAGGCTGGCATGAAGGGATTGGGATCTCGCAGCTGTGAGCTCAGGAAGGAGGAAGGTGGGACGTGTTGTTCAGTAGTAAATGCCCAGTAGATGTGCAAGCTGAATTCCAGAGGATGGTGATGGGACACAGTGAAGGTAATGGTGGTGAGGTTATCCGTAGGCTTTCTGCATTCTCCAGCTGCCACCTCTAGTTTATTGGGAATGAAGATGAGAGCTTTAAAGACCACCTACTGTTTGCATCCTCTATGCCCTGTGGGCGTATTCATTCTGTTCACATCATGTCTAGATCTAACCTTGTCTTTTTCTGTCCCCTTTTTCTGTGTTAAGTTTTTCTAAATGCTTCTCTTTCATCCCTTAATGTGCTAGTCTTTATGCTGATTTCTTTGCCTCCATGATTTCCCTGTCAGAAGTGTGGGTGATAAGCAGATCAGCAGTATGTTAGAGACTAAATAACTTGTTTTTACATATCTCTGGAATAGTGTTTCATATCCACGAAGGGGATGTGCGGCAATGAAAAGTGAGAAAATAGGGATGCATGAAGCACCAGTGAATGGAAATGCCTGAGAATGCATGTATTAAATTCCTGCCATATGAAAACGTTCTGGGTGTATACAACAAACAAAAGACTCGTATAATGCTCATGACCTTAGGATGTCTCTAGGAATGCAGGACTGTTGAAAAGCTGAAACTGGGCCAGCCCATTCATATTATGGCTTTGTAATGCCAGTTCTGACTCTCTGGGGCTTAACTAATCCTTTCCTCCCTCATCTCAGAAAACCAGAAGTAGAACACCTGCAAGGGACCACAAAGAAAAATTGAACAGTTTTCTGAGTAAGTCAATGGTACCTATTAATGTTTGGATGACAGACTGAAAAGAATATCTATCCTTTTGGATATCTTTTGGAGCTATCTAAATAATATTTTGTATTATTTTTGCTATGTATTTTGTTTCTCAAAAAATTTGTGAAATGACCAGAGAAGCACTACTACTGTGGTGGTTGAGGGTAGTAGGTGATTAGACATGGATTTGAACAACATCATGAAAGTTGGCCAGGGTCCTTGTGGTTGAATCGGGTGTGAAAAGCCCACTGGGTGACCAAAACCTGACTGTGTCTGTGTCTGTGTCTGTGGCTAGGTGATAACTCTTCTGAATATCTGGATTCTTCCTGCCTAGGGAGTGCTGATGTCACTGCTTTGGAAGGCAAAATAAATTGCAAGGTTTTCATCAAAATGATTGTTCAATGGTACAAATAAATTTTCTGGAAAAGCAAGCTGAGGGTAGAAACTGCTCTGAGCTTCCTCACCAGTCAGTGCACGCACATACATAGTTCTTGTCTTCATTATAGATAGGGATGGAATTCTATGGCTGAAGAGTATGTTTATGCCTTAGGCAGAGGATTGCTGAATAGCTGGGAAAGAAAGCTTTCCTGCTTATCAGAGGGACACCGTCAATGCCCTGCTGTTTGTAGCATCAGCACTTATGCCTGGTTAGCTGCTTCGTATCTTAGCGCACATTGCTTTGTACTTCCCAGTGCTGCTGCCTCCTCCTCTTTATTCCCTCTTTCTTTCAGGTTCTGGGCCATGGAGTGTAGCTGGATAATAAGGCTGATATTAGAGGAGAAGGGGTGAGAAGTACAGTTCATCTATTTGAGTTTCCTTTTCCTTCATTCTGAGTTCATCCACTCAAGTTTTTATTGCTGTGCACGTCTGGGATTCTTTCTACAGATGATGCGAAGTGTTTCCAATTTCTTCTTCTCCCTGACAAATCGAGACCTGGACTTGAGTCTCAGGCTTTTTTTTTTCTTTTGTTCATTTGGTTTTATGTCTGTGTTTTCTTTTTTGATTCTTGTTTTCAGAATATGGCAAAGTACCCAGAGGACTTGCCCTTTTGTTTGCCCTTTTCTGAGTAATTTTCAGCTTGTCAACCTCCTTTTGGAAAAAGTGGGTGCCAGAGGTTTTGGTGTGCCATAAATGCTTCATTAGCATCATTTACAGTTGCAAATGCTGACTTCCTTCTCCAGTTTCTATATGTGAGAGATGGTTTTCTCCGTGACTGTGTTTGTGTGGTAATTGTATATTTAACTGGTCAGCCATGGTGATGATAAATGCCTTTAAGTCATAGCTTTTCAAACGCATCCTATGCCATTTGTGGGTAAACTATATTTTTTATTTTTACATATGGGAACTTGAAATGAGATAATACTGGGAGGCTGGTTATTTGAGGCTGAGTCTCCCCTATCAATTACTGTAGTTCACTCTCTGGAACTGATCTGGTCTGATGTTCTTTTACCTAGTAGTGTTCTTCCAAAAACCTTTGTCGGGGATATTGTTACTATTACTCACTTTATCCCCCAGTTACTGACAGAATTTGAACATTGGATTGAGACCAAATCCATGTAAAATTGCCATAGAAATATCTGTAACTGCTGATAGCTTCCCATCTACAATTACTTTTTAGGATAGATCAGACAGCTTTTTAATCTATTTTCTTCTCTATTGATTATGTCCACTGATAATTTTTAATTGGAATGTCATGTAAAACTAATTCAAATGCCTGACAGTAGTTTTAAGGGTGTTATTTCCCCAACAGTATTTCCAACCGTATGTGTAATGATACCAAGCTTATGCAACAAGACTGCTTTTCCATAATACTTTGTTAATTTTCATTAGTTATGCTACCAACCCTTAATTCTTCACTGATTGCATTTATAACAGCTTTTATGTTATTTCGCCTGAAGTCAATACCAGGTTAGCTGATCTGTAAGCACCTAGCTCATCCTGATTGCCCTCTTAAAATACTGGCAAAAAATCAGCTTTTTCAGCTGGCTGCAACATCTCTCCCCTAGCCTGGGGGACATGATGGGATCATGGACAAACACCTACCATGTCCTGCTGCACTGTCCCCATGAATGACGTTTTAGCATGAGTCCTGGTTCATGTGCATCTCACAGGCTGGCTACAAGAAATATATAAATCAGCAGTAACCTATGGAAAGGAAAATGATTGTATAAAAATAAACAAAATTATTTTACTCTGTCTCTACTATCAGTATGTCTGTGAGGTGGTAGTACCAATGCACGTGATGATAATGATCAAATGCTCACGAGTGGCTTCGTGCTCTCAGTCTTATAAACCTGATAGCATCTCAAACAATACATGTGAAGCACTCAAAGATGTGAGATTTAAGATAGTATAGAGGAGAACAACGGGTAAAAGTTGGGTAGCCTTGCCTACTGGCTGCTCAATCACTGAGGAGCTCTTTGCTCTGAGGAGCAGATAGCAAAAATGGTTTGTATAAAGTTGGTATGGTAATGAGCATGCTTCCACATGGATAAACATAGAGTGATTTCCAAGATGGAAGAGGAAGGATCTGGGAATAGCGATGAGAAAAATCTGCAGGCTTTGATGCCACTACATTTCTGTATTTGGCTTGAGGAAAACTGATGCAGAATTTGACACATTCTTTTAAGTTGATTGGAAATTTGTCTTCTTCCTTATTTTGAGAGCAGTTCTGAACTGGCCCATAATTGTCAAAGTGAAAAAAGGAAATCCTGTCTTCTCTGCTATTATGGCTTAAAGCACTTTTTCAATTAAATTATCATTAGGGTTACATCATGAAAGGTATCAACATAATCCGTTTAAGTATATCTTATAAGGCTCTTTACTACCAAGAAAAATCTCCTGTCTTTCAGGTACCAAAGTTACAAGAATTAATCAATCATGGACTCCAGGGGAAAATTCAGCCTTGATGTAACTCAGTAGTAGGCATTCATTTATTTCATGCCTCGGCGTGTATCTTTGTCTGTGCAATGATTTTGTATTTGTATTATCACAGGATTTTTGTGCAGCTCTTGCATGAGGCTATTACAGCAAGCACAATAACCACTCTGTACACCAGCATTCTCTGCTATTTTGGTTTCTATTTGATGTCGTGTTTTCACTTTACCTGGGGAGTATTTTTGCCTGGAGGAAATGACTGAGAAAAGAGGCGAATTTGAAAAGCTAGGAATCAAAGAAGTGATAAAAAATATTTCCGAGCACAGTGAATAATTAGGAATTAACTCACTGAATCATGGCTGGAGAGTATTTATTGCATGTAATTGAAAATTTTCTCTGAGATAATACTAATTTTTTGAGGCCTTTGTAGGACAATCAATCCTATCATATCTTGTCTGGTTGCCTGAAATACGTATGTTCTTATTTTCAGAAAACTTCAGTGTGGCGAGGCATATAATTGTGTCCGTGTCGCAGCTGGGCAGCTGAGGCGTGGAGAAGCTTATATTTTAAAAACATTGCCATTCAAGTTGTGAATGGCATTCATTCTTGCTTGTGTGGGATTTCTCACCAGGAGAGAAGCTGGGAGCTTCATGAGAGTCTGCCAACAATTTTGAGATTTAACGTCTTGTGAAGGAATAGACTTCCTCCTTCTTCCCCCCCCCACCCCCCATTTTTGCTTTCTTTTTCACTTCTTGCTCCACCCCCAAGTTGATAATTGCTCCACCTGCCAGCTGATAAGCTAGCACTCCTGTGTGGGAGGAAACATTGCCAAGCACTGCCCCATGACACAGGACAGTTCTCCAGCAGCTGGCACAGAATTTCCCAGTGAGATTGGGGTGGGATCTGTTGCCATTTTCATTCTGTGCTGTTCCAGACATCATAAACATGTCTAATTTGCAATGATTTGAATTTGTGAAGAGAAGACAGTTTCAGTGTATTGCTATTTATGTATTTGTTCCTACACAAGTTATCCATCACAAGTAAAGAGATTTTTGATAGACCTTATCTTTATGTAGAGTGCAAGTACAGTACGTTTTGGTACTTCCTGTATCATTTTTCAGAGAGGCAAACTGCAAATGAAAGCCAAAACAAATGAAAACCTCTATGATTTCCTGATGGAAAATAACATTTCCAATTTTAAAGGACAAATGTTTAATCAGTCTGCATCATGCAAGCATGGAAGAAGAAAGCTAGCTTTTTTATCTTAGAAAATATGTGGTGCTGGTTGTGATCTAGAGCTAGGACAAGGCTGCTTGTCCCACAGGAAAACAAACAAACAAAAACCTAAAAACCAACAGATTTTCAGTTGCTGGAGCACCATACCTTTGCATTGTGTTGAAGCAGACTTTGCCTTAAAACAAGAGGTATTTTGAGTAAGTGTTTAAAACCACTAATTTATAACTGTAAAGATTTTCAGTTTAAACATCTGCCAAATGATGACATGTAGACTGGCTTTTAGAAGTAGGAGATTTTCTTTAATGTTATCAAGAATCTGCATTCGCCATGAGTTTCAAGTTGCTGTTATGGCAATGATCCATGTTTGGAACAAACTGCAGCTCCCTATTTTAGCATTTGTGTGATCTCTTGGCATCTCTTCCTTCACTGTCCCAAACTTCATCGTGTTTTCTGTCCAGCCATCCAGGTCTTTCTCAGCAGTGTCTCTGGAACTTGTATTTTAACCATTCTTTATATAAATTATGTCAAACCCTTGTGGTTTGCTTATTTACCTGGGGATTTAAAAGGCAGGGGTGTTTGTGTGAGCGCGTCTCTCGGTGCCAGTGAGCATCCTCAGTGCTGCACGGATGGAACTCTGCCATGGCTCCCATCAAAGCTGCCGGCGGAGACGAGCGGGATGCCGTCAGCGGTCGGCACGCTCCTTGTTCAAAATTCAGCTGTGTATTTATCTCTCAGAAACACTCAGGTCTTTTGTGAAACCGTGTAAGCTTAATTTCGAGCCTATAGCTGATCGTTTTCTCTGTTTGATGTGAGCTAGTCTCTTGAGGTGGCTGGCGTCCTGGAGTGAAGAGATGGAAGTGAGAGATCGGCTAAATCTGCTGTTGCTTAGCGTCTCTGCCTTTGATACTGTCTCCAGAGACTGCACTGATCTCTTCTTTTCAGTCAAGAGTCTACATCCTCGCTGGGATTTTGATGGGAGATTCCTTTAAGGCATTTTGTACTGACAAGGTTATTTTTTCCATGCACATACAGTAGAATTTCACAGAAACCTTCAAAGAAAGGGTTTTTTTTTCCGCTTTTGAACTGAGTTCACAGTTGCTTAGGTTCTTTGTAAAATTACCAAGAAATAAATTATAAGAGCAGCTTAATTAACAGTAAGTTGAGATGAAAGATGCCTGTTGTTTTCCTTACAGTTACACCATTTTTTTCATCAATATCTATGGATGTTGAAAAGTGGCAGCTAGCAGAGCTGCCTGGGTTTTTTTGCTGAACACAACCCCTAGCGAGCACTGGCAATAGGCATTTGATTTGTACATTAAAAGAAGAACCTGTGTGTTGCACAGAATTGCTGTCTTTGCAGACTTCTGCCTTTGCCTATGGGCAAGGTCATAGGTATTGCCATAAAGAATTATTTTTTTTAACCCAACTGTTTTAGAATTATACTTCCTTGCAAGCCTGGGAAAATGCTATTTTGAGGGATTTTTTTCTCCTTTTCACAGAAAAGGTTTTCTTTCTTAAAATAAAAGAGACAAGACAAATCAAAGATGTGAGAAATCTTTATTGACTTCTTTTCAGCTAGTATCCTAACAAGAAAGGCTTGCAGCATCTTGGTCATATGTATGTAATTTTGCTTGTCTTTTGAGGAAAATCTCTGTGATTTTGCCTGAAGTAAAACTGGTTCATGCTTTCATTGAAAAATTATTCTGTGATTTGGTTTGAGAGCCAGTGGAGGTGACTGCTCTGAAGAACAACTTTTGTGATTTTCCCTTGTAAAATATTCTATTAGAGATTTTAGCAATAACAAAAATATACTGCAGAGATTAATCTTTTCTGCACTGAATTTCCTTAATTTTAGAGCTGTTCTCCATGCTGTACCTGTATGTACCACATGGCCAATCAGGGCTGCTGATTCAGCTGTGGGCACAAAGGAGAAGTGCATAATCCAGCGCTATGTTTGATCTGTGTTGATGAATTGCGTTTCAGGGTCTGCAGCTATGGATACCTGCATGACAGAGCCAGATCTACCCACAACAAAGCCAGGTCTTTTGCCTTTTCCACAGGGAAATACTGAGAAGTTTGAGTGGGAACAGCAAGAATAGGCTGCAGGAATACAGCCCTCTATCCTTCTTAAAGGAATTATCTCCGAAGTATGGTGCACTGATTTCCATTTGCTGTAGTTATTAAATATTCAAAACAGGGGATTAGGGATATCATGGAAGTGCAGACAGATCCCTCTAATGATACTATGACTGTCAGGAGCATGCTAGTATGTGTCAGAGAGAAATTGCAATCCAGGCTATTTAGATCTGTGATAAGATCTTATTCTAGCGCCATTATAAAGTCTCGTGTTAATTGAGCAAATCTCTTTTGAAGTTGTTCATTTCCCTCATTATGTGTCAAAGCAAATAATGGCTATTCTAATGTGCTAATTAAATTTATTTATTGATCAACCTTTTATTTAGAGAAGACAATCCAAACAAGATGCTGCAGTATGTATTGTGGAGGCACGTGGCAAAGCATGCCCACGGTTTGGTACGTCCATGGCCATGGAGAAGTTGCTCTGCCTGGGGTTTAGTTTAAGAATAGCTCAGAGTAGTAATGCAGACAAGTACATTAATCTCCTTAACTATTCAAAAATGAAAGACCGAGTACAATAACTTATTATTTATTGCTCTTCCAACATGTCTGTTTCATAAGATTCGCCATTAAGATTAAAATATAGGCGCTGTAACAGCTGGTTTAAGAGAGTCCATGGCTTTGCTGTTCAGTGCTGGGATATTTGTCACTGTCATTTCCAGCAGTTTTCCTGCCATGCTGGTGTCCTCTGCCAATGGGGTGGCAGAGGGTTTGCACCAAAACGATGCCAGTGGTTGCTTAGAAGGACCCAAGAGGTCGGGTTTGGCAGCAGGCAGGCAGGGAAGGTGTGGTGTTGGTGAGCCACTGACAGCTAGAAGAGGCAGCAGGCACAGTTCATTCTTGCTATACAGTAGCTCCACTGAAACAAAAAGGAGCCGTTGTTTCGGTGCATAAATACAGTCCTGCATTCCTCCCCCCCCCCCCTTTTTTTTNACTGCCATTTATTTTTGGGATCTTGCAGAGGGATGCATGAAGCTACTGTTTTGTGCAGCCGTGAAACTAGAATTAGGTGTGCAGGCATTTTTATAGCTACCCATGCCTCTAGAATGATTTTGTGTGTAATAAACTTTTACTAGGAGGAGGACAATAACTATTCATTGCATGGCATAACTTCATTTTCATGTGTATTATAGATTTAGCTCTAATCTTTCATTACATACTTAAACAAAATTATCCTTAAGATTCTTGGAAGCAAATCAAGAAACTATAGGTAGACCCTGTAGTAGAGGTCTCTACCCATGCTATGCTGTAATGCAACTCTCCTGACTATTGATTGATTTATTTCACTGCACATGAATGTGCCAAATCCTATCAAACCACGCTGCTGGAAACACCATATGAACACACAGCCCCTGCTTTTAGAGTTCAACATTTAATCAGAGGAGACGGACAAATAGGAAGAGCCGAGTTAACGGAGAAGGGAAGCATGGGGATCAGGTTTCCCTGCCCAGGGTAACATGTGGAATTTGTGGCAGAACTGGAAACTAAACCTGGGTGTTCCAAGCTCTGGTCTGAGGCTGCCAATCTCATGGAGGATGTGGCATCTCCTGTATCTCAGGTGGGACAGAACCCCATGAGGGCCCCAATCAGGTGCTCTGCTGGAAGGAGGACCAGCTCCAAGATCAGCCCAGCCCACTCCCAGCTTTTTCCAGTCTGGATCTGACCAGAGGGAGGTTTGCATAGCCTCTGTCTGGAGACCTGCCTGGCTTCTTGTGGAAAGTATCCTCCCTTGTGTTCAGCCAGAGGCATTTCTTCTTGCCATCTTCCCCTCCTCTTATCTTGCAAAGAAGTGATGATAAAATATACCAGTTATTTCATAGGCTAACAGTGGATGGCCAAAATCAGACCCAAAAGATACCTTCAGCAGGTATTTGGAAAACAGAGCACAACAGTGGATTTCAAAGAGGGACAGCTCTTCCAAATTTCTTTTTTGAGTCAACAGTTGTAGTATGAATGGGCTTCCCCCCTGCCAGGCCATTGTTTTCTTATGTTTCCTCTGAAGTACCATTTCTTTACCAAATGTATGAAAACTTGACCAGTGTTGTGTAACAGGGTATTCAGCTGTTGGTTGATATGTTATGTTGGCATTAAGTAGAGTAGGTATTCATATAACTGATGTTTATATATAGATCTCTCTATCACTCTGCCTCTTGAGCTGCCCTTTTATTTGAAATGGCTTTGAAATTAAATTTATATTTAATTACAACACATGTATAAATCCAGGATTAAGGGTGAAGAGTTTCATTGTTGCCTTGGCCTTTTTTTTATAAATTCATTTAATGGGATTTGTGGGTAGTCAGCACTATTGAGGATTTTGTCTCTGAGGTTTCCCTTCTTTTGGTATAATAACAACTTGTCTATCAGATAAAGAGCTTAAAAATTATTATTTTTTTTAGCTGTCTGTTGAAGGTATGTGCCCAGAGGGGTTGGGTTATGTGAAGGTTGTGTGTCATTCCTGCTTTCTGTGCAGGGAAGTTTTTCTCAGCTGGGAGAAAGGCTGGCATTTAACCCTCAGACCACGAGTCCCCTTGGCATTTGGGCAAGCCTCTCCCCAACAGAGGTGCCATGAGTGGTGCCTCTCCACCAGTCAAACCCTGACAGGGCTGCACGTTGATCATCACTGAGCACAGCAGAATTAAAAAAATCTACCTCACTTAGCCAAGGCAGCAAAGGTAACAACGTGATATGCAGCCTGGTATTTGTTTCACCTGTGAAACTGTTCTCCATTTAAATTTAGCTGTGAATAATCTGGCAAGGATGTTGGAAAAAAAAAAAAAGAGAGCAGCTGACAACCTCTCCATTACCTGAAATCAAATATTTCACCTCTCTGTCACACTCTTGCTCTGGGAGCAGGAGGTGACAGTCCCTGAGCCTCTCCATGAGCAGAGCTGCTGGGAGTGCTGCACTGGCTGACTCAGCCCATGGGATCAATGGTGCTTTCCAAATGCTACTGGGGCTTGGGCTGAGTCAGTAAAGCTGTGGGGGTTAGCCAGTGGATAGTGCAAGGTCCTGCATACGTGATAGGCCTGACCCAAGGTCTTGTTTCCACATGCATTTGTGTTTCCCTTTGGCCTGAGAAAAGGCAAAACTGATTCTGGCTCAGGGTGTCTCAGCTGTACAGAAACTGAATGGATCACAGCCATGGGCTTTTTTGTTTCTTCATCCCTTTGCCCCAGACCTGAGCACAAAGACTGTCCTACTCCCTGTCTTTTCCCTCTATGCCTGTCACTGCTATATTTCCACTGAGAAACACTGTGCACGCCTCCTGCCTTGTCCCACTGCACCAGAGCCCTCCCCAGTCCCTTTCCAGGCCATTGCATGACCAAGGAAGGCACAGAGGAATGCTGGAGTCTCCTCAGTTCCCCAGCGTGCTTGGTCCTTGTCTCCTTCTTTGGCATTGCTGGTGGGAGCAGAAGGCATTGCTGCCTGGATGCAGCATCTCACCAGTGCACCCAGGGCAATTCCCTCCCATCAGGACTGGAGTAAGGAGAGAGATCTGTGGATGTGAGTTGCATCCACACTTTAGCAGTGTTTTGTTTCATTTTCCCCTGCTCACAGTGAAGTCCAAGGAAAAATTTGCTATCAAACATCTGTTGTTAAGCACCTGCTTCCTTTGCAAAATACAAACAATCCATGAATGGGCATGGATGGAACTGGCCAACAAGAAAATAAAGCAGTTCAAGCCAGATCTTTCTCAAATGGATGAACAGGAGCCTACTCTAAATCTGGGTCTCCTGCATGTACCACCATTTGTCTCCCCTCTGATTAGGAATGCATTGAATAAATCGCTGTGTTTAATGTGTTCGTTGCCAGCCTGCCATTTGTTGACACAGCACTGGCATGATGAGCAGCTGCAGGTCAAATTTATTGCCAGGCTCCCCTAAGTCTGCAGCTGCTAAAAATAAACATTTTGCGCAGGTGGAGGCTTTGGCTGGGCTTGTGCTTTGGCTTAACTTGCAAAGTTTGGGATCTTTTCTGAGGTATGCAAATCGCATTAGAAATATTTGGCAAGACAAGTCAGTGCCTGAACATAAAGGAATTCCACTTGAGGATCTGAGGCAGCTCTGATGGGTCTCTTGGCACAGCATCAACTGCCTGAACTTGACAGTGTCTTCCATACTGCTGCGTTTTCCGAGGTTTTTGTCGTCCTGATGAGGTCTTGGCTCTCTCTAAGAAAATTTTGTTGAGATTGAACTTGGTCACTCTCATTGATTGATTGGTGATCAGACTGTTGGGATATCTGCCCTGTACTCATGGCCCTGGTGTTGGACTGCCTGACTGTTGCAGTGATATTGATACCAGAAGAGCCACTTGACAGCAGATGTTTCACTGAATTGGGAAAATGAGGCAGCTGGAGGCAGAAGTTGGCGGTGGAAGGACCATTGAGTCCATCTCCAGGGAGCAGAAGGCTCAAGTCAAAATAGCCCTGCAGATCAGAAGAGAATCCAGGTTTTAGACACCAGGGCTGCAGTCCTTGTAAAATAAGCATTCAGCTTCCTTGAGCTGGAAAGGAAAAGATGCTTTTGAAAGTTTGCAAATGGAGTTGCCATTAGACAGCTAGCATTTAAGCAAGGTTTAAAGAAAAACACTTGTTTGTAATATACCCATGCAAGAGAGTCCAACTAAATTAGGTGGACTGGATCTCATTTGCTGTCATCTGGTGAGGAGATGATCCTTGAGCTTGTGGGGACTAGAAAGAGAAAGATGAAAAATGGTTTCCTTTATCCCCATTGCTCTCCATCGCTGAGCTACAACTCCTCATCCAGAGACACCTTTGCATATTGCAGTCCCACGTCCCTCGGGAATTGTTTCGGGCCTCTGTGCTTATACTGCACTTTCATGCATTTCAGAGACCATCAGAGCAGGTTCACACAATTTCAATAAAGCTGTCCTGGGTCAATATCTGAGATAAGCCTCTTGCTTTCAGCGGTGCCAGCCAGTGTAGATAAGGGGTGATTGAAAAATTTCCTGAGATTTCATGTACTTTCAAATAAACAAATAAATAAATGAAATTTAGCATCCTTCCCACCCTGGGAATCCAACATGTTCAATTAAAGAAAAAAGAAATCCCGTTTTATCTTGTCACTATAAAATGAAATTAAGAAGCCTTTAAAAACCTTTAAAACTGGCTTCTAGATGTGTTGATTTGATTCACATGTATTTATGAAATGGGACCTTCAGTGTGAGATTTAATAGCTGGTTAAGAAGAAGAAAAAAATTATTGTTATAAGTGCTTATTTTTTTATTTCCTTCTGCTGTGGCTTTTCTCAGGGAGCTTTCTTGCCTCACTACCTGGCTGCACACTGAATTTCATTGTTCAATAATCCAGTCCAGCTGTTCCAGCTGTTAAATATTCAACCAAATACTGGGTGTTTTTCTTAACAATTCATTTGTATTTAGTTACCTTCTTCCAGTGCAGATTAGCTACTGAATAACCAGGAGTTGGAATAAGAGCTTGTAATTTTAGATGCTTCCATATGTACTTGGCTTGTACATTATTTTTCCTCAAAGATTGCACTCATAGGTATTTTATATTAATATTTTTCTAAAGTCTTAACTTTTAGATACTTTTTAGATTTTAATTTACATCAGGACTTTCTGCTAGTGTCTAATTGACGCCATTCACTTTCTATTTTTCGATTGTTTGAACAGATTTTTCTAAAATAGTATGCCTTATTAATTTAGGGAACTATTGAAATACTGATGGATTTAAATTTTGTCTAGGAAATCACTTGAATAGTGTGTTTAAAGCCTGAGGATTGAAAGTGGCTAGCTTTTTTCAGTTTGTTTTTTAAAAAAAAGCTATATTGCATGCTCTGCTGAAGTTGTAAAAGGTTTGGTGTTTGTTTGTTTTCCTTTCTGATTAATAATCCAAAATATTTTACTGAGCAATCCTGATTTTTCTGTAAGAGTTTTGAAGAGAGGTACTTTTCTATAGAAGAGCTATAGGAGTGCTATGTTGTTCCATGGTGTCTTCTTTCCATGGCTATTTCGGTGCCTTTGAGTGATAGTATTTCCTTGGCTAGCACTAGATGCTGCTTCACTTCCAGCCAAACCAGGCAGCCTGGAGAGCCCTGTGGGACTGTGCAGCTTTTCTGTGTATCCTCAGTTCAAAAACTCTGAGCAGGTTCTAAGTGAATTGTATTTGCTACTGTGTAAATTATACATGCAAGCTGGGTCCTTCAGACAGCATGGTGGCATTAAGATGACTTCAAATTGCAAAGGGTTGATTTGCTGAAACAATTCAGCTTAGGTTGAAGCAAAATTACCTGATAATTTGGGTTGCATTTAGAGAACACTTTTAGAGAAGTGAAGAAAAATTTAGAGAAGGAGAAAAACTCGGTTGTTCTGAGCTAAGAAAGCGTTTTTCCTCTCCAGATTAAAATTGAATATTAGGAGGGAAGGCTATACCCCTCAAGGAGGAGATTTTTTTCACAGATTTTTTTTTTGAGGTTTAGTAGGAAAGGCACCAAAGCTTGCATTTTCTCCTGCGTTTCCCATTACTTTGAGATTGCAGTAGTAACCAGGCATGTCATAAGCCTAAGTTTAAATTGGAGATTTTTAACAGATGGTTTCTGGCAGAGTGCTCTAGACATAAGGTATTTTCATTTGTGTTTAACTCCTACTGAAGTAGTATTAAATTTTTTACATATTCATTGCCAGAAAAGCATAGGAATTTGTATAGGGCCTATGAAGAAGTCTGTGCTTATTGACAGAGAGATGGAATACTTGACTTATCAAGAGAAATTTAAAGACGATTTCTTTTTTTTTTTTACTATTATTTTTTTGAGTTGGTTTGATTGTTTGGTGGGGTTTTTTTTGCAAATTTCTTGGGTTTTTACACTTGTCTGCTAAAAGCAGTCCTTACAAAGGGCCTTTCTTTTGATAATTGGTGGGTATGTTCATCTTTGCATTTGAACGAAACTGAGGTGAAATTTTTTTATCTGGATGTAACTGTGCCTTTAGATGTTCTCTCTAACACTGTGCATTTGGGAATCTGTGTCTGTAGAGAGTGCAGAAGATATGTCCCTTTTGAGGAAAGGCAACAGGGCTATAGTCCCTAAGAACATCCATTTTAATGGGGTACATGGCAGCAAAGCCATGGGATGGCCAATTGGCTCCAATGATGTACAGGAAGAGAGGGCTTTGACCCCAGCCCTATCAGAGGCTGGTGTCCCCAATCTCCTTATGGTCCCTGGGAGTAGGAGATCAGAGTTTGTAGCACTGCCTTACATCTCTTTATTTGCCTGCTCTTGTTGCCAATACCAGCTATTTTTCATAGCAAATGGGTTACAAGGGGAGTCCTGTGCCTTTTGCCCAGTACACCTTTGGCTGGTGGCATGGAGGAGACAGGGCAGCTCTTGAGCAGATCTTCCTGTGCTGCTGGATACAGAAATTATTAGAAATATCTACCTTGTGTCTTTGCTTAACAGTGCTGTTTTAGTTTGCTCAACAAAAGAGTTGCTTTTTGTTTGCTTCCACAGTAGTTAGGGTTTAAGGGAAGAAAGGACTTAAAGACAGTTGTATTTTTTCAAGGCTGTTTTCAATCAGAGATCATGCAAAATATCCATCAGTGAGATTTATGTTATTTGTATAGCAAGGCAATGGAATTATCGTCAGTCTTGAGATTTGTCTTGCATCAATAGGGGAGGAAACCATTTGCTTGGTACAGTTCCTAGTGTAATTACCTAAATAATAGACTTCATACAGCCAGAAGAAAGAAAGAGCAAATAGTTTCTGCACTGCCTGTGACAGGGTAGTGTTGGAAACATATTGCAATGAGTGTAAGAAAGGCTGTGCCGGCTCAGACCCAGGGTCTGTCTGGCCCAGCAATCTGTCTTCTGCCCTGACCATAAGCAGACACTTAGGAAAGAACAGGAAAAAGAGGAATAGATTTGTCTGTGATCCGAATTTAAGTCCTGGAATATTACCACTGACATTAAACTTAGGGGTGGATTTCAGACGCTTAGAGAAGTTCCTCTTGAAAATGAAAGGGATGGGATGCAGATGGGAAAGTGTCTTCCCTGCATTCACTTTCCTCAGGATCTTTCTACAGTGTTTTGCTGAAAGAGTTGCAATTGGAATTATTTTCTTTGTAACCAGAAGTCGCCACTGATGCTTAGCAAAATATTTTCGCAGCACTGTTGACAGTTGTGCTGCAAACCCTGATGTAAAGTGCTCCCTGCTTTCAAAAGCCATTTTGTTGGCTGCACTGATTAAATTTGCTTGGAGCAGGTTTAATTAAGGTGGTGTTGAAAACTGTCACTCGAGCCAGGGGCTCCTGTGTGTTGGGGTGCCTCCACGCTATTAGCAATAGTTCATCCAAATTAAAAAGGGAGGCTTCACCTGGTTTCTTATTTGGCTCACTTGTTGAGGGAGGATTACTAGGGCCTCAATATTTATGTACCAATTTGTGTTATTGGTACCCACTCTGGCAGATTTCAGAGCATTTTGATTTACTTCCTAACAGGCATGACTTGCTTATTTAATGTAGGTATATAAATGGAAGGGAAGACTGCTGGACAAATAGAACAACAATTAAAAAAAAAAAAGATAAGATTGCTTGGTACCTTTTCTATCATAATAGAAGAGAAAATGCTAGAAAAGTTTCTTGTGCAGATGGGCTGTTTCCAGATGTGAATAAATATTTCTGCATTCCAGAGAAGTAGAGCTGTGGGTTGACCCCTGGCTCTGTAAATGGGCTGAATCAGCATCACAGATCCCTAAAGCTTGAGCTTTCTGAATATCATCCAACCCAACAATACTACTGGGTAAGCTTCCACCTTCCCTTTTGCCCAGTTTAATCTTTATGAATTATCTAAAAAATAGGATAATTTAAAATAGCAAAATATTCTTTCCTGGGTAAAGGCTGGAAGGCTGTTTTTATCTGTGCTGTTAAATCCATTAAGGTTGTTTGAGCTACGACAGCTGGAGAGCAGAATATAGCCTTACGTGTGCTCTCAAATGGCAGAGGCATTTGGAAATGTAGGCATTTGATTTCCTCCATGCTTGAAGGTGTCAGCCAGCCATGTATTTTTAGGTCAGGTGTGCATACACAGGCACAATGGTTTGCTGTGGGCAGAAAGTGCATCTCCATAAGGACTTGTTAGAGGTAAAAATGGAAATGAGCTGCAGGTCATGCTCCAGATCTTTTTGATCTGTTTGCATGCTGTATGTGAAAAAAAGAGGACAAGTATTATCTGGCAGATGACAGGGTGGCTGAGGCATCCTGTCCCCCAGGCTGGTTCCCAGTCCCTTCTGGTTTCAGCTGCTGGTGCTGCAGTGCTTCTCCAGTGAGCCAGACCAGGTCCCACATTCTGTGGAGAACAGCCCCTGTTTTGCTGTCTGGATGAGTGGAGTCAGCCTATGGAGATGTTCTGGGTGCCTCAGGCCAGGGCACTGTATAGTGAGGCTAAGGTCTGGGCAGTGGAAAAAAAAAAAAGCATTTCACCCTGTTGCCCAAACTGAACCCAGAAAGAACTTTTTTTTTTTTAAAATACTTAACATGTTCAGAGCAAGCAGATTCCTTATGTGTATACCTTTAGGTGACTGTGGGTGACAAACCTGGGGTCAGCTGTGATTTTCCTGTGGAACCATACCTGCTATACAAGCAGTTGCTGCAAGGACTCTGCTGAAGTTTACAGTGTGTGTATGTAGTTGCTAATTCAATAATGCAGGAAGTATGTGCTCAGCTTTAAGCAGTCAGTGCTTGAACTGGTGTAGAAACACAGAATGATAGAAGAATGCCAAGTTGCTGGCCAGTTACCATGCAAACAAAAACATGTTATGAAATATGACATCTCGTTGGAACAGAGGCACGCTGTGTTGGGAGCGTTGCTGGAAATTCGGAGATGTATATATGTAATTTCTTTGTTCGTGCCTGTATTGCATAGAAACGACCTGGAACCATACCATCACAAAACTGTGTAAAGTTGACAATCCCAGTACAGAAGCTCTGGTGCCCAAACAAGTGAGGATGCAAAAAAGCTAAGTCAGAAATCAAAACTGTAGCTCCTGACTTTACAAGACAACTGCAGTGAACGTTAGAAATAAGTGCTCTCTTGGTGGGACAGGTGTCAGGTTTGGAAACTACAAGTTCTGTTCCATTTTAATGGACTGTTTGTAGGATCTGGAGTTATTCAGCCTGGAATATAGGTTATTATTTCTACATATAGCTTGCTTTCCTTTAAGTTAATATGCAGATTTCATTTAGATGTTCTGCTTGAGACTAATGTAATCATTCTATTTAAAAGCAACCAACCACAGGCAAAATGGAAGTGCAAAATGATACCATACTCTGTTTCACTGGTCCATCATCTGATGTAAGTTGAATTCTGCCAGGAGCAGTAGATTTGTACTTGGTAATCTCTGTTTTGTCACTAATAAAAACATTTTGTTATGAAAAGGCAGAGATCCAACTGCTCCTAAGAAATTCTGCTTCTCCAACAAGCTGAGTTTCCTTTGGCATGAAATCTTGTTGTCCCCTCCTACCTTTTTTCTTTCTGATGCCCCACTCTCCTTGTCACTGCAAGGAAAGGATCCTCTGTCTCATGCAGCTCACATTCTTGAATTCACTGCCTGACTGATTAGCCAAGGACCCGCACAGCCAAAGTACTGGGTGTGAAGCTCTGTTACCAGACAGCTTGCTCAAAAACACTTCATGGAAAAGAGGAGAGGGGGAAGAAACCCACTTGCCAGTTTAAGGACAAAGCTTATTTACTATTAAAACTTCTCCCGTCAGCAGAAGCAATACTAGCTGCAAAGCTGCATTTGCATTTATAGTACAAATATGAAAAATGAACTCTACCATGAGCATGTCCTTAAAGAGATTATAAATCCACTCCCTTGACTGGTATGCAGTGCAGTGTTTTGATTGTTATATCTAGATATGTTGCACTTGAAAGTGCAGCGTATGGTGTGCTTGGAAAGACACTGACACAAGGATTTTGCAGACAAAGTAATTTTACAGTGGAAAACTCTGTAAAGAGAGCAACTCCACTAGTGCGGGACTGCTGTGTTGTTTTATTGGATATCTGTAAAGTTTGGCATGTGGTGGGTTAATAATTAGATACTCTTTGTGTATAGTTCAAGTGAAGGCCACCAGCTATGACTTCACTTTGGCTGGGGTTTCCCTGTAATCCATTTAGCAAATTAAAGAGATTACTTTGATTGGTGCCATTATCTCCTATTCTCCTGCGGTTGAACCACTTAACCTGTGCTTAATTGAAAGAGATAGAGAGGGTACAGTAACAAATACAATCAAATGAAAGGGGCAATAGGATCTGTAGGCCAAACAAATGATCAGCACTAGGCTAACAATAGCAGATTAGAGGTGAGATCAATTAATTAGAAGCTATTGTAGGCGTTGGGTGGCTGCCAAGCTTTCTAATAGCCTAAGCCATCATGCAGTTCTGTTTAGGAGGATTTTAATGACTGGGAGTTGATGCGGTTATTTCAATAATTACCTATTTTAATAATTACTTCATTAGAATATAAAATGTATTGTTCTGCAGGCTCTGTGGGAAAGACAGTTTTGTTAACAGTGCACCTGGATCCAGGGGTGGGTGCGTACCGGCGCCGATCATGCCCTGCAACATCCCTGGGCTGGAGCTGCCAGGATAAAGGTCACCGACCGCCTTGGGATCTCCAACCTTACACCAAGAGGTGCAGGCCACCTGCCTGGACGTATTTCCAGAAGTGATGCCTGCAGGCCTTTGGCTGGCGGGGGCTTCAAGCAACAGCTTGCGAGTTTTTGTTTTCTGCAGTGCTGTAGGGGTGCCCAGGTATGTTCCCATTTCTGCTCAGCACCCGAGGCTTCAGGTCATGGCTCTGAGCAGCGCTGGTAGGCCCAGGCTGCACCCATTTCTGAATCAGTCCGAGCAGGTAGGATAGGAGATGATAGAGAGGAGTAGGTGGTGGCTGGTAGAAGTAAGCAAGGCAGAAACGATTTCTGTCTGTCAGAAGAAGAGGAGTTGTTTCCTCCTCTGGTGCAGGAGCATTACCTGCATCCTGCTGGAAAGCTTCAGGTGCTCTGCTTTGACCCTCATCCCAGCTGTTGGGATAACCTATGCCTGGCATAAGTTCAAGTGAGCAAAGTTGTAAAGAACAAGCTTTGATCTCCTCAAATACTTTGATTTATTTGTACTTGTTGTCCATACAGGCATAGAGCAGTTGGTAGGTAGCATGCTTTTCATGTGCAGTAGCAAAAAATTTCTTTAAATGAACTTTATAGGAGTCACTGAATTCAGTTTCAGAGGCAGTTGAGACTGTAAGTTTGAAAAGTTGTCTAGGAGCAAGGAAATTACTGTAAAATCTTCAGCTTTACTGCTAAATACTTTACTATACTTATATATATGATGAATATAGTGTCAGGTAGATTTGCACATAGCCATGTGTGTGGTACTACTTTTATTTTTATTTTGCTACGTGCTGCAGCAGACAAATGTTGCCTCTGGAGGTGTGGAATATCCCAAGGAAGTGATATTTAGATCTGCAGAGCAGAATTTACCCAAAAGTTAATGTTTAAAATACAAACCTGTTTTCTTCCATTGGAGGGGGTTAAGGGAATGGAAAGGGAATTGGAGAGAGAGATTTTTCCGAGACACTGAAATGATTTAGGTGCAAAATTTCAGCAAACTTTTTTGTGACTTTTTCAGGCTGATGATTTTATCTGGATGGGAATTGTGCCGAGAAATTTAAATAAACATGCAATTTTATTGTAGCTTTAATTCTTGTTGTTGATGTTTCTGCAAAATGGTAAACTGGGTTCTTGTTTTGAGCGTGTGCATGAACAGGATTTGCTCTGAACTGGGATGCCAGATTCCCAGGGGATTAGCATTCAAGGAAAACCTGTAACAGAATAATAGCAAGTACTGCTCTGAATTTGGACAACACTGAGTGACAGATGTACACAGAGATAAAGAAGAGAGCACAGACTCCAGGAAGTAGGAGTCCTGGTCATATCATTACTCTATGATAATGTAGAAAATTTGAGAGTGTGGTATTTTGGTAGTGCTTGATGAGGCTGCATGTTTGGGTTTGTGAATAAGTGCTCAAAACATCTTAGGGTTTCCCAAACTATACAATCATTCTGGAACACTGCATCAATAATCTCCAGATGTGTGAGAGGATATAATGGAAATAGCCATCCTGTGCCCTTTTCTGTCTCTGATCTTGATCAGAAACATGTGAAATGCACATGGATATGATAAAGCAAAATAGTTATTTAGTGTAGTTGAATTTATTATAACTTCAGGACAGATCAGTGTTATCTGAAGAGTGAATGAAGTCCTTCTATTTAATCCAAACTGCTTGCTCCCTCCTTCTAAGGGAAGTCAGTAAAGAATGTGGTATCCTTGGATGGCCTTGGTTCAGCAGAGACACAAGAATGGCTGATGCACTAAGGAGACACACTGAAGTTGGACTATTGAAAGGAAAAAGCAGTCAAACTCTTTTATCAAGTCTTTGTGGTACTGAAGTTTTCTTCAACATTTGGCATTGACCATATTAATTTTTGTGGTACAAGACTGCTCAGGTTTTAATGATGTATTTTTCATAAGTAACATCTATGTTTCTGAAATAACATGCATGAATGATTAATTTTGGAGAATAGGATCTGAACCCCTTAGCTTGGATAAGGCAATTTCTTTTAAATCAGTAGGTTGAACAGGCATCAGAGCTAAATATCCTCTTACTCCAAGGGATAGTAACCCCTCAGGGCAGGATTCAGGTCATTAGCAGGTCAGTTTAGGAAAGCATATACTGTTGCTGCCTCCATCCGTCCTGGCCTGAAGATAAACATAAAACTCCAGTTTCCATTGTTACCAGACCAGGAACCTTCATAGGCCATAACAGCAGCTTAACAATTGTTAAAATACATTTATGAGTTTAAAAGCTTAGAGGTTTTATCAGTGATAGAAAACATAGTGGGCTTGGTGGGTTTACAAAAGAATGCATTAATCGAATCCTTTGTGCCCCATCAGAATTTTATATGTAAATATCTACTTACATACTCCAAGAGAAGTGTATGCATGAAGAACAAATGACACACCGTAGACTGGTACATTTAAGATTTATCAGCAAGCATTTAAGATGGCTGCAGTCTAAGGTTACACACTAAAAGGACAAGTAATCTGGCCATACCAACTGTATGCCAATAAACTTGTTACACAACACTATTCTATATTCATTTATATGCCATATGGGTTATAGAAAAGCTATTTAGGAATCTTTTGGAGGGCTTTAAGTTTTATTGAGACTTTTCTCCCAAAATCCTGCTCCTGCAGAGTGAGGGGGTATGCTTATTAAACAGCAAAACACCTTTAGAAATGACCTAAGAACTTTTCTCTTACAAGGGTTGATGTTACAACCTTCAAGTTTTAACTGGTGGGCACACCAAACCTTTAGTGCTCACTGGTGGAGCTGAAGGTAGTTGTTAAACTTTCACAACAACAAAGAAGCTAGATTCCCAGTTGTCCCAGTTATCTAGATTCCCAGAATCATCCCTTTCTGCATAGAGCAGGGATGGCCCCTTTCCCTACCCTCACTGCTTTTCATGGAATTACAATGCACAACTTTAGGAAGGACCTTAACTGTATTGAAACTGAAAAGGACCAAAAGTTACCAGACAAAAGGGAAGGGATGTGTTCAGTAAATTAATTTATTATATGATGCAGCACCTTTCCACATGGATATTGCCACCCCTTTGTGTTTGCTTATATGTACCATGTGTATGTATATTGAAGACCAAAATCTAGAATGCTGTATCCTGTAGAGTGACAGAAGGTAGAAAATGTATTTTTGTATATGGTTAGGGGATTGGAATTAAGTGTTCTTTGTCTGCACTGTTTAGAACCTCTAAGATATTGGATCTATCCTCAGGGATTTAGAGATCCCAGGTCTAAAACTGGTGTTTTTTTTAGTTGGGGTGTCAGACCTTGTGTGACTCCACGTGCTTTCAGCAGCTCTTCCAGATGTGGGTGTGCATGCACATCCACAGGAATGTTGTCTAGAATATGATTTCAATAGTAGTATTTCTTCCCAATTTATTTTTCCTCCCTACTGACCTCTCCAATCGAAAGGTGTACATTGGAGAGAAACAAACTGAAATTTTTGTTAAAAACCCAAATCTGTTAGTAATCTGGGTTGAAATCCTACCCTGTGGACATCAGTGACAAAAATCCTATTACTTCAGCAGGGACTGAATTTCAGTCTTTGTGCTTTTTATGTTTATAAGATACGTGGAAAAGCCAAGTTCAACACTAAAAACACATGCAAGGTATAAAAACAAAATGACGACATGCAGACTCTCAATAAAACAGGGTCTAATAAGTTACTGTCCAATCTGGATGACAGATATTGTGTAATGCTGTCTTAGCAGTCAAATCTGCCTTCATCATGGTTTGGAGTTAAAGCAGGAGATGGTCAAAATATTGCCAGTGATTTTAATGTAAAAAATAAATTACAGGAAGTTAAAGAAATGTGTCAAGAAGGAGGCAAGAAGTTCAGCAGCAGAGTGTAATGGATTTGATCGCTCCTGCTTTCCTTAGGAGGAGTCACTGTGTAAAGTATTTGGAGATATTCTGAGCAGAAGGGCCACAGCCAAAGCCCTGTATTTCTTTTTCCAAGTCTCTGATGCAGAACATTCTTAGTTCCTTCACTGCCCCTTGAATTCAAATCCTGGCTTTGTTAGTCCAAATAAAATATAAATCCAGGATATATTTCAGTCCCATCTGTATGTGCTGGGTGAAGTACAACAGGTGGAATCCATTTGCTGAATAATTACTAGGATGCAAACAACGAGGAGCTTTACAAGGAAGTCATCTCTCTTCATCACAGCTCTGGTGTTAAGGCCGTATTTGTTCCTGATAATCAGCAAAATTTCAAAAGAGCAGTAATGAAATAACTCGGAGCCCTCTCCCCAAAAGCCATATGTTCAAACAACGAAAGACTTGCTGTCCTTTCAGCAAAAATTAAAACAAATCCTTTGAAGATTAGTGCAATTATCCTCCCCTCCCCCTTTTAACCATAAGCAAGCTTTTGCTGCTTTCTACTCTGACAGGGGGTTAGAAAGGGAAGTTCATTTCTGGAGAGGCTGAATTCTGGATGCCTGACGTCAGAGCTCTTCCTGCCCATGCCTCCATTCTGCCCTCTTGAACTTGGTGGCAAAGCTCCTTTTCATTAACAGCTGTACAAGATCAGACCAACTTCAACCCCCAAGTCGTCTGCCTCTGGAGAGACATTTGTATTGGCCTTAGCAAGAGGTAGCCATTTATTCTCTTACACCTTTTAATGACATCTATGACTCTCACCTCTCTATGTTGATAAGCTTTGGCTTAAGCTGCCTTTGCACATGGAAGTTTGTCCACCCACATCCATCTCATGCTGTGCTGCTGCCTTCTTGGCCATTGGTGGCTCCAGATGTTTGATGCCCCCCAATATCATCTTTGTTCTGCAGACACTAAATACACCTCAGGAACTGAAACCAGGCCTCCTTGGGTGCAACTTCAAGCAATAACTTTAAAAAAATAAAGTGGTTTTGGAATTTGTCATTGGTGATGAGCACAGTTTGATTCTGCCTGGGTGAGCCTAGTGAGCATGATGGGTTTGTGCAGGGTAGAGAAGCAAAACTGCTCATTTCTCCTGGCAAGAGGGGGGAGTTGCTGGTTAAGGAGCATGGCTGTGAATAGAGAGCTCGTGGTAAGGGGAACTGTAGGCCTGGCTCTGCCAAAGCACCCCTATTAACTCCTACTACCTCCATAAAATGATGGGGAGCCATAACACTTTAATTTCTGTTTTTCTTTGTTCCCCTCTATTTCTTTAAAAATTTTAATAGCATGGTGGAAGATACTGATAAGTAAGAAAGCTTTGAGGCACTGTCTTCTTAAAATTTTGTTAATTTGATTAAATTGCTCTTTTATAAATTACAAATTTTCTTTTCAATGAGGACAGCCAATGGAAATTCCTTGTTGAATCAAGGAGTCACATAGAAATAATGGTTGAGGGTTTTTTTTTCCTTGTATTAAAGACAGTAAGAATAACATTTCTGATTGTTTTTTCTTTTTCAAAATATCTTTTCAGTTTTGTATATTTGATACTGTATCTGTCAATGCCAAGATGCAACTAAGGAAAGACTGGCATCCTACGTATTCATTTGATTTGGTTTTGTTTGGTTTTGACTTGAAGCATATACTGCCATGCAGATTTGCAATTTTTTCCCTGGGGTTGCTGTTTGATAGGTTGATAATTTCCTCTTCCAGGACTCTAGCTTCCACATAGCTACCTATTGTCAGAGTTTAGGCAGAAGACCTGGTCTTATAAAATAACATTTTAAAGTCCAGGTCTTGAGTTGCCTGTGACCTATTGACATGCAGAAGTATTTCATGTGACTGCAACATGATATGCTGTTTCTCAGTAGCATGTTCTTTGAGTTTTTTGAGTTTCATGACAAGGGGATTATTATTATTATTATTATTATTATTATTATTATTATTATTATTATTATTATTATTGCCATTTTAGTTGACACCTCCCTGCACACATTGGCATCAGTTGTTGCAGAGCAAAGGTTCTTTCTTGTGAATTTGTTGTGTGTTTTGCAAAAAACCCCACAAATAAATGACAACCCTGCGATGTGCTGGAATCCTGCTTACATGTAATTACCTGCTGAATAAGAAGTGGATCAGTGACAAAACCCAACAGAGCTGAAGCAGTTTGCTGCAATAAGATTTTTCAGGGTGTAAACCATTTGTGGGCAAAGATTGTGTAATAACTCTACCCTACTCCCGATAAATTCTTGAAAAGCCTTAAATCTGATCTTTAAGTTTGACAGATATGCTATATTTGTGTGGTGGTTTTTACCTACTGTAGCTCCATGTCCTCTGAGTACAGCTAAGAAAAACCTGTGAGATTGTTAAATGGGAGCTTCACCTGCCAGTCTGTACTGCAAGATCTCTATAGCAACCAAACATAAATCAAGAAAATGGCCCCTTTTGTAAGTTGGTTAATAGGCACAACATGCTTCTTTAGAAAATCCAACTATTCTTTCAATAGACTTTGATTGAAAGTCAGCCTTTTCTACAGACACATTCACATTCACATCTAGTAGCAGCTTGTATGGCTGTCCAAGGTCTAATTTATTACCCTTTAAAGATTGGGCAAAGAAAAAATGGTTCTCGGAACAATGTTTACATTCAGAGGCATAAGCACAGTGCCACAAAAGAGCATCCTTTTGTTCTGAACCCAGAATATTAATCTTTAACCTACTTCTTATTTCAATTCCTCCTGCTTTTATTTGGTTAGCCACATTCTTCCCTTGTAATTGAAATCTTAACGATTTAATACCTTATTTATTAGCGGTGCTAGCAGAACAGATCTCTCTGCTGTTGTTTTTCCTAAATCTTGATGTGCATTGATACATTCCTTAGACTTTTCTGCCAGTACTGTTAGATGACTCTTCTCCTGAAGAAGTTTCCAATGGCAAAGGCAGGCATTTTGGCTACTGGTGCTCCTGACATAAAATTCTGGTGTGCTAACCAGGGTGTAATCTTCTTTCTACTTTATTTAGAGAGTTTTGCACTGGGAATATTTCTAACAGATATATTGTGTTCAGGCCACCATAAATGCCAAAGGAAAGCATGCAAGTGCAATACAGTAGAGGAGGAATTGAATGCCGAGGTGTTTTTTATGTGAGATCTGGAGCTGACTCAATAACTAAATTATAGGTTTTCATTCAAAGGAGAAGGAAAACTTTGCAATTCCCCATTTCTTTCTGGCTGTGGGGGAAAAATAAAAGTACATCTGGTTCAAATATATTGCAACAGGAATTAACCCACTTACTTTCAACTAGGACAGGAAGCATGGGAGAAGTGGTTTTCAGGGAGCAGATAAATTAAATGCATTTAGCTTGGCGTGGACTATTGCATGTCCCTGAGCATGGGGGGCATCTTCCCTGGATGGAGGCAGAGACGGGAATGGAACAGAGCACTTTAGGTACCTCATTCCAGGCCAAAGTGGGAGGGATCAAGTGGCGCCTGCTTACTCTGAAAGCAAACTGGAGAGAGTTTGGGAGGTGGGGTGGGGAGAAAGAAGTACTCTGCAAGAGCAAACCAGGGACTGTCTTTAGCAAAATCGTGAAAACGCCCCTTATGGTTCTCCTGAGAAACAAAAAGATGTAAAAATATTCTTTGCCTCAGAAGTGTTCCAGTGATCCACATATGGGTGCCAGGAGAACTGTGTCCATACAGATACAGATGGGTATGCACATGCACAGCACACATTAGTGTTTGCGTGCCCCAAGTAGGCTCAATGCTGCCTTCTTTAGATGGAGGCACAACACATAATTTGAATCCTCATTTTACTTTTCTCTTAAAAAGTTGCCAAAATGTGCAAAGTTGTGTATGAAGCTGTTAGCTCGTTAGTGCTTTGTTCTGTGCCACTCTCCCGTTGGGTGTTAGTGTGGGATGTTACCTGGGGGGATTCTTTGGCAAATGGTGCCAGCAGGCACAGTGAGTGCAATAACAGTTTTCACCCCTTTTGTTGATGTGCAAAAGGCTAGTTAGTATATGTTACTTCATTGCAGTAAAAAAATCACGGAATTACAGGATGGGTCAGGTTGGAAGAGACCACAGTGGGTCATCTGATCCAACCTTCCTGCTCAAGCAGGGCCATCCCAGAGCACATGGCACAGGATTGTGTCCAGGTGGTTCTTGAGTATCTCCAGTGAGGGAGATTCCACACCCTCTCTGGGCAACCTGTTCCAGTACATGGTCACTCACACAGTAAAGAAGTTCTTCATATTCAAGTGGAACTTCTTGTGCATCTTTGTGAGTTTCTTCTCATTGCCTCTTGTCCTATTGTTTGGCACAACTGAGAAGAGCGTGGCTCCATCCTCTTGACACCTTCCATGCAGATACTTGTAGAAATTGTTAAGGCTTCTTATAATTTTGTTTGATCTTGAGGCTGAAAATGCCCAGCTTCCTCATAAGAGAGATGCTCCCGTCCCCTGTTGATCCTTGTAGTCTTCTGGTGGACCTTCTCCAGGAGCTCCATGTCTCCTTTGTACTGGAGAGCCCAGAACAGGACACAGCACTCCAGAGGAGGCCTCACAAGAGACAGGATCACCTTCCTTGCTCTGCTGGCAACTTTCTTTGCAATGTGGCCCAGTACATCATTGTACCTCAGGACACACTGTTGGCTCATAGACAGTTTTTTGTACACCAGGAGCCCCAGGTCCATCTTCACAGAGTTGCTTTCCATCAGATCAGCCCCCAGCCCATTCTGGTGCATGAGGTTATTCTTCCCCCAGGGCAGGCCCATCTCTCCAGTGGTATGCAGTATATGTCCTCATGTTATTAACTGCATCAGTAATATTGTAGCAAATATTTGTTAGACATCTGTCACCCCTCAGACTGCAGTTGGTGAAATGCTGCAACCTGCAGCCCCTTCTCCTTTCAATAGCCTGTGGAAATAGATTAGCACTGCTCGCATTATTTCACATTCATAATGGGGAGATAGGTAGACTGCTTCAGAGTAGTAGGCATATGGAGGATGTTTCTTAGCATGTTGAGGGGCTTTCAGTTCAGCTCTGCTTTCATTTCAGCTCTGGTAGCCTGTCTGATACACATGGTGGTGGAGGAGGTATCTGCTGCATACTTTAAAAACCCCTCAGAACCCCACAAAACTAACAGCCAAAGCAAACAAAAAAAAGAATAAACAAAACAATAATAAAATCCCCAACACATCTTTCAGAAGTGGTCACAATTTTCAGAACCTTGGCAGGCATATCTGTTTCCATAGTCAGGATCAGAAATACCTTTGAAAAATTCTTGGTTTTACATATTAAACCCACCACCTCACTGTACCTACACGGTCTCTTGTGAGGACAGATATCACAGATCCGTGCGCATTAGGGCAACAAGCTCCTGGCATGAAACTCCATTAAGTCAGCAGTTGACACATTCTGCATTTGTTTCTGCATTTTGTTTTGCCCTGTGGAGAGTGTGTTACAGCAGTCCAATTCCAAGTTGACAAAAATACGGATAAACTGTGACAAGGTTTGCGTGGAAGGGAATAGGTCATGCCCTTTTCACCGGTCTTGAGCAGAGGGAAGTGCTCTTGGGCATGACCGTTCCATGGGTGCCCAGGAATAGTCTGCAACCTAATACACGGGTTTTAAATCTATTAGGAACTGACAAGTTGTTTTATTAGTGGCAACGACATAATTTTCCCCAGCTTTTCCAACTGCTTTCTTCTGTGCTGTTAACACTATCTTAGTCTCATCTTAGGCGCAGGGGCTGAGTCCTACATTTAGAAGATGATATGAAAAAGGGGGTTGGAAAGCAAAGTGTGACCATAAAGCATTTCTGTTTCTTTTGTACTTCTGAAGCTTCCACTGAAAGTAATATTTTGTACCTAATTTTTTTTAATGTTCCAGCCTAGTCCCACATGTGGGATTAATTAGACAAGACAAATGGCTATGAGGAAACTCATCTCTTTCTGGGAGGTTGTTTTCTGATGTTGTCATCCCATTATTTCCACTTTTCGGTTGCTTGTTTGAATGACTGATGGACTCAATCGCTTCTTATGTTTGATAGGCAAATACAGCATTCCACTTTGCAGTGTGTGTGTGTGTGTGTGTGTATGTGTATGTGTGCATCTACAATAAACATTCATTTTTAATTTACTCTGTTTACCTTGAGGGACTGCCAAGAAGTGATTCAGATATTCCAGTGCAAAGGGTTTTTCTATTGTGATACAGGACAAAGGAATGTTGAGCATATGCTCTTTCTTCAAAGAAAAAAGAATATTATTTATTTGTGCAGCTACAAGAGGGCTGGTTTTCCTATGTAAACAGTCACTTGATTTTGTTTGTCACACAGTCTACTGAATCTTTTATTCCTGTGTTTAAAAGGAAAAGTTTGCTGTGCAATGACAAAGAATTTCAACACAGAGTTCCAATGTTGCTGCCCTCCACACGCTGTTGCATGGTGAATATTACAGGTTTCATCCATCTCATGCTGCCAGCAGTTTGCTTGGGGTAAATGCTTTCCTAAGGGACTAATTAATGAAAAAAGCTCTTTTTGCAGTCCCGTTTGGTCCTGCAGACAGATGAGTGTTGTACATATTGCTGTTACTTCAGAAAGCAGCGCTGGCCCAATGGCTGCCGCTTGCGTTTGGGGACAGGCTATCTGTCTAGCTGGTGATGTGGCTCACTGGACCTACAGTGGCACTTGAGAAAGAGATACAGATTCAGAAACAGTTTCGTAGCAAAATCAGTCTGAATCTGGATGGATGGATGGATGGATGGATGGATGGATGGATGGATGGATGGATGGATGGGAGAGAGCTTAGAGAGAGAATTCACCTGCCGTGCTGGTGACAGTAGCCTGTGTTAACTTAATGTGGAGTCTCTTTGGTGGCTCAGACCCCAGTACATCTTTCTACCTTGGGCTGATTCTGAACTTTTTCCTTCAAAATTTGTTCTGGAGTGGGTTACTCCATACAGTTTGGTGGTTTGGTGTTGGGTTTTTTGTGTGACAGGGGTTCAAGGGACTTGAGTTCGTGTCTCAGAAGAGCTTTTTCAGGGTGTTGCATTACGCTCTGGGATACAGAGGGATGCTATGCCATCCAGTGATTGATCTCACTGATGTCTGATGCCAATATTTACTGAGAAGAGAGGGGGTTGGCTGATGTTACATCTACTGCTTGTATGGCAGAGAGTGACAAAGGCGTTGCATTGACAGAAAGGCCACTCAAGATCTAACAGAGCAGTAAAACTTCATAATAAAATCATCTGATTTAAGACTTTCCTGATGAAAGTGCTTACTATCATACCGTGGCAATAAAAATAACACATAAACTGGAAAACAAAGTCAGCACTGCAACCTGTCCCATTAAAGTTCCTGGGATTGCAGTGTTCATGGACTTTATTCTGAAGTTTAAATATGGGTTGATGATGATTTATGCTTATGTCGTAGAGCACTGTCTTCACACTTCAGCCTGCTTTTTCTCCTTTTCCTATGATTTATTGTCCCAGGAGGTGATATAACAGATTAGGGATGGTTAGCCAGACTGCAGAAAGGATATCTCAGTGTATAGGATAATAGTTTTTTGAAAATAGATTAATTTCACCTTTATCTGGTTAAGCTCTATAAAACCTTTATTTGAATGGTGCATAGAGTTTTTACGAACTGTCCCCAAGCATCTATTAAAAAACATCATTATGATTTGTTCAGCACGATTAAGGAAGAAGCTTTCTCAGAAAATTAAAAAAAAAATCCTGTAAGGCCACAGCAGTCACAATTTAGCATGCAACATGGATGAAGAGGGATGATGACATGTCTTTTCTTTTAGATTTATTGAACCAAATTTCTATATGGAGCCTTCATTCTGGTAGGCATTGGAACAGAAGCTGAAGAATATAGATAATTTTGAAGGGAAGATTCTAAAATATATGTAAGTTAAAGATGTAGTAGTTATGTCCTAGCCTAAGAGGACTGAGACTGAACTGCAAAAGTCCAGCAGTCCAGTTTTGGTCTCTTTTTGTTAAATGCTGAGATTTTGTAAAGCTACAGTTCGCAACTGTGATTTTGATCAGAGGCAGACTGCAATTTAGAGCCACATTTAGTAAATATTCCTTGGAGCATTTGCTTGGAAACAGTTGTCCTTAAGCTGGGAGGGAGACACCAGACAAATACAAGGTGCAATTTTGATTTCTTCATATAAACTAGGAGTAAGTAAAATAAAAAATTAGTTACTAAATTAATAAGGAAGCAATGACATCTGTATTTTGGTTGTAAGATTCCTATAGGTTATTAATTCAGCCAAATATCAGCACATCCATAACACACATTTCAAGTCTATTCTGTACTCAATAGGCAAGTAATTAATTGTCATTGCTGTTATGGTTTCCTGGAGTTCAGTTAATCCCCTCTCTTTTTCTTTTAACGTAGCAAATTACTGTAGATACAGGTAAAATAGAAACCTCTTTGTAAATGTTGTATCTTGAAAAATACCTTATGACTATTTTCTTTGAAGGTTGTGTATCCATCTTGTTCATCCTTCTATTTTAATCTGTTTCTATAATCTATGCTACTCTAATACTGGTTTTTAAAATACTTGGGTATTTCTAGAGGTTGCATTGTTAGAGCTATGGTCAGCTAAGGTAAAAAAAGAGGTCAGATTTGTAGTTTTTTAATTGTTCTTGTCTGACACTCTTTTCTTGATAGTAGCTGCAGAAAAGTTTAAAGCTTGATAATGTAAGTGTGTGAGAAACTCCCCAATGCAGTGTGTTTGCTGCTGACAGATATCAGGCACAGTTCTTAGGGCAAGACTAACTCCTCTGCTTGGAAGGAAAATGGTCTAGCTTTTGTTTGTACTTGCATAGGAAATCGCTTTTTGTTCCAGTTCTAGGAGATACCAAGTAAAAAGCCCTTAGTTTGCTGTGTTGAAAAGTAAACTGACAGAACCACAGATAGCTCAAAATATTTGCCATTTAAAAGGCATGTGACAACAAACAGACCATAGTGATGAGCTGAGTGTAACAGCCATGTGTGGAGAACTGGAAAAACAGACAAAATAAAAAAAGCTGAGAACTAGGTAGTGCATATTTGCAGCAGGGAGATTTCCTTGCATGTATTTGCAGATTTGCATGTACTTTTCCGCGTGCCTGTGCAAGATGGTTCCAGCACCAGCTGCTTTAGACACCCAGTATTGAGACAGCAGTTCTGAATTTGTGGGCTCCACGAACCCATACCATTGCATTTACCCTTGTATTACCATTCTGGGAATAGAATACTGAGGCCTTAAAGAAGAATATAATATGTGTGTGAAATAAGAGTATAGCATGTGTATGTGGCCTGTGTGGCAGTGCCTTGTCAGAGGTCTGTGCCATGAGCTGACTTGGCATAGCCTTGCACCAGCAGAAATAATTTGCTCCCCTGACCTGATCCCACAGCTCTCCCTTCCCTCTCCCACTGCTCTAAAATCTCCAGGGCTTGCAAAAGCCGAATCTTCCTTCTTCTCTTTCTGAAGTCCCTGTTGGGAGGAGGAACGGCCTTAGTGCATTGGGCAGAGGTGGGAGGAACACACATAGTCCTTCCTTTGATCCCACAGGCATTGGGAAGAAGACTGAAGCAGCCAGGGAGCAGGAGGTCCCACTGGCCCTACAGCTGGTAAGTGGTTGGGGCTGCTGGAGCCAGAGCCAGGCAGGAACTTTGTACACAGCACTACAAGTCTTGCTGCATGTGCAGCAGGCACCAGGTAAAAGCTGAATTCTACTTGACTTGAAAACAATAAAAAATAATAAGAAAAACATGCAGATAACTCATGTCATTAGAAGTTAATTAGAGAAATGTGAGTAATATTACACCCACAGCTCTAGATGCAAAATGATACTAAAGCAGCTGTTTCACTCAGGGGACACATAGATGAGGACTAAGAACTGCTTAGTTAGGGAGAAATAACAGTAAGTTTAATATAAATTGCTACCAAAATAAATTTATTGCAAATGTTTATTTTGCTTGATTGCCTTTGATATGTGCATACTTTTTAGGGAATGGAGAAGGAGTTGTCTGCAAGGAATTAGGCAAGTGACATAGTGAGGGAATTAGGCTCTGTTAGATCCCAGCCCTAAAGGCTCCAGCTCCCTCTCGGCAGAAGCCCTCGCCCCACATCTGGCTGCCAACTCCGTCTCCTGCTTTTCATTAGTGCTCCAGCCTAAGTTGCTAGAAAGAGGGAGTGTGTAATGTGTCCTCTGCCTCTCCTCGGGACGGAGCAGGGTTTAATCCAAATGTGAAAAACACTTAAGGCCTGAAACTGCTTCTTTATCCTCTTCTTTCTCTTTTGAGCAATCTGTCTTTCGAGAGGTGCGTCGTGCAAAGGGAAAACCGAAAGGTGGGCGGCTAACAAGCGTGCAGGGAAAGTCGGAGCAAGTAGTGACGCGACGTACAAGGCACTGCATTCATTTTCCCCTGTTTTTGCAGCGCTTGGCTGGCCCTGCCCTGGGTGAGAGACGGATTTGTTGACTCTGCAGCATGGGAAAGAGCCGACAACAGATTTACTACAGAGATGACTTAGAAGCCCCCTCTAAGTGTTATGAAAAGAGTTTAAAATGTTTATATTGGCCCCTCCGATGTACAATAAATTGTTATCCGAAACAATTGAGAATAAAGAAGGGAAAAGTCATAATTGCCTCTCAGGAAATGCAGGGGCTGTTTCGGCGCGCAGGAGCGAGAGGGCGTTGGGTTTCATTGACTTGGTCTGGCTGGAAAGCAGCCTGCCCCACAGGAAGGCCGCGCATTCCTGTCCTCTCGGTGAACCTGCCTGAAAGGAATACAGGAGTTATTGGGTAATCAAGGCTTGTCAGCACCTTGGTTATGCAGCGTGGTTCAATCCGATAATGTGAATGGAACCTGTAATAGCGCTGATGAAAAGCACACCAGTTTGAAAGGGGCCTTGAATGATTTTTTTGTTCATTTTCTGTTTACATGTAACGTGTTATTGATGTCGTTGCCTTCTAATGTGCCTGCTTGTTTCATAGAAAAACTGGGAATTATTCATTATTTTTAAAGAAGAGGGAGAGAGAAAGAGAGAGGGAGAGGAAGGAGGAGTGAAAGAAAGAACCCTGTTACGTGAAGAAAATTGCATTCGAATGCTGCGACTGAAACATATTGATTTTCTGGCACAGACTTTTTAGATTAAAAATGCCAATACTAAATCCTTTCATGACCTATAGTTCATATGAAGTTCACGTGTCATTTACTATTATTCTGGAAAAAGCAGAATCTTTAATGAAAACATAGTTTGAAGGAATGTCCTGCCATCCTGGCATTTGCATGCGATTGTAATAAGACTTGATTAAGGGCTAAACATGCTACTGAGGCGGAGGTTTAGGGTGTTTTTTGTAAATTGAAGTCCATATATCTTTTTTAATTGCTTGCTTGTCTTTGCCCTCATCTCGAGCTTTATATCTCATTTCTTTTCCTTTGTTTTTCTTTATTTTGCTCATTCTTTATATTACGATAGGAGGCCAAAGAAACTCATTTTTCCCACTGCTAAGCACTAGGATCTTACTTCAGTTTTTATGGCATTCAGGGGATCAATGAGTCAAAATGCTATTTTGATCTGCAGTACAGCAAACATTTCTCGTATAAATTCCCAGAGATGACTGTGACTTCTCCAACTGTTTTTACCTCTTCTTAATAGAGACTTTAAAGATACTGATGCCACACTAGCGTCAGATTGGAAAATTTAAGGCCAAATCCCTGGCCCAGGTGATTTCAAACTGCTGGCTATTTCCTGCTGTTCACAGGGCTAAATTTCACTTACAATTTCTTTCAAGAGGCCTTCCTATTTGTGAGGGGAAGGCATTGCATCAGGAAGCTGCTGCATATCTGCTGGCTTCAGCAAGAGCGGGTGAGGGACACGTTTATCTCACTGTGCTGCCCTGGCATTTTGGCTCATGCAGGCTGGTCCACATTATACTTAATGCTGGCTTCTGGGTGGGAATGTGCCTTCACAGAGGGGCTCTTTCGCATTTAATCCTAAAACCACACAACCCCGTATCACCCGTGGCTGTAGTCATTGGAATGAGCATGGGAGCGCGTATTTATCGATGATATGGCTTCGGCGTGGTATGGGTCTGACTCAGGAAAGCAATCGAGCCCTTCCTTATTTAAAAAGGGGCAGAGGAAATCTGCGTGATAAACGTATTTACTTTTCCACAGGTTTGTTTGCCAGCGGCGCTGGCAGGAAGCGGCTGTTGGAATTCAGGCGGCCAGCTGCTTGGCTGGGGAGGCAGCGGGAAGGGCCTCGGCGCCCCGGCCCTGGCAGGGGTGTCCTCTGGGAGAGCTGCCTCGCCCCAGCCTCCAGCACAGCCTGCTGGGGACAGGGAAACTGGCTCTGGGTCACTCACTCTAGCAGGGAGACCTTCTCCCTGTGCAGGGAAGGGGCACCACCCAGTGCCCTGGGAGTGGGCCGGGCTCTTTGGGTGCTGCAACTTCCAGGGCTGAATTTAGAGAGAACTTAATACCTTGAGGGCTTCTGTTCTCTCTTTTAAAATATGCAACATCTTATGCCTAGGCAAGATCAGTATGTGGCCCTTTATGAGCACTCTGTGGCACTAAACATCTATAATTGACTTTATGAAGTTGCAGCTCCTGGTACTGCCTTTGCCATCCTGCCTCAGGGAGAGCATGGCTGCCTCGGCCATGGGCAGGCTCCTCTCTTGTTTGCAGTCAGCACCGTGCTGGTGATCCATGGCAGCAGGAGATAGTGCCTGCCTGGCATGAGGTGTGGCTGGCAGGATGTGGGACTGGCCTTTACTGGGTGGCACATTCTGATCTAGAATGCCATGGTGGCCATCAGGTCTCTGAGCTGCCCTGCCCCAGTCTGCATGGGCAGCTCTCACCCCTGAGTACAGCCCATGCTTTCTCTGCCTTCAGTCAAAGCATGCCATGCTTCCTGGTTTTGTCACTGTTGCTTTCATCTCCCTCTTCCATTTGTTCTCTTGGGGAGGACCAAGAAAGAAGGACAGCCCCACCTGATCAGTTTGTTCTCTTTGAATACACCCAGCAAGGTATATTCAAACACAGCAAGGTTTTTCTTGGCAGGACTCCAGTGGCTGCCATAACTCCTGAGTGATCAGGTGTCCTCGCTGTGCACCACTTTCCATTTTGGCATTGGAAAATAGTTTCCCCTTTGGAGATGTCAGATAGGGGCAGCTTACTGGCTGTAGTGCTGATGGAGGAGCAGAGCATAGCCCAGGATGTAAAGCAAGCAGTTTGTCTGCATCTTGCCTCTGAGGCTCTGTCCTGCTTCAGCCAAAATTTTACAGTGACTTGGTTAGATACACACCTCTCATGTCTCCTTTCTGTTTCTGTATCACGTGTGGGTGAACGTGAGAGTCGCAGCAAAGTCAGGAGCAATGCAAGGCTGAAATGGGATGGGAGAGTGGCTGCCTTTCTCAGCTGCTTGTTACACAACTCTGCTGGACGCCTGTGGTGTAAGGTTATCACAGAGGTTTGAATTCTTCTCATGATATATACAGATTTTTGGTCCTTGTTTATCAAAAAGAAAGTTATTTATTCAACAATGGATGTCGTACAAAATATTTATTTTCTCTCTCAAAACACACAGAGCTGGGTGCATTGTTCCCTACTTGGTGGCACCACAGCAGCTCCCCTCAGTCAGAAACTCTGGAATAAAAACAAACAGGTCAGCTCACATCCAATAGGAATTAGGAACAACATTTAAACCAGAGTTGAGGTTTCTTGCATTCAGCACACCTTTCACTACAACGGCTCTTGTGCTATGAAGTAAAATATGAACACAGGGTTTGAAAAGGAAACTTCTGCCTTACCTTGGTTAGATGCCCTTATTTGCATGAATATATTTAACGATTTGGAGCCGAAGCAAAATTTTATTTTGAATTTGTAGTGAAATAATGTGTACATTTTCTCTTACGTGAAGTCTCATGAAAGGTGCTGGCATAGCAACTAGAGACTGAAGTCTGTGTAAGTGCAGGGCAGGCAGCAGAAGTGCACCTTGGGCAGCAATGGTTTGCCTATGAGCCTCCAGCTGGACCTGCTTGATTGCTTCTAGAAACTGCTCAAGGAGCTACACTCAATATCCAGCCTTAATATTTGGCCTTCATGCAGAAAAAAAAAAAAAAAATAAAGAAAGTGATGCAAATAGGCCTCTAAGAAAGCTCTAGAACAACCGCAAAAGGGAATTTCCAGTGTACATGTTTGCAGATCTAGCTAATAAGCCTCTTAGGAAATTATTTAAGTTAATAGTAGTTATTTTTGAAAAATCACAGAAAATAATAGAGAACTAATAGTAATAGGTAAGAACAGCTACTTTGGTAGTGGTGAGTGTTGAGCTCTTAAATGTAATTTCTGTTCCTGAGAAGAAAAAATCCCAGTAATAAGCACAGAAAAATATTTCAAGGATAATGGAATTTATGCAGAAAGCAACATGGCTTTATAAATATAAGGGAGCACATGTGAAGTTTGGGTATGACATACATCGGTTCTTCATACAGGCGATGCCTGAGAGCCCACAATCTTCTTTCTCCTCTGCACCAGGTTGGTGGCAGGCATCTTCAGGAATCCCAGTGGTCTGAAGTGTGGAATCTTCCTGTAAAAAAACAGTCGCTTTCTTTAGCATGTAGTTGTTTTTAATACTTGGCAGAGCACTAATTCTGAAAAATGCTAAACTGTGTTCACAAGCATTTGAGATTGCTTCTTGGTGTGGGGCCAGAAAGTTACCAATGGCCCCTTTTGTGGGACTGTGCAGAGACATTGCGTCTGGAGGAGACAAACAGACTTTGCCCTTTGTTATTGATCAGCCCAAAGCTGAAAGCACCAGTAAAGTCTGGACATGTTATGGAAATTTTACCAAAACTGTTAAAAGTGGTTGGAGGGAGTCTGAAGAACAAGGAATCCAAACAGATTAATCAGAGAGCTAGAAAGGAAAAACACTATTTAAAAGACATAAGTAGGATGTAATACACCAGGAAAAGATGGGAAATTTTCACATGATGGAAAGATAACATTACCAGTAATAATGGAATAATAATATTTTAGGAGACACTGGTTTATAAGCATAACATCCCCTTCTCCATAGATAGGGCATGTTAAACTATCTGTAAAGAGTAGGTTCTGATTTTCCTCTGTTACTTGTTTATTCCAGGACAGTTATCATCCTCCCTAAATTTTATTTAAAGTTCACAGCAGTCTCTGCAGCTAGTGCAGTTTTAGGTTAAGCATATTTTATCCATAATTGCTATATTTGGTTCTCAAGTTATTATTGTAGTTCCTTGGGGTACATTTAAATCCACCTTATTGTAATAGATTATGGAATATAGTGGCTAATGTGTCTAATGTAAAATAAATGACTATAATGATTTATGATCCAGCACTTCAGTTTTATTGAACATAAGGATCATTGTACTAAAATGGATGGTGTATTGCTGGTTTAGCATAAAATACTGAATAACATATTCAAGGAAATGAATGGATTGGCCAGTTCATAATATTCTGCCCCTTCAGCTGAGAGGTCTTTAATAAGCAAGAGTGTCATTACACTTGAAAATGTATGTGTAGGTAATCCATTACCCAGAACAATGACAGTGATCGGATGAAGCTCTTATTAAAGAAGGGCCCTCCTTACAGGGAAATACAGAGCACTTCCCAGCCTGCAGGGAGCTGTGCCATGTGTCTGTATGTTTCTGGTTTTGTTAAAGTGGTTAAAGCAGTCTTAAGTGTTGTTGAATTTAGAAATTTCAGGTTTGGGGTGGGGGCTATAAGGTGCTTTTAAAGGTGCAAAGCAATGACAGTAGGCTCTGGTTTGCATGGGCTCATGCTGAGGTGCATGTTTGCTGGTTTTACCTGTAAGTTACATTTTTCAGCTTTTCATTTTTATCTCACTTGAAGGCCAATACAAATTACACCTTTGCAGGCACCTTACTTCTGTTTACATCGAGCTTTGGCAGTATTGTCTCCTACTAAATGTCAGGAAGATTGATGGATGTCACAAAGGGCGATACCACTGGGAATATTGCTGGGACAGCTCGCCTCAGTGCCACCAGCAATGCTTGCTTTTGGACAATCACAGCCAGCAATGTCCCAACTTAAACCCTTGACTTCCTGGGGTTTAGCTTCAATTCTTTCACTCTTTGACCTCAAAAAGGAAGTTTTTTATTTGTAAGAGACAAAATTAATAGGAGTCATAACACAGACAGAATACTTGAAATTTTATCTATCTATTCAAGCAGGTCTTTAAAAATAAGGAAACAAAGCTAAAATGATGAAAAAATATAGAGAACAGAGATGGTGTTTTAAAATACATATTCAAAGGTAACTGTTAGAGGAATGTAAATGGTTGTGTACTTTATTTTCACATTTTCCTACAATCAGAATAGGATATCGGGTTGTAAAAGACTAGTTTCCAGGAGTGTGCTTATAATAATTTGTAGTAAAAGTCACATTTTGTTATGTAATGGAGAGAGAAAAAAATAATACGTTTTGGGGTTGTTATCCTGGAATAACTCCACATCTATTTTCTTATTAGTGCTTGGATAAAGCTGAAAGACATAAACTATTAAAAAACATATTTGCATTCATTATACCCATTGTAAAAATGAATAAAGAACTCCTCTTGATATAATTACAGCTTAAACTATTAAAATAAACATGATCAAAGTCCTGTAGTTTTGTTACAGCACTTGCAGACAAGTCATCTCCCCATTTAAACAAGACCTCACCAACATTTTGAGTGGGAAGGAGTTTGTTGCTGTTTTGTCATCTATTACTAGCTTTTCCTGTCAGTGAGCACATCCTTTGGCAGACATGCCAGGAGAGTTTTAAAGCGATTCAAAATTATTTTGGCAAAAACCAAAGCACCTACAGTTGCAAAAACACATCTTCAAAATTTTTATGTATATAAAAGCGTTCAGGCTGGCTTTGACATGTAATTGGATCTTGTTTCATAGTTGAGCCGTTTCAAGTTTTTAATTTCTTACATCTTAGTGTTTTAAGTAGATCAGTCATACCAGCACACTCAGAAAATCCTAAACTACCTGCAGCTGTGCTTCTAATGCGGGCACAAATTGCACCGGTAGCTATGGTGGGCTGATCTGGCTTCTTCTAGTCTTAATTATTCTACATATATATATTGTTTTGGTGGTAACAGAGTTAGTGATACTACTTTGCTGAAGCCTGCCATCAGTTTCCTTGCTGACCTAAACTTGCAGATGGTAAGGTGTGTGTTTTGAATGAGAAAAGTAGCTGGAGAGGATGTTGGCTCTTTGTTGACTCCAAGCTCAAGTTTCTTCTCAGTATCATTGCAGTATGATAGCGTCTGAGCCTCTGTTTTAGTGGCCTAGGTAGGCTTGAGCAGAGGTACCTAAGAAGCTCCTAAGACTAAGCATATTGGAGCAGCATCCTGCTGCCTGGTCATGCGTAGTTGTGTTGCAGCTCACATCCCCAGTGGGGTGATGAAGCAGCCTCTTGCTGGCCTTATGACCTGCTACAGCTGCTGTCACCACATGGGGACATCTGCAACGTGGCGACTAAAGCCATATAAGCTGATGCAGGATGATGCCCAGAGCTGCTGCCATGCTGGCTGTGCCCTTACTGATTCCTGGAGGTGAGTGAGGTGGCACTGCTGGGATGTGGCTGCTGAGGGAGAGTAGGGCCCCAGTTCACCCCATTTCCCTCTGTGTTTCAGCACAGGCCCATCCCACAGCGAGAGTGCAGATGTGTTTTATCACCTATCCCTGCATGCAACCCCCCTGCCCATCGCCAGGACCCATCATGGAGAGGTATAACTCAGTCTCTGAAGTGGAATTATGATTCTCCCTCTTTCTGAAAGCCCTTTGAGTCTTTCCTTTGCCATGGACATCTGGTTTTCACATCACAGTTACTTCAGCCCATAAGCTTCCACAAAAATTTTAAATAAAATATCACTACTAACCAGATCCGTGGGGGAAAGCAGTGGCTTTGCTCACAAATAGACACATTGTTGAGACTGGAGAAAAAGGGGGCTCTTTCATTCACACTGGGTTACATCACTGAGCGCCAGCCAAATGGTGGAAAATAGCAAGAGCTGTTATAGGAACAAGTTTATGTGCTGCAAATGCAGGAAACATCATTGCTAATGGTGCACATCTGATGTGTATTCAGGCCTTGGCTGTAGCATTTCAGGAGTAGGAGATGGGCCAAGTGATGGCTTGGGAGCTGTGGGCATCACAGCGCAGGATGGTGGTGGTGGCCCTCAGGCATGGCAGGGAGGTCTTGTGGGTTAAAAAGAGGCTTTCCTGCACCTCTGCAAAGGCATATGTGAATGTCTGGATTTATCTCACTCAGTTTTAGACATCTCTAAAACTTATCCACTAGCTCATTACTGTAAGCCCCCTTGACAGACAGTGAACAAGCACTTCCAGAGTGACTGTCTAGACAGGATGATACTGAGGTATGCTTATAAATACCTACTAAATGTAGAAATAGCCTTGATTGGCTAACTGAGAACTAGACATCTAACTCCTAGATGCTGAAATTAAGCCAGATACCGTCTCTTCTTTTAGCTCTTCTTGTGCTTCTTTGTGCATGTCTTACAAGTCTCGGTAAGTGTGTGCAGAATAAATTAAAAGGTCTGTAACTGCCTCTGCACATATTTATGATTTTAAAATAGTAACAAGGTCCTGCCATAGGAAAATTTTGTTAAATCCCTGCTTAGTGAAGATCAGTGACAGCCTAAACACATATGTTTCCAGATACATATATATGCATATCTACCTACCTATAAAAAAACCCACATCTTTATATTTTTGTAAGAAAAATTTCCTGTTAGCATGATTTGCTGAATGCATTCTAGATTTATTCTTCTGAATGAGTACAATAAAAAATAGACATAAAGAAATAAAATAGACATTTTCTGATGCAGGAGAAACTTTAGCGCCGCAAGGTTTGTCAAAGGATGAGGAACATTCTCCTGTATCTGAACGTGGATACAGTACTTAGATGCAGGATTTCTCATAACAGAAAGACTTTTATACTGTATAGAATCAGTGTAAAAAATTAAAATAAATTTAATGACTTATTGTTTGCATTAAACATGAGATCATTTCTGTAGTGTGTACAATCAGCCTTTTTGAAATTGAGTTAAGATTTATGCACTTTTTGTTACAAACATTTGACTGTGTCTGATGATATAGGATATTCCTGTCAATTGCTCATTTTTTTTTCTTATGCTTGCATGGTTTGTGTATGTATGTGCAGTGATATGTGTTAAAATAAAGATAAAGAGTTATGTGCTCTTTATTATTTAAAACCATGTATGTTTATGTATATATTCATATGTCCACACCTATCTGTCTGTGTGTGCACAGCAGTAGAAAGGTGAGGATTATTGTCTTATTTCTAGTTTCCAGGTTGGTTTTGTTCCTCTCAACGTGTAGGAACCATCTCTTTTTGTAACATGAAATATTGTCACTGAGTGGGGACTGCATTGGCCACGTGCTGCCAGGAACTACCTTTTCTCTCTGACTTCTGTGGAAAGAGGTCACAGCTCTTCTGGTACACACCTTGTCCTGGTAGTGCTCCTGCTGCTACACCTGTCAGCTGCAGAGGGACAGAGTGGCTGGGAGCTTTGTTGGTCTGAGCTCAGCTTGCCCGCCCTGCTTTTTGCAATCAGTAGAGGCACTTGCTGGTACTTAATTATTTAAATGACAACTTCACAATATCAACTGGATTTTGTAGAGTTACACACAGCAATTTCCCAGATTCTTCCACTCAGCATTTGCTGCTCTTTTTGCCTTTGCATTTGGTTTCTTTTCAGACCAGTGCATTTCCCACCATGCTCAGACCAGGCAAGTAAAACCTGCATTATGCAGCATGCATGGTTAAAAATCCCTCACAGGTTCAGAGGGCAGAGGAGAGCTTCATCTTTCCATAGTGCTTTTCTCTTCTGTGTGGCCTTATTTGAGGCTGGTAGGACGTTCAACTTGGTTAACAAGTAGAAAGCCCAGCCGGGTATTTTCCAGGCTGTGGAGCCCAGTGTGTAGATGGAGTTAAACAGTTTCACATTCCTGAAGAGAACAAGAATGTTTTCACAGTGGAATTTGCTCTGTGTGAATTACAGGAGTTTATTTTTTCAGGATGAACTCCTTGGACAGTTTTTTTTGTTTGCTTGTTTTTTCAAAGAGGAGATGATATGCTATGAAAATATCTACTGTAGTAACTAGTGATGTTATTAATGCTTGATTGAGAAAATTTGGGTTAAAAAGTCCATATGCTATTGAGGAGGGACAGGAAGAAACATGTTGCTGTATTTTCTCCTCATTTCTGTCTTCAGGGTAAGCTGTGGTAAGCTCACACAGTTGTGCCCTGCACTGGCTGCTGCCAGATATTTCCTATCAGTATTTCCTGGGGAGCGGGAAGCGATGATGCTGCATGGGGCACATCTCTGACCAAACATGCCTGTCACTGAGGCCAGTGAAGAGATTCTGTGTCACTGAGGTTCCTAAAATGCTTTTTCCAAGCAGGGTTTACTTTGGGTTTAGAAATAGGAAAAGAAGCAGGACATTAAGCTAAATATTAATTTTGTTGCTTTTCTGGCAAGAAGGCCGAGGAAGCAGAGGGAGCTGTACTATTCCATCATGCAACATTAGCTGCATGTCACATGACTATGTGTGGAGGGAATTTTTATTATCTTTTAATTTGAGCTATAAGGGTAGGATTGAGTTTTGCCCTTAGACAAGTTCTCTAGGCTCCCTGTGGGTCTCAGTGGGAGGTTTGTGTGCTCATCCATGGGCAGAAATCACTTTCAGCTTTGGAGTTTCCACACACAGACATGCTCCTGTGAGGTCCCTCACTCGAGCTGGGGGGACTGGCCTTATCTCACAGCATCTTTTTCAGAGGAATTAATCAGCCTCATCTCTACCACAGCATACACACAGATGAATGTGAAAAAGTGGCTGATAGGAAATAACCTGTTGTCCCAGTTAAAAGGTTCGTGTAGTCACACTGGAGTTCTGTTTGGGTTGACACATCCTCAGAGATGGTATTAACCTGATACATGCCACTGATGTCTTGGGGATGAGTGGTCACTCAGAAAGACCTCAGTTTTCTTGGTAAGGGAAGCTGGAAACTTGTTAGTGGCACCAGCTCCAGTTCAGGTGCCTTGGATCATTCTGCTTTCAGACAAGACTTTCTGCTTTCAGACATGGTTGCCAGACAACTGGGAGATAAGAAGAGTAGGACAGGACCAAGAAACAGCAGCAACCTGTGAGAGCCAGGGACTACTCTGAACCTGTGTAAGAAATTGTGTGCTGTCCTCTGCCAGCGATGGCAAAGGTGACAACAGCTCTGGGCCACAGAACCAGTTTTTGAACTCATCTAAGCAATACAGGCACTTTGTAGATGTTCCATCTCTTTTTCTGCTCAGGGAGACATATAGGAGAGCTGTCTTGACCTTCTTCTGAAAGAAGAAAAATCTTTGAAGGAAATAAGCTTCAATAAACTTTAAAAGGATTTCAGGAAGTCCTTCTTTAGGGATTTGTGTATCACATGTGGCATTATCCTGTGTATTTCACTGCTGTGCTGCAGTGAAGGACTTCCTATGCTGTCTTTTTAACCAGACCAGTATACTGCTTACATTGACAGAAAAAGTAAGTTATATTCTGCATCATCATTTCTTTCACATTAAATCTAATATGTATTTCAAGGCAATGGCAGAAAAAGTGGAGTTGTACGCTACCCCTTCTGTCTTTTCTTATTTTTTACATCCAGAATGTGACATGACCTATCCTAGATACACAAAAATAAAATTAATGAATGGCACAGATTGTATGAGACAAGCTTTGCTCTACAGAGGCAACATAGTATGAGCATTGGATTTTGCTGTACTCGACATTAAAACACAGTCCTAATCAGAAACCTTAATCAAAAAGCTTATGGTGAATATTAGATTCTATTCCAGAGTAACAAATGCTTTACATTTCCTCATAGAATCAAATGATCCATAGAAACTATTTTTTTATATGCTGTATTTTCCCTAGGTTAGATTATTTTATATGCATAACTTGATAACAGCCTGTTTTGTAAATGCACTGTCTAAAGGTAGTGATATTTTTTTTGAGCCAAACCAAGAAGTGGGCTCAGCCCTTCCCACACGTTAACACTGGGAACAATTGGGATTTTATGCAGTAGAGGACTGGAAGTGTGCTGTGCAACAGGAGTGTCAGCTCGAAGAAGACAAGGAGAGGGGAGGCTGAAAGAGCCCTGTGTGCTCAGTCTGGCCGAGTGCAGGCTGGGCAGTGACATGGCCTATGCTGAGTACCCCAGAGGGGAAGGTGATTAGTCACACCTAGAGGACAGTGTGTGCACAAGAGTATTCTGGGAATGCACAGCTCTGAAAATGAATGCAATTTGTAGAGGAAAGGAGGTTTTGTTGGCCAGAAAAGGAGGGAGGTTCCAGAGCAACCTCCCGAAATCAGCGGCAGGGACATGAGGTGATGTCCTTTGTGTTTTGTGAGGGGACCTCAATAACACAGTTTTGTGGAAAGATGCTGATTGGAGTCTATAATCTGGCATGTCCTCTACCTTCCTGCAAATCCACGAGTCTTTTGAAGATTCACTTGATTATAGCACATGTAAACGTGTAAGTTTTTTTCCCTTAAGACTTAAAGTTCACTGAAAGAAACAAAATCATTGATATGTACTATTTTTGAGGAATATGCTAGTCTTTCCTCCACAAATAGGAGAAGGAGGAGGCACAGATGGTGGGGGGAGGTGCCTTCTGCTCATTGCCACTAACAAGGCAGCGTAGGTGAGGGCATCTGTGTGTTAAATCCACATTTATGTGCCAGTGATGGACATTTCCTGTTGCTACCATGTTTCTTCTGAGAGACTGTGGTCCTTCATGGCTTAGGATTGGTTTGTTCTTTGGTGGGTTACACACAACACAGAAACGCTCATAAGGCTGGTAAGGATTCTCCTAATAATTTGTGTAGCACCAGTGCCATTCATGAAGTTGTGATTGGTCCACCACAGCATGCCCATGTTTTCCAGGGGCATGTAGATACATCCAGGCATACTTTTTAATATCCTTTTCTTCGTGTTTCTGTGTGATTTTTCTGAACTGAACTGAACAGCCTGAATTATGGTACTCATTACCTAAAGGTTAATGTTAGTACTGTGATGATGGAAGTATTTTGTTTTTTCCCTTCTGTACCACAGACTGTTCAGGGAGAGAGAAAAAACCACTCAGGCCTTATTAAATCACTCATGGGCCTGGTGTTAGCATGTCTCACCCCTGTGTATTGTAGTGTTCCCAGGGATGTAGGTAGAAGAAAACACCGTAAGTAACATCCAAATGGTCTGGTCCAAACTGCATATGTGGGGACGCATGGAAGAGTAAAGAAGCATTTTGACAGATGTGGTAGACTAGAGGTTCTCAGTTTTCAGGGATAAAAATCTGACTTTAAAAAATAAAAGGTATACTCAGTAATTTTGGTTAGGGAACAGGCCACTCATACAAATAGAAATATAGTCTTTGTTTTTACTGCAAGAAACTGTCCAAGGATCCTTCAGTGATGCAACTGCTCAGACTACGCAGTGAATCCTGGGTTTGGTGCATGTTTCTGTCATCAGAAAGTGCTGCAGAACATTTGGCTGTGTCACCACGGGCTAAGAAGTGCCTCTGTTCCCTAACAAAACTGAGTTTTTAGAGTCAACTGAAGCTACATCATACGGACATAAGGTGGACATCTAGAGATGGGCTACAGGCACAGGCAGAATGAAAGGAGGTGTGAATATTTGCAGAACAGAAAGGATGCAACATGCCAGGTACCATTGCACTTGCAGGGCAATGTTTCATGATGGGGGCTGTGTTTACTGAATATGGGATGGGAATATGGGAATTAGGGAACATTGGGAAGGATTGATTTCAATTGCATATGCCACAAATACTGGATAAAAAAATCAGACTGTGGTTTCTACCCAAATGTTTAATGAGTTCCATTTATCTACATCATTTCATAAAGAGCAGGGGAAATAAAGAGGTTCTCAAATGCACAGTAATTCTGAGGTAATCTGAATGGTATAAAAATAATAAGCAGAGATGTGTAGGGGTAAAACACTAACCATATTTGTTCTCAGCCATATCTGCAGAGAGTGTATGGCAATTTTCAAAGCAGGCAGACAGCTACCAACATTTTTCTTCAAAAGGGCAGAATTTGACTTTTACCCTTTACCAGAGCATTGAGTCGCCTGTCTGAGGAATCTTCATTTTTCCTGCAATCAGAAGGGGCACTGTGTGGACTAATGTTGATGTCATTTCTCAGCTGAAGCCAGTTCTGTCTGAAATATCGGGGCCCAGGCAACTTTATAGCAGCAGAGCAAATGAAAATACCTAGCTCTGTTTATAACTTCTCAACCATATTCACACTTCGGATGCCAGTTTTTACAAATACTTTCTAGATACTGCAATAAAAACATTCTCTGTAAAGGTCAAACACTGGACGAAGCCTGTTTGGCATCATATGCGTGATTCCATACGTTCACATGTACGGTGACCCAAATTTAACCTTGGCCAAAGATAGTAAAGCACTGTCAGAGTCAGTACTTGCACAAGGATTGCCTTTGACATGGTATTTCCTAGATCATCGCAACCTATGGGAGCTGCTAATTATCCGTGGATAACCAGAAAGGTAATACCTGTAATTTCCTTATCACCCCAGGCTGTCTACTCACAGTTGCAGTGTGTTAGTATGGGATGCCAGTATTGTGCAATGTGGGTAAAATCTACAGTGACAAATGACTTATGAGCCATTTTCAAGGTGACATTTTGATCAGGGAGCTTGTGCCAAGTGTTTTCTATTAAGCATTTCATTTCACTGCATGGTTAATCAGCAAAAGATTCCTCCAAAAATCCATTATGTCATATGTCATATGTAATATGTCAGGACCATTTCTCCTTGCTCAAAATGAAGGAGGGACAACAAATGCTTGAAAACCAGCAAATCTTATTTCTGATTACAAGTTTTAAAAAGGGCAAAATAAACATGTAGCTTTGCTTCTGGCCTTGTTTAAAAGCTATCTAGATGAGAAACCAAAAATGTAAAGGTTTACACAGCTTGATATGTTATTCATTATGCAAATACTTTCAAAAGCAATGCTAGCCTGTGTAGCGTTATGATATTTGACAAAATCAGTATTAACTATGTGTGTCTTTTGAAGTTGTAATAAGTCTGGGTCATTTTGTATGACTGCAAAGACCTCTTGGAATATAGATCAAATCCCCAGCATGTTTTCCTTTCTTAGCAAACCCTTTTCTACATCTAGAAGGCTCAAGTACTAAGACGACCTGCAAGCTTGTATCAGAATTGCTCTTTCTTTTTCCTTTCTGCAAATGAGAAATGAATTTTATATATGCTTACCAACAATATGCTTCTCTTTTAAGTCAGGGTCAGCATAGATTCAGTCTTAAATGTGCTTGAACCTTGTTCTTGACTAGTTGATTCTGACAGGGCTACACATGTATCTTGTTTACTTAAGGCAGGAGGTAGTCTGAAACTTGGTTTCCTCTTATTGACCATCGCAGTAAGATGTCTAAATGGTTTCCAACTTGCCAGCTTTTAGCTCAGGCTGAACTCCTTTGAAATCTTCAAGGACTGTACAATCCATAGATTCATTTACAGTCCTCAGTTCTGGTTTGAATGCCAATAACTGTGAAGTAACAAATGGCTAGGCAGACTGGCAAAGCTCCCTTGTGAAATGGGCACACAAAATACTCTGTTTTAAGCCTCACCCATTCTGCTGTGTGGTAACTGCCCCAAAAGGGCAAAAAGAGCATATGTCTCTTCTGCTTCAGAAAATCCTAGTTCAATACTTGGCAGTTGTTTGGGACTATCAACTAGGGGTACCAAAATGGGAATAATTTCTTAATGTCTTTCCGTGCCCAAAGTAAAAAAATAGGCACTTGACTCCTGAAACAATCTTATCACAAAATCCTTCCTTTGAAGGCTCTGGTGAGGCTTGGGCACATATTAGGAAAACAGCCTGATAGTTTCCATGTGTCACTCACAAAGATCTTCAAATAGACTGTGACACACTCTTCTGGCTTAAACACTTCCAGCGATTATTGGCGTTGGTGCTGCTCTTGAGAGAAGAGACCTGGACAGAACCAGGTGCTTTGCAATAGTGATCCAACCTCACTGCAGAAAGTGTGTTATGCTTTAAACCTATTGCTGGAAGTTGTCTGCTCTCATTTATGTTCTTCGTGTATCACCTTTTCCCTGTTGTCTCCTGACAGTCATTGCCTCTGAGACCTGTTAATGATGCAACTGAGGAGCCCTTGAACTTCCACATAGTTTAATTTTCAGTGCCAAGCTTTGTCAGGTTGACTGAGCAGCACAGGAGCCACTCAGAGTGTGGTTCTTTCAGAGGTGAAGACATTCACATGATGCAGGAAACAAGTGTCTACCATAAACACTTCTCCTATCCACCCAGTTCTTCCCTTGGACAACTGGAAGTGGAAAAATAAAGAAGTATGGAAATCCTTTGTTCAAAGGGTATGATGCTAAAGATTTCTTTTGATTCTCTTTGAACTATGAATTATTTTCTGCATGAGAACCACCAGTAAATTATTTGAAACAGTTTTGCAATTCTCCTTCAAGACTAGGCTTGATGGGGCTCTGGTCTAGTGGAAGGTTCCCTGCCCATGACAGAAGGGTTGGAACTAGACAATCTTTACAATCCCTTCCAACCCAAACCATTCTGTGAGTCTATGATTCTGCACCACGTGAACTCCGTGAGACCTTGATTCTATAGGGAGGCGGTATTGCAGAATTCCTTACTTTCTCCTGTGGGATGAGGTTTACTTTGACATCAAACCAAATGGGTGGACAATCACTGTGGTCAGTGTGCCCATTTATATTATAACCAGCCCTTTCGTGGTCAGACTCAGTTTGTAGTAAAGCTTCTTCTTCTCAGTGTTTATCCAGCCAGTGAAGAGGCTCAACTAGCGCATGGGATCTCTCCTACAGGGCATGGAACTACTTTTTGCAGTATCCTACCTCCTCCCTTTGAAACCACTTTCTGTACTATTCTCTGAAAATAGAGTGTTATACAGTCCCCATGTCTTTCCTTTCTGAGGTCATAGACCCTCTTGAGCAGTATCTGCAGCTAGAAATTCACACTCAGATTTTGCTCCCTTTGCTTTGCCGTTGGAGAGGACAACATTGCTGTCTTAAGGTCTCCAGTAATGAAGAATAAAGGCCAGGGGCTGGTTGGCCTAGGACATCTGGAAAAGTAGAAACAGGTGAAAAACTTCAAAAGCCCATTACAAAAGTATGTAACTTATTATTTCTCTATCAGCAGGAAAAAGCAGACTGACCAGGTGTGTTTATGCAGGTTGTATTGTCCTAACTCTGGCTTTAAGCTGGGAGGATCATGGGCAAAACTGCACTGCAGGAGAGGGAGATACCCGGGGAAAGGACTGTTCTTATCAAGAAAATCCTTGTTGCAGTTGTGCTTATTTGAGAGGCTGTGCTGACAGTCTTTGTGGAGCTGGTTTGGAGTGATTTGGAGGGCAGGCTGGGAGAACCCAGAGAGACATAGCAGCTGCTTTAAGGAACCTTATACAAACCCTTAAGATTCATTGAAAAACTGTCTAGATTTTTATTGAAAAAAATAAAAGTATAAGTTAAATACCAAATAGGAAATGGGAAGGAGGACAATGGCCAGCAGGGAGGAAATTCAGTGGAACTTTTTTTTGTTCTCTTGTGACTATTTTTTACCTACCAAAAAAGTGCCTCCAGCACATGTTCTCTGGTTTTGCAAATTATCCTAAACGATGTGTTCAAACTCTAATTATTTGTTTCTTCCTCATAAATGAAGGCACATTTATGTTTTCATGCTTTGATAAAGCCCTTACTGTAATTTTTTTGCAAAACCCCTTGCTAAGTTACCTTAATTGATGCAGGTGATAATACTGTCTGAGCCTGGCAGGGTGAATTGGAAATCTTGCCTCAGTTTGTGCAAGTAGCAATTCACCTTCCTCCCTACTGGGCAGTAAGTAGGAAAACACACTCACATACACCAAAATGTTCTCTCTGTAATATCCTTGTCTCTGGTCCCAAGGATAAGATTTGTTTGTTTCCAAATATGTTCCTGTGCTACTCATAAAAACACTGTGAGAGCAGTATTTGTATGATACATTTGACAGGAACAAATACTGGGCATACTTGATCCATTTAATCTGTTCAAGAGGCTGACTTGGGCAGTGCTGTGCCCTCAAAAGCCCTGATCACTTCAGGAGATGCCAGGAAAAAAAAAACAAAACAAAAACAAAAACATTGGCAGTATAGGCAGTTTTGTTTGAAGTTTAGGGATGCCATTTCAGCAAGAGGAATGAGAGACAGGTTTCTCTAAGAAGGTAAAGTGAGTGGTTGTTGAGAAGGTGAAATAAAAGAAAACAGAGAATTGAGGAGCTGCTTTGTGTAAATGATGATGGATTATTACTGCTTTTTCTGGCTATGAGCAAGACTTTTCCCAAGTGTGGGGGAGAGTGGGGAGTGAGCAATTTGACAGGGCAGTAAGATCACTTAACGGTAGAGAAGAGATTCTCAGTTAGCTTTGCCAGACAAGGATGAAATAAGTAGTATGACTGGGTACAAACCTCTTTTTACTAGATCAAACAGCAGTGAGCTACTCTTTTATTATTTGTAAGTCAACTTAAAAGTGTAAGGACATTTACTGCATTGACCAATGCTTCTTGTAAAATAGTATTGGCTGAAGTACGTGAGGACTATGCCACCAGGACAAGATTCTAGGTGTGAAGAGAACAGATGGATGTATCAGTGCTCATGTCCTTTCTTTGGGGAAAATATGATGTCCTCATTAAGTTATTGCTATCTATATTTCTTAATTACAGTGTACTCATTATACAGGTTGTTATTCCTGACCATTTATACAAGAATATCTTTGAAGCAGTGTTAATCTTTCAGACATGTACATTTTGAATTCAGTAAGCTAGTTTTGATTTCTTTTCATAATTATTTTTAAATTGTACTCAGATTGTAGAAAACATCTTCTGTGATTCATGTGATTATTTTTTTTATTCCATCATGGTTTTTTTCTTTCTCTTGGAACACTAATGCTATTACTGTTTTTGCTAGCAATTGTTGGTTCTTTCCCACATGTCTGGAACTGATTTTGTTCTCCGTGTTTTTAATGGAGCTGGAGTGAATGAAGCTCTTTGTTTAGCTTTCTTTCTGTGCCTCAATATCATTAGGTGTCTGAAAAATGTAGAGCTTCTGTGGCACTTCACAAACAGTAACACTGACCATGCCCAGCCTTTGCAGGAATTTTAATGTTGGCTTTTGCCTTCACTTGGCACATAACTCAGGCTTGATCCAGCTGCTTTTCAGAACCTCCGGGTATCTAACAGAACCATGTGGCCCTGTTGCACATGCCTGTGTAACCAGCATCCTCACTAACATCACCACTCACAATTTTGGTGTCTGCTTCATATTTGCTGGTCTCCTAGTGCTGCTTTCCCAATAGCTTTGTCTCAGTGAGCAAGACTCAGAAGGCATCTATTCCCTCTTTCTGCCTCTCCATTCTTCCACCCTGCAGTGTACCTCTTGGATGACACAGTTTCTAAAAATCACATTTAAAAATAGAAGTGTATTAATAAATCTGTTTTATTAGGGGAAACACATTCAATCATGTAGAATTTGAAGGCTCAGTGCTTGCCAAATAACTGTGTTGCACTCAACTCCTTGGCACCAAAACACTGAGATGAAGGCTGCCTTCTGCAGGTTGCTGGATGGTGTGCTGGGAGGGGCTGGTGTTACTGGTTGGGTAGCATTTGCTTTGTCAGTCACTGAATTCTGGACCTTTTTCAGTGACACGTGCTGATGTGCCTCTTCCTGCATCATCCTTCCCTTCCATTTCCTCTCCTATCATGCTTTCCACTGCCCCCTCCCCTCTTCCTTATGGTTCTTCACTCTGGGATCCTTTATCCGTTTGAGCCTTTCTGTTGCCTGATTTTTCCTACTGCACTGCCTTCAGTAGCCTCATTTTTCCAAGGCCTTTTGCCTCCCAGTGACAGCTCCACTGGCACAGGTGGTTGGGTCCATCCACCTTAGGTCACTATAGCTGCAGCAGCTCTTGGTTGCATTTGCCAAGTTCCAGAAAAATTCCTTCTATTTCCACAGTAACAGTTGGAATTACAGAGGACAAGCAGTATCTTGTAATGCTCTAGTTCTGCCTGGTCCTGTTGGGACTGCAACTGTGTGAGAGCTTATGGTCTGAATGGTTGTCTCCCATAAATAAACCCCTTTTGAAACCTTGCTGGTGTATTGCAAGGGCCATGGGCATATGAGTCCTGTCATGAGATGGCTGCTAGGGCACTTATCTGTCCTTCCAACCGCAGCTGTTCTGGACAATTTCTCTGGAGTGCTGAGAAGGGCATGGTGGTGATTGTCCTCTGCCTTGGCTGGAGGAGGCAGTGTGTTTCTTCTGCCACTTTCTTTTTCTCTGGTCATACTTTTCTGCAAATACTCTCTTGAGCATTTATCGACTGCATTAAAATTAATCTAATTTTCTGAATTGGTTCATTTACCTATGGCTGAGTGACAGTCTACATTCTTGGATTTGGTATTAATGAAGGTTGTTGCACTTTCCCATTACATTGGTGGAAGTGGTGTGGTTGTGTTTGGATTTGTTTGGCTTCTTCATGTCATTTTAATTTGAATTAGATATTATGGCTGAAAGCTACATTTTTTTATTTCAGAACTTTTGCTTTGACCAGGTGATTCTGTCCAGTGAAGTCATGAGTTTCATATTTTAGAGTATTGTTTGAAAATTGTTCTTGGTCATTTCCTTTCCTTGCTTTGCTGGCTTTTCTCCATGTTGCCATGTCCAGCCATGGGAGGGTTCCTGGGAAGATCTCACAAAGCTCTGGCTCCAACCACTCCAGCCTGGCTGTATCTTGCAGGTATTCAGTGCTCATGGCAAAGCCATGATCATGCCCCTAGGAATGGTCAGTGGTATCTATCCATGAGGCCATAAGGAACACTTTCTTTCTGTCTGCAATCATGAACTATTCTGCATGGTCCTGCTGCTCTGACGCTGTGCCTCCTCTGCAGAATCCTTGCTGTGGTTGCCTGACATCAGCCTTTGTGCTCCACTGTGCTTCATTTCTTCACTTTCTTCCATGTGTGTATATTCTAGAGTTTTCTTAATGGACTTTTTCCCCACAAACACTTGAGAAGACTGGCGGCTGAAGGGCTGTTTGGACTTCTTGAGTAATGTTGTTATGAGCTTGGCTATACTCTCCCATAGTAAAAACTGCTGTCCACTATGTTTAAAGGCTTGGGGCTGCTGGGGAACATCTGATTTATTAATGGCCTCTTTTCAGCTTCCTCCTCATCTTAAGAAGATATAAGCAGGTAATTAGCTAGTTGCCAAGAAAATAGTGGAAATAAACCTTAGAATTCCTCCTTGTAAAATGATTTATTTAACAGTTTTATTCTGACAAGTGTGTTTTATGTTTTAATCATCTGTCTCTGGCTGTGAAACAGGCCAGGTCTCTTCATCTTCTGGAGTTAGATTTTAGAGGACTATTGCTACATGGTTTTGTTTTTTCTTGCTGCATGGGAGTGTTTATGTTGGCTTTCTGGTAGATGCTTAATTGGATTGTAACTGATTTTACACTAAAGACTGATGCTCCGTTTTCTTTTAGTCCTATCTGGATTGCTCTGGTTTCTGGAAGGAATCAATATTCAGAAATGTATTGAACTCTTTTACTGTGGCTTTTCTTCAGGGGAATTACTTACATTTGATTATCAGTTGCCCAGGGTGATGGAGGTGTTCATGTACCTTGAGTAATGGCTCGTTTCCTCTTAAGGTTGCTGTTTGGAACTGGAGTTCTGGTATCTTCAGATATTTCCACCTGAATGCTGATAAAAAGGAAAAAGGCTAGCAGCTGTTGTCAGGGCTCTTCCAAGTGCCTTCCATTCCCTTTCATCCTTCCTGATCATTTCCTTTGATGGTAATTCTATTTTTACAGTTTCCAAAGCTCATAATCTCAAAGTCCTTTTTCAGCCTGAGCCTTCTTCAGAAGCTCGTGTTAATCAGATTATTTGTGAAACAGCTTTAGTATCACCCCAGTAATCTTTATAGGTATTGAGTGACCTGTACCCTTTGTCAGGAACTTACACTAGGTACACAACTCTCTTGAATTATCCTCTGTTACCTGCAGGCAGTCGTACTTCTGCTTCACTCAAGCATTTTCTGTTTGTACAGATCTCATTTGTCTTTCAGATCATCAGAGTCTCTAAGCATCTTTCTCCTCTGCTGAAACAGACACAATAATGTTTGAAGAGAAAGATTGATGTCTGTAACTCATCATTTGCCACTTTTATTCACTGTTAGAGCAAGAACACGAATTGACCAAAAAGAAAAATCTCTTTCTTAAAACCAGAACCTGGAAAGACCTTTGTTTGAGGTGCTGAAGACATATTTACAATTATACCCCCCAGGGAAGGCCAGAGGGATTTACAGTAAATATCAGGGTTTGCATCCAGAACTGCTGACAACCCAGCTTCCTTTTGATAGATGGATTCATTATCACTTTCTAATTACAAGCAGATTTCCATGTGTGTTCACCATGTTATAAATGAAACCTGTCCATTGTTATACAGTGATGGCCTCTGGGTCAGCTGTAAGGGATCTATAGCTCCTCTTCTGTCATTGGACCAAATTAATCAAATATATTTTTAACAGATAACCTTTACAAAACTGACTGATTAATCACTTGGTAATGCAGACTGCTATCAAGTTCATCATATCCAAATAAAGGAAGGAACTCAGCAAGACTACAATATGTCAAATGCATCAGTCTCAGTGTGTTAAAATACTTTCAGGTCCAGATGCTACTCTTCTAAAAGGATAGAAATCTGCTACATCAAACAGAGATGTTTTCCTGCATCTGTGGGTCAGATTCTGTGCTCAGATGAAGGCTTTCTGGTTATGGAGGCTTGCTGTCAAATTGAAGCCCCATGCATGTACATCTAAGGACAGAATTTGATCACTACAAAGTAATACAATTTCTACCAGATTCTGTCATTTGATTTTTTTAGAACTGTGATTTTTAAGAGGGTATTGAAAGCTGTATGTATCAGTGAAACACAGTTAGTCTTCATCTAATCCTGTATCCAGTGATAGATTTAGGAGTGATTTTCTATGTTCCAGTCACTTCTTTTGAAGATAAAACAGCCTGTCTTTTAATTTCGTATTGAAGAATATGCTTGACATCTCTCAAACTGAGATTAGGTTAAGCGAAGGCCTACCCTCGCTTATGCTGCAAAATGAAACAAGTTCCTAATTGTCAAAAGATTAATCCTTGGCAGTCATCCAGGGCAATATTTGCTGTAGCAACTTGGTATCCATCACCGTTAGGGACCAAAGGTCTTGTCATATATGTATTCCTCGCAGCAGTGCTGTAGCAGGGCAGCACAGCCTCACCACCCTGGGCTGTTAGTCTCTGGGAAACTATCTATTCCTCAATTAGTGCCCTCATGGGGGTCACAGTCTTTGATGACTGAGCTATTTCTAAAGACTGAAATATAAAGCTCAGTAATACAAAAAAAAAAAAGGAAAAAAATTGGTGTGGGGGTTGCTTCTTGTGCATTGCACAGTGCACAGTGTGCAGTGTTTCATGTTAGAGATTTTTGTATTTACTAGAAGATTGGTCCATCAATACTAATAGCAATAATATTAGTGAAATGTGAGGCGCTTTTTACTGTAAATATCACCATTACCTGCAGGTGATACTGCTTAAAAGGGCTAATTTTAATTTTATTTTTATTTAACTCACTTGGTATTGAACTGCCAAGCTGCCATAGCAGCATCTTCATCTCCCAACATGGCCAGTTCTGATTTTGAATACTGTCTTTTTCCTTTGGAAATTCCTGGGTAGAGCAGAAACAGGGACAAGACTTTGTCCTGCAAGGGTAACAGAAGAATATGTCAGTATTAGAAATGCCTTGTATAAATTACCAAAGATAGCAGCCCTAAGTCTTCTTCTCTTAATGTAGCTAAAACACACAAAACCACAGAACACTGCCCCCATGTCCTTCCTTCTGTGTGAGCCACTTCTGCTGTGTTTTGGGTGATTGCTTCAGTGTAGATTTTAAAAATTCTTCAAGGGAAGTTTTATCTCCCCTATTCATCACAGAAATGATGATTCAGAAAATGTTCTCATTCGGTTTGGTGTTTGTCATTGTTGATGCTGTGTACCCTTTGACTTTTCACACTGCTAGCTGCAGGAAACTGCCCGCACATTTGCTTTGCAGGAGGAAAAATTGAAAAAAATTCAATCCACTTTACATTGAAAATTTGGGGCAGGGGGTGGGGGAGGTACTTTAAAAATCGGGTGCAGCTTCGTTTCCTTTGGCTCCCATTTTACACTGTTAAGGTTAACAGGATTATGGGGTGCGGGTAGGATGAGGACTTGATCCCTCACTGATGAGTCTCTGCCCATGTAGTGCTTTATAGGCCCAAGGGAAAGGGACAAATTGATGGAGTGTTCTGGCATGCTGCAGTCTATATTTGGATCCCTGATTTAAAGCTGACAGATGTATAAAATCCTGTGTAGCCAGAAAACTCCCTAGTGAGGACACAGCTGCATATATCAATGAATCAAAGTTACTCTTGTTAAGGCTGGCATTAATTTATATGGGGCAAGTTCCCTCCAGATCTGGTCGTGTAATATCACTGAGAGTAGTTTGGGCTTGTTCCACCCTGCAAACCCTGTGCTTTTTGGATATGAATGGAGAAGACTTGTAAATCCGAAGCGCTGCTCTTCTCAGTTGCTGGGTGAATGCCATCATACCCTCATTTAGATGTGGCAGCTGTTGTCAGTTACTTAATCTCATAAATAAAATAAAGCCAAATTTCCACAAATTGAATCCGCCTCTATCACATGGCCTCCTGCAATGGCTTAAATGAAATGCGTATTTTTGTTTCTCAGGAATCTCCCTTTATAACCCACTCTACTACTTGATTATTTCCTCTATGTCGTACAGGAAACGGTAAGTGATTAATAACCTGCCTCAGTTTTACTTTCTCCTCTTGCTGCAGCCTTGTGAAATAATGTGACCCACAGATGTCTGAGCAAAACAATCCATTGCTTTAGTGACAGATGCTGTTGGGGCTTGCTCAGTGAAAGTGAGCGACCACAGGCAGAGAAGCTCAGGTATTCCTGCTACTTTGATCATCTCTTTTTTTCTTATGCTCAAGTTTTAAGCGTGCTGAAAACTCCCAACAGAGCATGACATAACCCACTCTGGAAAACAGCCTGGGGTGACTGCTAGTCCCAGAGGCTCAGGAGGGAGCTAGGAAGCAGGTTTGCTGAAGAAAGGCAGATTTGGCACTAAAAATTGGCATTCGCTGGCTGTAGAAATGTTGGGAAGGATGTGATGTGCACCATATATGTATGTCAGCTCTTGCTTGCTTCTTCCTTTACCAAAAACAAGATAGTGGAAAATAAAGCCTCTGCATGTAAACAAATGAAAACTCTCTGTCAAAGTTAATTATATCATATGTGTCACCCTTCACCATTTTTAACATTGTCTGGAGTGAATGAGTGATAGAAATTAAAATCTCAGAACTAGTTTTACTAGGAGTTAGTTCAAGGCTGGTGTATGGGGATAACTGTCAAGAGAAACTTCCCCGTAGTAACACTCACAGAGCGGGGAAGATTCAGTCATTTTCATAGAGCACAAGTGCATTCTGAGCCAAATTACAAGCTGATTGAATCTTTTAAGTATTGCTAATCGTTTCTACAGTCAGTCTATAATACACTCTCCAACCATCAGCTAATGCACTGGAGTCAGCTGGGCTCGTAGCTGGAGAGTGGCGGCAGCACAGGCGAGCCGAATGTGTCAGGCTGGCTAATGGAGGGGTGTCACTCAAGCACTCTGCCAGATCTTTGTTTTCCTGACTGGCTTTTACTAAAGGCATGTTTGAGTAGTAGGGAAGAGCGAAGTTGTATTATATATGGTAGCAGCATAAGTGTGAAATCGTGCTACCTAAAGAAGTATGACTAAGTGGTGATACTGGCCACTCCTTTTTATGGCAAATCAGAAAAGGAAGTAGAACGCACATGCACACAGATTACTCATAGTAGCTAGTTTGATCCAAGATAGGGAATTCTACATTCGAATTCACTGTGTGGGGAGAGAAATGGTTATTTAAAATTTAGATACCAAGTGGCAAAACCTAGAAAATGGTTTAGAGGCTCAGTAATTAATCTGTTTAGCCAAGAGCTGACCAGGGCCCCAGCTGCTGGAGGATCTGCAGAGATTTCTTCTGCTGGGGGGAGTGTAAAGTGTGTGTGTGTGTGTGTGTGTGTGTGTGTGTGTGTGTGTGTGTATCTTTTCCACCATTACTATTTCAGAAAATTTCCACTGCTTCTCATAATATCAGTGCACATCAGCATGTCATTCATAAGCATTTTGTTTCCCATCCATTTTTTAAAATAGCAAGAAGGGAAAAATAAGTGAGTTTATAAAAGGAGAAACTGAGATATAATTCTGCAGTGGATAGAAAGAACTGCGGTGCTTTGCAAACCCGCAGTTCATACAATCCAGTGCTTAAGATAAGTAGCAAAGGTCTTGCTCTCTTGTTTCCAAAAGGCTGAGAGTTTGTTTAAAAGTCCTCAGCTCAAAGGAATGGAGGATGTCCCCCTTCTCTGTGTTCCCTCCTTTCATCCTTACCTTAAGGTGCACCATTATCTTGCAGTAATGAAACCTGAAAACAATGGTAAAGAGTTAACATCAAGGACTTCAGCAAAACCACCGACAAAATACCCCACAATCCTGCTCTGAAGAGGTTTCTATAGAACATCTGAGTTAAGCATGGCAATTACAAAGAAGCTCAAGTGGTCTTTGCTTGAAATTGCAAATGCACCACATTGCATTATCACAAGAATTCGAATGCAAGAACAGTTTGCAGATGGTTTGCATTGGCATACTTTATGTAAACGCTCCAGGGAACAGATGGCATCATGGGTTCTTGTGGCAAATGTGAATTTATAGTGCTCACAACATGCTAAATTCTTTTGCCTGTAGCTGAAAAGCAACAAAAATGAAGTGGAAACTCAGCCCTGTAAATCAGTTTGCCAGTGTCTTTGCCATTGTAGCTATGGATAACATTTACTTTAGTCTTTATTGTGAAATTTGGGTTCTTTTATTTGCCATCTACTTGCAATTGGGTGTGAGTGCATGTGGCATGTGTGTATGTTTATTTGAGTATGCATATGCAGCTTTTAAATTAATAGACTGATATTGTATAAAGAACGGGAAGTTGAAATCTCAACCATCATTTAATCCATAGATTTTGAATTTTTGATCTAAAATTGAATTTGGATAATTCTAATTTTCTGTTAACACATAGATTGCTCTGGGTAAATAATCTAATTTTAAATAAATATTGGAAAATGTTGTTAGAAGGGGTAAAATAACAACATAGGTTAGAATTGTGATTAACTGACTTCTTAGTCATTTTGCACATACATATGCAGTGGAATGAGTATCAGGGCACATTAGTGTAAAAAGTAACAGCTCCTTTTCATTTGGACACAAGTTGGAATTTGAACATCTCCTGTAAAGAGGAGGAGTTATTTAAGAAGCAAGACCTGGGAAGGGAGGGGGGAGGAATTATGTAAACAAGCAAGTGATACATTGAGTTTGTTTGGAACTATTATATTGAACTTAGAATATAATTATTATTGCAGTATATTCCCTAATTATTTAGATGCTTGTAAAAATTGATTTTATGTAAACACAGCTTGTTCTAAAACAGCCAGGTCTTTGCAGCGAACATAAGTTGTTTAAAATTTATTGACCTGTCGTTCACATGTGTTACTTTACTAGCACTTAATGGTCTGTTTAGATAGTCTTGGTGTGTATGAACTCCCAGCGCGCTACTCCAAGCACCACACGTTGACAGGTAGCTGCCATGTAGATAAAATAAGGGGCCCTACTCCAAAGCATACAGGGACACACAATCATTAGTTATTTTCTAATCTAAAGCAGGGATTTCCTTGGCAGCCAGAGGAAAAGAATCGTTCTGATTTTGCATTATCTCTGCAGCTGAGCTCGGCCTTAAGTCCTGAACCAATATGCAGGAAGGCCAAAAGCAAACAAGCAGGAAACCCAGCCTTGCACCAAATGGAGTTGATTTAAGGAGCCTGAGCTTTTCTGAGGGTTTCTTTTTGAATGGGTGGTGTAGACAGTGGCTGAGATTAGAAACTTGCTTTGGCCTTCAGACTCTCAGGAAAGATTTAAGACTGATATAGAAAATGTAAATTACTTTTGTAGTAGATAGAGATCACCTTAAAAACCCACTTGTTTTAAAACTTTCTGCAGTGTTTTTTCATCCTGTGTATAAATAAAGCTGTCCAAAACCAAAAACTTAACCAACAAAAAGTGCTGCTTCTCATGGTATTTATTTTACTCTGGCTCAAATGTGATTTATGCCCTTTTTCTTAACTTCTAAGGCTGCCATTATTTTGTGAGTTGATACTGCTTTTTTTGATCGTTAAGGTCTCATGAAAAAAATTATGCTAATCACAGGATCAGACTAGCCCCAAATTACTGACCAAACTTGGCTACTCTGTTTCCACCTATATGAGATTGTATTTCTAGAGACCTTTGGCTTTTCCTGTTGTGATTGTGGATCAGCAGCATAGTTACCTTAATTTGATGCAAGCAGAGGCTGCATCCCTAAAATTCACTGCTGGAGTGGATCTGTCCTGCCCAACTCAGTCATTATCAGTGCGTCTGAGAACCATAAATACTTGGCACATAAAAATATATTTATCTTAGCTTTTAATGTTTGGTTTGAAAATGCTGGCCCAAATTCATACTAATACTAGATCATACTATCTGAAAGCCTACTTTCAGATGGCCCTGAAAATTCAGTAACAAATTTTTTATAGGAAAATTAGTTTATGTCAGTGTTTAAATATTTCATAGGGTTCTTAAGTAAAGAATATATTATGTTACTATTTTCTTACATAAATGCAGTTGCAGAGCTGTTCTTCTGCCTTCGTGTCAGGTCAAATTCTGCTAAATTTGACCAGGAACAATTTGGAGTAACTATTATTTCCAGTGGATTTACATCTATGTAGCTTTTTGTGATGTCTGCAGTATGAATAAGAAAAATCAGTATCAGGTTTTGTTTGCTGTGGCAGTAAAGATGTTTGTTCACCCACTTTTCCAGCTCCACTGAATTCTCTATAGATTGAGCAATCCCAGTATCCCTAACTCTTAAAAACAACAACAGAAACCCACAACTGTTAAATCCTACACTCCAGTGGCATGCACTTGGCTTTGAAGGCATGAATTTAAAACATAAATAGTTATGGAAAATGCTTTCTATATAATTTTTTTTTTGCTCATATAATTCTGTCCAGATGCTTTTTCCCTAACACAGGATTGCAAATTTTGTTAGTAGCCATCCATTAAAATTGGCAATTAGAACTTTAAACAAGTAGACCATCCTCTGCCTGATATATTTGAACAGAGTTTATCAGCAATGGAAATATCATGTAAACCCAACAAATTATAGATATTTTGAGATCAGAATTGAGTTCACAGAAATGCTTAAAAAGCCATTCTGCTCAATAACTCCATCTATTCCTCTGCAAAATATGTCAGTTTTGTGCTTAAATGTCATATTTCTTTCATAGTTTTTTGCCCTAGGAGCAGCATGATTAGCTCAGGAGAGTGTTTAAGCCTAGATTGTCAACCTCCAGTACTGTCTGATTTTAAATGGTTCTGTTTAGTGATAAAGTATTTGCTGTCAGCCCTGTAAACTAAGAGGTGGTCTCATTTTAATGTCCTAAACAGGAACAAACCCTGTTGAAGATAAGGAAGCTGCAGTAGCACTGTGCTTCTGACAGATTAACCTCTAGAGATTTTGCTGTTAAAAGTCCCCTTTACACAAAGCTACACAGTCATGTCTCATGCCAGCTTCTTCCTCTCTGACTAGCAGGTGTGCACTGCAGTTGGCTTTCCAGTGGTTCCTGCTTTTGGGTGGGACCCCTGAAAGGGTCCTATCCCTTGGCCATAGTGCTCAGCTCTACACCAGTCTCTTGTATGGTACTGTATCCTGCCTTGTCCTTGGGGGTTACAGGGCAAGGACTGACTGGCCTTGGCTCCTTGGCTGAGAGACTGGCCTTCATTTCACCTGCCAAGGAGTGTCTCCCCTTCCCTTCCCTTCCCTTAGCATCTTCATCCTGGAAGCAGTCCTGTCTGCATGTTGACAGTGGACATCCTGGGTGGGCATGGAGAGCCTACTAGACACGTTAGATTATTGCCTTTTTGGCCAAAGTTCTTTTGGCTAGACAGGGGCAAGCGTAATGACCACACTAATGAGAGAAGATAGGGTAGGTTCCTCCAGAAGTTAATTTGTTGCTGCTTAGGCATCTGGGTTGTCTCAACACCAAATTTTAGTTAGGGGAAGGATAGCCATTTTTATTAACCAGGATGGCACAATAAGAAACCAGTAAAAGCTTTGTTGTACTAGTGAAATGTAAGTGACCAGCAAGCTCACCTCCAGTTTCATGTGTGTGTGCCAGCACTAAAAGACATGTTGTGGTTGCAGTTAAACTCCAAATAGGTGACCAGAATTTCCATGTGATAAACTGCCCTCTTAGTGTGTTCAAGGGATATTTTCCTACTTTTTGACCCTTTAAGAATGTCTTCAAAAGAGGCTTCCTACATAAGCCGAGCCCATAGTGGAGATACATGCAGGAGAGAAAAATACAAAAAACTCTTTTCACTCTTTCGTCAGATACTTCTCCATATCTCAACTCAGGAGGAGGATGATGTCACTGAAGGCACTGACTTATTGTATATATAATTAAATATTAGGCAGTACAAAACCCATAAAAATTCTCTGTTTTCTAATAGGGGCACGTTACATAAGATATGTGAGTATCCAAGATGGGCAAACAAGTGAGCCAGCTGGAAGCTTCCAAAGTTTTTGGGTGGCTCCTGAAGGTAGTTGATCAGATATCTTGTGTGGATCCAGTGAGCGTATAAAAATGTTGCATCAGTGTTGCTAGCCAGGTGAAGGCAGCTCTTCCCCAAACCACACAGCTCCAGAGACACCAAAGAGCACTCGTGGAAGGACTCCAGCCCTCTGCTAGCAGTGATGCTTGAAAATACAGTGGCTGTTGCAGTTCTTGTTTTCAGGAACTTCTCATGGGCTTGAAGTAGGCTTGAACACCTACTCACATGGGCTCTTTAACCACTGGAGTGTGGTGAACTGTCCTGAGAGTCAGCAAAAGCCGTAGGAAACTCTTAGACTTGCTTAGTTCCTGCCCACGTTGGTGGATAGAGTGAATTGCGGGGGTTCAAAGGCTATCAGAAGAGCAAGCAGGGTCAGGGCATGGGCTGAGGTCATGTCCTGTGAGTTGTCTATACTGACAGGTAGCACACAGGCCTCCTCTCCCCAGCAATGCCAGGTGTGCATCAGGGGCAGCCCAGCGAGGCACTGTCTCAGGGCTGGAACTGAGCTCTGGCCCATTGTAGTTATGAGTGTAGGTAGAGACAAAAGGAATTGTCATGCCTGTGCATAGACCCTCTGGAATTCATATGGGAGAGTTAGTGCTAAAATGCTAATTTAATACAGATTCTCAAAATGTTCAGAGGGTCAGTTGTGATGCAGGGTGGTGACTCATCTCTGCTAAGGCCAAGGCTGATAGACAGGGCAGGTATACTTTGCTTTGCTTTGCAGTCATAAATATCCATGTATTTTCTTCTGGCTGTCACAGTGTGGAATACTGAGCAGAAAAGGAAATAAATATTTTGTGTGTAAAACTGCCTGCTGCCATATGGTCACTAACAGTGGAGAGCCAAGTCTGGTATCTTCACATAAGCTTTGAACATCCTCGTGTTCGTGACTACAGATCTGAAGGTGGGGGGTAGACAGGATGGACTTGCCACCTTTAATAATATTCATATTTTCCTATGTATTTAGACATACTTATGTCTATTGTTAGATTCAGGTCCCACGTCTATTAGCTTTTTATTAAAAAATTTCTAGAAAATTGTGTATCTTCCCACACTGAAGGCCTTTTTTATGAAGATATTCTTCTGGTTCCACTGGCAGGACCTTATTAGCAGCATTCAGAAAGCCTCCCAAAGGGAAAGTCTTGAGCCCTGAAGCTGTAGCTTTATTTATGTAGTCATTCCCTGCTCCCTCTCCATCATTTGAAGGCCTGTAAGATCTTCCTTTGTATTGTTTTTAGGATTATGTTTGTTAAAGCTAGGAAACTGAGGGATAAATCAAAGGGATTTTGTGATCATAAAGATTTATAATCATCACTATATTACATACTTGAGTAGGGTTAAAATAACAACTCAATTTTAATTTAAAGGGGGGATGGGAGGAGTATATAAAGAATACTAGTTTTTATGTAGCTGTCTAGTAAACAACAACATGTAAGATTGTACAGCTTGGCCAACAGTTAGTAAGGAATACAAAGCTCCTCCCAGAGTGTTTTCACAGTACCTTTTCAGTACTTTTGTCTCCTCTTTCGCAGCTCCTGCATTCACTTTAGCATGTCTGAATGACTCAGTGTTGTCAGCCTCAAATGTAAACTAAATCTTAATGCTGACATACAAACTAAAAGGCTTAGTGCTAGTAATTTAGAGTACTTTTTCCTGTCCTTAAAGCTGAAAACTTCTCAGAAGAAAACTGAGTGGCTCGCTTGACTGGTGAAACTGATGAAGAGAATGAAAAAGATTCTTTAAATCTCACGATAAATTTTATAAATTTGGCAACATTTTTTAAGATTCTTCCTTTCTTTAAGACTAAATGGTAAGATATGGGGTCTTGCTAAAACCCCTTTTGTTTGAAATCTTTAGAGCACCCACTGTGTCTCAGCTTTGCAACATCCACCACAGATCCTCCTCTTTGTCGTATGGTTGCCCAGTGTAGCACACATCACAAAAAACTTCCCTTCATACAGCCAACAGCTCTAATATGCAGAAGGTATTCAGCCACCAGAAATACCTTCTGTAATGAGGAAAGAGCATGGGAGTTTGTACTTGGCATCGGTGTGCACCCTCCCTGTCACCATGCTGTAAGTGGTCCATGCAGCCAAGAGTAATTATGAGAAATGTGTTGTTTTATGAAGCACAGTGAAGGCTCTGTACAAGTCTGCAAGCAGCTGAAGAGAAACACAAGCAGTGGGTGTGCATAAGGTCATGTTGAGATGAGGTAGGTATGCATTCAGGGGTAATTAAAAAAAATAAAATTTAATAAGCCTCCTTTGGATTCTAAAGTGTGATTTTAATTGAAAAGTATTAATATCAAACCAGTCACCAGTGAGAGGCTTTATGAGGGTTCTTTTGGCCTTCCTTATAATGGAAGTGATACATGAAAAAATGAAAATCAAAGAATAATGTGATTCCATAAAGGACTGTCTATATATTGTAAAGGTGCTATCAGTATTCCCAGCCCAGGCTCTATCACTTCCCAATGAGTAATGCACCCAAGTTCCAAGAGTTCATAAAGGCAGAGCATGGGACATTTGCATCCAGGTTTTGACAGACTAGCAGACATCTTACTTATAGGTGCAGACCCCAGTTCAGCACTTGTATTTCAATTTTTTTGGCTCTATATCTAGAGCTTTGGAGAAAGTGAGGCACACTCTGAGTACCTTAAAATAGGCTAAAACCACAGGCTGGCTCTGCATTTCTGTGTAGGACATCACTAAGTATTTTTATTCTGGACCTCCTATGATCTTCTACTAAAGCTGCTAGCTTCTAATGTCTAATATCCAAAAAAGACCTATTAACTATTTAAAAAGCTCTGCTTTATCAGTTGACTTTTTGTGGTTCTTGTTGTCACTCTACTGTCTGTTTTCCTACTTGTCGTCTTTTCTTCCTCCTTTAGCTGGGTGTTTGAAATTAGTTTTAAAGGAATAAAATTACAGCCATTTATTTATATAGTGACTGTCAAAGCAAAATACTCTGTTCTCCAGAAGTAAGCACACAAAAAAAAAGGTTCATCCCACTGGTTTGCTATCTTGAAATTGCAGGGGCTTGGGTTTTCTAAACCCTCTTTCTTTATATGAGCAATGATTAAAAGAAAATAAATTCTGCCAGGAGCATGAAACCCCTAAGTTATTGTCACTCTGGTGTCACTTGCTAAAGCCGTGTAATAGGTTTGTCAGAGAGACCTGCAGAAGAAAGAACCATCTCTATCTTTCAGTGGGAACTTGAAATAGAAAAGCTGTGACTTAATTCCTTACGGTGTTTTCTTGGCATCAGCTCTATCTCCCAAGCTCCTATTGAGGCTGAAAGAAAGGGCTGTTTTGTTTTGTTGTATTTTTGCAAGACAGTAAAATAAAATATTAACTGTGTTTTTCTTTTTAATATTGAGAGCATAATAAGGTCTCTTAAGAAAAAGAAAGCCAACCAGTTAGCTTAAAATGTCTCTCATTTCTCTAACAGCTACATAGTGTGTGCAGCTGAGATCTGCCAGTTGGATCCTAGCAGGGGAGAAACCACTTTAGTTTGTTTGGTTTGTATATGGAATAACATTTTTCTTGCCTTGGAATACTTGTTTGTCATCACTCCCCTTTTGTGTTTATGTTCTGCTTGGAAATAGCCTCCATGCTGTATATGCATTTGCCAGGATGTGCACATAAACAATGTTCCATTATGGGCTGCTCTGCATACTCCTTATTTACACCATATACATTCACCAGTAAACACGGTGGGGAATGACAGAGAGCAAACTCTTCTAGGCCCCTTTTTTTCAGTTAGTCCAGACTTTCTGCCATATGCTTGCTGAGGTCCCACTTCTATTCATGTTTTTATTAGGTAGAAAAAAAGTGTCCAGACTTCACACAAAGCAGCTTTTGTGTTCTCTGTCAAAAAAAATCTTCTCCTATGAAATGTTGATAGAAGTACCCAGAGCCCTTGTGGGGGTGCAGAGTTTGAATAGGCCTGTGGTGAAAGCATGGGAGGGGAGAGCAGGGGAGCTGGGGTATAATTTTTGCTTCTTGTGTGCTGTGAACGAATATCACTTAACTTTCTTTTTCTCTAGTTATCTGTTTGGCAGCCAGGGTCATACCCATCATCTTGCTGCTTGTTACAAAAGTGATATTTAAAAGTTTAAAACTCTTTCAGAATTTTAGCTGGAAGGGATGAGAAAGGCAAAATATTGTTTAGTGTACCATAAAATGGAAGTGTGACTTAGAATATGCTGTTTAGTAAAACTATAGAACCATGGAAAAGAAGTGTTACAGTGGCATAAATCGTTTTTAGTGACTCTGCACTTGAAAACGGTCAGATTAGATCTTTTTCTCATTGATTTTGTATTTGGTTAATGATTCCAGTTCTGAGATCATAAAGCTATATAAGATGTAAAAGATACGGGAAAATATCTTTAACCTCTACATTTAAACTATGTGTTTCTTTTGACATTGAAATACTGCAATGACCTGGTAATGTTTTCCAATGTTTTAATTTTTGCTGATGTACAAAAATATCACAGAAGAGCTGATTCGTAATTATTACACATGGTATTGCATAAATTTCTTCCTAATTAAAAAGCTTCTAAATTCTGAATAATCAATTTATGAAGACATGTGGTTTTGACAAATTATACATTTAATTTCTAAAGATTTATTAGAAATTTGACCTGCAGCTAGTTAATTATGGTTATAGTACTGATGCAGTAATACTGGAGATTGATATAATGATATGGTTGCAAATTTATTTTGATATCACCTACTTTAGTAGGAGGACATGGGAATACACCTATATTTTGCACCATCTTGTTTATGGTGCAGGGAGGCATTAGTTTAATGAAGAACACAAATATTTGATAGGTCTGTGTTGGCATTTATATGAAAAGGTACTTTCACAACAGAACATAGGCATGTTGAACTTGGTCCTTCAGGTTTCACCCTTTTACATTTCCAGTGCTGCCAGTGATAGTTTCAGATGAATAATGATAGCAAAATATGAACTTTTAAAAAAACTCCATAATAAGAAATTAAATTGATTCTTCCTAAATAATTTTCAGATCACAAAATATTTCTGAAGTAGCTCTGTTTGTACTAATATCCCACCCACTATATTGATACTCCTAGTTTTATGAAAGTCAGCAGCTAAGTAATTCAAGATGAGTTTTCAAGATATAATACAAGAAGCCAAATTAAATAGAATTTTAAATTATATCTTTCTATCCCATCTGGATTTGCAAGTGACATAACAGAACCATAGAAAGAAAATGCAGATGAACTTTTAGAATGTGAAATGTTTAGAAAAGCAAGGCATATCTTAACCATGTTGATAGTCCTTTCAGTAATATACAAAGGTCACCTGCTTTTTTTAAAAGCAACTAAGAAAAAAAGAAACTTTTAACAGGACTGTGGTTTCTTCTGACTGGTTAGAATGGGAACTGAGAAGCTGCAGCTGAGCAGTGCTTTTACTTCATGAAATGTTGGTGGGAGATAAGTGCTACAGGACCTGCTGTGTGTGAGAATGGTGGGTGGGGGAAGAGGAGCAAAGGATAACCTGGTTCAAGGCTTTTCTCCTTTAACCTTCAGGTAAGAGTGTCCTTGGGTCTTCCAAAGTAAAGGAAAGTTATAGTATTACCCTGCTTTTCTGAATCAGGGCAGTGTCACTGCTGCCTGCCTTTCCAAGCATTATTTGATGCCCATTCTACCATGAGTCCAATTCTGCCTGTAAAAAGAAAGAAAAGAGAAAATAGACAGAGCTCACTTACTGTGACCAGAAGACAGTCAAAAGTAAGTGTAATATCACATCAGCCTGATCTCTTATTTTCTCCTCTGGAAACTTAGTAGCTCCTTTTTCCTAACAGTGTGCAGCTGTGGCTCAAAGCAGTGAAGTGTGAGCACACCAGGGATGCCCTAAGTGAGGACATGTGCCCTTCCTGGTCCCCACGGACTGTCTAGCTCTCTTACAAGGGAGAAAATACTGTAGCTAAATTCTAACATTTTAAAAATACAGAGCTTTAGGAGCCTTGTCTTAGATACTGATTTTTTTTAGATTTGAACTTTGTTATTTCTGATAACCAGAAGAACGTGAATAGTGCTATGCTAATAGTATATAGTATTTATGCTTGCATTTGATATGTGTACACTGAATTGTAATGCAGTTCTAAAAACAAAATAGGGAAATTTCTGTGATGTAATAAATAGAGATTCCCAAATTCATTAAATTACTTGATGTCAGTAATTAGAAAGGACTATTAGAAGAAACCCAACTAGTATTGTAAGATTTGCAGGAGTTATTTCAGAGTTCACAATAATCAACCTGTGCAATTCTGAATGAAAGCAACATATTCTTTGATCGTGAAAAATTCTACTTTAGATTAATTAAGTACTATCTATGCCAGCTGAGGACTCTTTAATTTTTCAGTAATTATCTAGACAGAAGTCAATGAGTGGGCAGAATTTGGGCAAGAAAGACCATTGGCACTTGATAAATGCAGTCTGGATAGAGTCCCCACAGACTAAGCATGAACTATATGATGAGAAATACATTTTGTGGTTTACATACATCACAAAACCTGATGATGTAAAATATCATTTAGACCAACGTGAACTGCCTGCATTCTCTGTTCATTGTACCATCAGTATCCTGTGGTGAGTGAGATAGCTTTGTTTTTACCCTGGTAGCACTCAACTCATTTTTTTCCAAACCATTTTTGCAAACTTATGAAATTATTCTGTAGGAGGAGAAGGAAAAGGTCTCTTAAATCATTCCAGATATGTTAACTGTGAAAGGGTTAATCTGCCCTCAGGAGTTGCTGTGTAACTGAGTCCTGCTGGGAGAGTCAGGGTTTCCAGCCAATGGGACTCACCCCTGCAATACAATGCATCTATCTTGTGTTTCTTACTTGTTGTCAGTTATTGGAGTTTTTCCTGAACTGGAATTACACTCCTGCTTCTTTCATACTCTCCCACTGAGTCTTAAATAATTGTATTCTACACCAAAGTCAGAAAATAATAGTACAATGGTGTGCTTTTATCCCTGAAAATGTTACTTTGGACAACTTTGAGTGGTGTATAGGAAGACCTCTCATGCAGCAAAACCAGGAAACTTTTAAAAGATAAAATTTCCCAAAGAACTTTAGGGTATAACATGCTTTGGATTGCTTTTAGTCTTCCTGAAAGCCTTCTCCTACCTTTGTGTTCTCACCTGTGCAGTCTTCAAGCACATTTTCTTGCGCAAAGAGCAGAAAAATATCTCAACCTTAAACTGTTCCTTCCTGCCTAAGGCATTTCAAGAAGCGAGTATTGATTTTCCCTGCATCCTGATTAGACTCTCTCCTTAGCTATTCCTCTTCTCTAAGGCCACTCAAGGCTTGAGGGCCGAAGCATGAATTCTTTAATTTCTCCTTTAGAAGAGCCAGGTGTGTTTTCTCAGCACAAGCAAAGTCTCTGTGGTTGCGCCAATATATTTGTATGGAAGAGGTGGCACTTCTGAGGGTTTTGTTTTGTTTTGTTTTTCAATTTTTTCCCCCTGGAGGAGATCCACCCACAGTCCCTTTGAAGGCTACTGATAAGATGAGGGAGAGACCAAGCCTAGCCTGTAAAAACACTGCTTAGGAATCTCTGCTTTGGCTGTTGGGTTCTGATAGGAAGCAAGAGAGTGGAGTGCTATCTGTCAATATGTCGTTCAAGTCTCAGTAAGTTTTACACTTCACTTAGATCTTTGTGCCTCATTTTTTCCAGTGAGGTTCTGTCTGATAATTTGTGTTGGCAAAGCTCTTAGCCTCTCTTGCATGCGTGTGGAGTTCTACCTCTGAGTGACATAATGTTCCTGCATTGTTCAGCTTGCAGTATAGGCTTTAGTACCAGTGGTGTGCCCATCTGCTCTTAGTAAGTCTGTTTCAAAAATAAAATAAAATAAAAATTTTTAGACAAATTTAGAATTTTTAGACAAATTTAAGAATCCAACAGGTGGACCTTCAACTTTTTTTTAAGGTTTAATTAGCATACATGCACCAACTTGTTTAAGATCTGATTTGGGATAAGAACGTGCTGTACTTTTTAAGGAGAATTACAACACATTTCTGAGGATTAAGAATGTGCACATGCCTTTCTTGTAACTAAAGCTTCTATAGATTCAGGCTTACTTTACCCATCCAACAATCTTGATAATTCCTTGAAAGAGCTTGGCCACAACCCCGTCTTTTGGTGTACCCTTTGGCATGTTTCATGCCAAAGGTAGAATGGATGGATGCAGTAAGGGTGAGATCTCAAAGCCATTTGGCAAAGGACAGAACACACATTCTTCTTCCCATGTCTCCATATGAAGTTGAGTAAGTCTGTTTTTCTAATAGTCTGATAACAATACATGGAAGATCAGTGTCCCATGAATGAGAAACCTGTTCTTGAGGATGCTTGCTCAAAACTGGGATTGGATTGAAAGAAATGTTTTTTTTTCAGTGTGGTGACAAGGTCTGTGCAGAACTTTTCAGTCAGAAGAAGGGTCAAGATACCCAAATGAAGAGTTTTTGGTCTAGTTTATGCAAAACTAGTTTGATAGTTTTATAGGTCTGTCAAGCCTGATATGCTGAGGTACCACCACATGCTTAGAGACCACCTTGCATATCCACCGCTATATTTGGACTAAAGGTCCCAAAAGGACAAAAGATCCATGATACTGCACAAAGCCTGGGGCAGTATGCTGTTCACCACAATATCAAACTGCAAGCCAGCTCTGTCTTTGATTGAAGCATGTGTGTCAGTTGTGATTCCCTGAACATGGACATAATATGTGTGGACATTCAATCCCTTCTGTGGCCCAATATGGGAGTCTTACAATCTAAGGGTATGGGAATTTGCAGATCTATTTAATCATGTGGGACTAGCTTAGTGAAGCAGCTTGGGACCATGCATATTTTTCTTTGTTGGCTTAAATTGCACAAGTCAAGTAGAATTTGAAGAATGCACCAAAGAACAATTTGATAAGTATATTCTAGTAGAGTTTGAAAACCAGGAAACATCTTGTAAACATTTCAGACTGGACGTCATTGATGGTGCCATTGCTTGTTCTGAATGAGGTCCAGCTCAGCCTGACTTTTCCTGAGATCTCATTTATGTTTGAATGTTACATTGGTATAACAATATAGGGTGAGGAAGCAGTTGTTCCTTTTTGAAAGAGTGTTACCTGTCACAGCCCAGTTACTGTAGTATAAAAGGAATATACAGAATTCCTTACCTGCTCAACAGTAGTTACTATGATAACCTGTATGCTTGTAAAACTGACCCCGTTGGTAAAGTTTACTTTTCGGGCTACATCAATAAAGTTACAGCGATAACAGTGTCCCTCAGAAGACACGTGCCCTCAGTTAATTCACACATTATTGATGGCACATGTTCTACAAAAGAAACCAGACATCAATTTGCTAAATATATACCTCAGTTTCTGGGTAATTCTAGCTTGTTTACAGTAAAAACTTACACAAGCTGTTCCCAAACAGAAAGCACATCTGCATGACAGAAACAAAGGTGTGAAAGTACAGTGCATTAGGGCAACAGGCAGAGTGGAGGTGTTGGCATGATGATCATCATTACCAGCAGATTTCAGGCAATGTCACCACATTGTCATTGCTGTCATTACCTCTACTAGCCAGGTAGCTATGCCAACACATTTTCCAGTCACCCCTTCATTCTTTCTTCTGAGATACCAGAGATAGGATACTGGGCTGTTCTTTCAGTGTTTGATGTAGGTTTGGGAACTAGCTAAGTGGGAACTGGATTGTCATTAATACACATGTCAAGCTGCCAAGCATGGATCTATTGCAGTTTACATTCATGGCAGAATCCAGTCCCACCTGCACAGGGCTTTATGTGACCAGAGCTCTTCTCAAGTGTGTTTCAGCCATCTCAGGCCTCTGCCATCCCTCTATATGGGTTGTCCTTGTCAGCAGTGCAGGAGCACGAGACTTAAATGCTGCTTAAGTCTGACTTAAATGAAATAGGGCTTGGGTAAGGTTAGTCTTTGTTAGGATATATGTATATATTGAGCTAGAGTTCCAGTCACTGCTTGGTCACTTTGGTCTTTTTCTGGAAGAAAGCCATCAGGGTGTAACTTTTCATCAAGAGTTTAAGCTGCAATTAGTGAACATGTAGAAGAAGTACACTTGTCCTAATTTATATTCTGATTCTGGTTACAGCTGGGGTGGTAAGATGCCTTTGTTTGGAACTCCCATTTATTTTGCATGTTCTTGGATTATTTATTTATACATTCTGACACACCTTTCAGGATATCAGAACATCAGGAAATACTATCTTTTTGTTAGGTAACTTTATTTTTTCTACCTCCTTAAAAAAGGCAGAGACAAAGTAGTTACTTGAATAGCTTTTTTGAGTCTCTGTTTTAGTTTTAATGGAGCTCTGTGCTCTTTCGCCTTCAGCCAACCAAAAGCATATTCAGCATATAGGAAACTTTATTGTTAGTAGTAGTATTCTCTGCAGTTTAATATTCAGCATTTCTACTTGCTCTTCTGCTCTTTCATCCATCTTGATTCTGCTTAGATTTTATAGATCTCCCAACCTTCATTCTCCCTGGATTATATAATACAATGTGTCAGTGCCATGCATGGCACTCCAGTTACCTCAGCATTTCCATTATAATTCTATGTTTTGAGGGATTTATAGGCTAACAGTAAAAATATCTTTCTTGGCTAAATCTTGAAACAGCAGTTTCTAGTCATTTACAAACAAAACAAAATGAAGCAAACCTTTTTTTCCTCACTTTTTTTTTTTTTTCTGGCAACCATTTGGCAGTGGTGTTTGCACTGCAGGATCCTCATAAACAGCAAGTGTAGATTCAGTATATAGCCAGTGTTTAATAATGTTCTTTTCTTTTTATATCCTTCAAAAATGCATGTCATCCCCTCTTCATGCATGTGATGTCATTGCCTCTTTGCCAACCTTTCAGGAGCCTGCAGCCATCAGTCTTTGGGGCCTCAAAAAGGTGCAGTTTGGTCTCTCTCCTTTGTTTGCAATGTAGATGAGTTTTACAGTGGTTTTTTGTTTGTTTGTCTGTTTTTTAAAGTTATCCTTCTTTATCTCAAAGCCTAATAATTTACTATCTACTTCTGTGTCAAAGAGCTACAAATTCATCACAATCCAAAAAGACATTGGCTATCTAGAATATCAGGGCTATTAAAAAAAATTTGGAAGGGATATTAAATCTCATGCTTTAATGCTTAAGTGATTTGCTGTTAGAGAATAGGCTATTAGAGGACCTATGGGTGAGTTATACTTCACCAATCACTAGGGATTCCTGTATTTTCCCTAGAAAGATCTAGTAGCAGTCACTCTTAGAAATGGATTGCTGAGCCAGATAAACTCCTAGTTTTATCATGTAGGGCAGTTCTCCCCTGGCTCCAGGCCAAAGGATTGTATGGATTCTAAGAAACATGGTAGTATGCTCAAGTTTGTGGAGATTAATTATTTCTATAGCCTTTAAGTTAAGCAATCAGCTTTAAAGGCATCTTTACAAATACATATCCACTGATTAAAACAGACAAAAAGCCTTTATCAGTAAGTGATTTGCAAACTGGTTGCATGCCTGAGTTCTGGGTCTGGAGATGACTAACTCTGCTTTTCCCATCTAAAATAAAATACTGCTCTGCACTCAATTGTCTTTCGCCAGTTGCTGTTATATTTCAGGCCTGAAATAATTCTTCCTCTTAGTGCAAATTCCTGTTTCGGTCATTGCAAGCTGTGCATAGTAGTATATAGCTGCCTGAAGAAACCCTTTTTTTATTTAATTTCACTGTATTTCATGTGTTTTCCATGTCATTTGTGCAATTTCATGCCAGTAATTTTACTGTTTTACTTTCTTCAGGGCAATTCTTGCTCACAATTGATACCCATTTCCTAGGACTACCTTAGAGTTTTAAATATTCAGCCATTCTCTTGTGACCTAGTGATTTTCTTCCCCATAATCTTTTGACATCATTCATGTGCTCGAGACATGAAGAAAACATCCTTCAACACTAAAAACTACATGCAGTGAAGGGGGAATTCAGGTTTTCAGATTTTTCAGATTTGTATCACCAGTTGGGGGGAGGGAAAAGAAAAACTGCCAAGGCAGGCAAGTACTGTTTCATATTAACATCTATCGTCAATGAAGAGGTAAAAATCAAAGCCCCTGTGTGTGAGGCAGGGTTAGTGAACTGCCAGTGATTCTCCCAGCAACTGACACAAAGGAATCTGTGAGTATCAAAGCTGAGGCAGCAAGCTTAGTGTCAGCTCTTGCCTAGGGAGTAGAAGAAAACATCACTTTGTCTCTGCTTTCACTGCTTAAACACACACATCATTCACTAGTAACCATTTACTCTGCTGTCAAAACTGTTTCAAGAGAGTGCTACATTTGATTAATAGTAAAATGCATGCAAAAGAAAAAAAAGTCTGCTTCCCCTGAGGTACTTAGTTGGGGAGAATTTCTGCATGCACTTCTTAATTTTTCCATCCTATAAATATGCCTGTAATGTTCCAGAAGTGCTCTGTTGCTTCTAGTAAAGTAATTTTTATTAGAGAGCCTGGTGCACTCATCCTAATTCTAGTTAATGCTCTCTCTCTCTCAGTGAAGCACATTATGGCATCCTCAGCCTCTTGTACTAACAAAAAAGTGACCAGCACTACCATGTGTGCAGTACATGATTCATAGTGCTGCTTTCTGAATTGTCCAGTGGGTAATTGCAGTACAAAAACCAGAGAAACAGATGTAGACCCTAAACCTTGGCTGTAAATTTTTGTTTTATGATTATGGGTTTCAAATGTGCTATGTCACACTGACAAATATACAGTAACACCAGAGGAAATAGATTTCTGACTTGAACTTGTGCTTTTTATTTCATTTATAGCTAAGAATATGTTTATTGTAAAGTTTCTGCTATCACAGTCTGAGAGAAAACAGATCAAAGCACTGATGTGAAACCACAATTTCTTTGCATGGACAAAGTCAAATATATTGGAGAGTTGTTGCCTCCTCGCACCTCTATGGGGGCTGGGTGGCATTTAAAATATTTTACAATGCTTAGGGTTTCATTACATTTGAACTAGAGGACTATCAGTTAGCACAATAATTATGATTAGTCCTAAATTAGAAAAGAATCTAAATTAGAAAATACTCCCCATTTTATGAATGTAGCTTTTCCTGATACTCTGTTAAAGAAAAACAAGTATTGTGCTATTTAAAAGTGAAATAATAGATGCATAGGTTACTGTATTGTAGAAATAGTGTGTGAGCAAACCATTGGGCTCTTTGAGGAATTTTTAAATTACAAGTGCTTTTAGTAATAAATATAAGCATTAGCACAACTATTATTTGTAACAAAGCATGATGAGCTACCTGGTTCATTTTGTTACAGTGAGAAAAAGCAGTCTTTTTCCAATTCATACACACTTAAGTGTCACTTCCTGACATTTACTTCAGAAGTTGCCACTCTACATTTTGAGGTACAACCAACAGGTATTATTTTTGAATATGGTATTATAAGACTGCTAATGGGATACACATAACTGCATTTGTTTGTCTGATTCTGTTTACTTTTAACTCACATATGCAACATGTTTTTCTTGGCATAAGCTTAAACTGTTCCAAGAACTCTGGTCCACACAAAAAACTGTTTTCTCCCTAAATTGGAGACTGAAAAAAACATACTGTGTTTTGTGTCATCCTTTCCAGTTATTTTTGTGGTGATACATTACGTATTCCAAATTTCTCGTGCATCCTGTGTCGTCTGGTTAGAAAATAACTGTCTGTTAATTTAGCTTTGCTATTCCAAACAAAACTGTAGCAATGTAGCCAGCCAAGATTTAAAAAAAAAAAAAAGTTTAGCCACTTTTCCACTTGGCTATTTTAATGCAACAAACACTGTTTTGCTGTGGTGAAATAGTTTAAACAAGCCTTCCCTGAAGGATGGCTTTTTCAGTAAGCGTATGCTGTGCATAAATTTTAGATTAGAAGTGTCAGGGGCTTCTTCAACTGCAGGAGTTCAGGCTGGGGGAGTACACCCCAAAGGGCTGAGAAAGTCCTTAAAAAATCCTTTAAAAAGACGATGTTAAACTCCAGCATTTGTAACTCTTCTGCCTGAAGGGAAGAGGGAAAGAGAGGCTGCCTGCTGCAGGGACAACTACAGCTCTCCCGTTGAGGGGGGAAGGAGGCTAAGAAAAGCTTTTGTTTTAATCTCTTCAAAAGGATTCGCTTCCAGATTGCAGCAGGTCTTTTTGCTGGCTGCTGGTTTTCAATGTGGGTATATCAGTTTCAGGGAACAAGTGTGTGTGCTGTGTGGGGGATTTGTTTTGTGGTTTGGGGTTTTTTTGTAAATTCTTGAATCTGTGTGAAAAGTTTTGTTAATACAATCTGCAGGCATTGTCAGAGAGCTTTCGGTTCATCAAAGGACTTTTTGTGGAGAGGGGACACCACATCCATTAAAGTGGCTGCGCAGGTCCCAGGGTGAGTCTCTCTCCAGCATTTCTTTACGGTCGCCAGTGGTGTTCCATGCCTGCTCAGTGTGCCCCTCTCTGCCCGACTCCTGTCTTGGGCTTTGCAAGAAATGAGCAATAATGAAGTGTTCTGTTTTCTAGTTTCTGCACCTGAGCTTGCTTTGGAGCGGGAAAGCGAGGCTCCTGTGTGCCTTGCTCCTGGATGATGCTCACTGCTGGGGCTGAGGTGGCTTGGCTTATTCATTTAAAATTAAAGCATGCATGTGGCTATTGAGCTCATGTCCTTCCCACTGGGGCGGAGGGAGTGTTTTCAGGCTGTTGTTTTTAATTTTTAAATTGTCCATAGGAATAAGAAATGGTGGAAGCCTCCATGGAGTCTTCCTCGGTGAGCAAGATTTTGGAGAAGGCAGTTGCCTACCTAAAAAGCACCGAGCTCACTGCTGGCTTCATGCGAGTGGTGGGCCCGCACAGGGCTGGCTGTGGCATCGTGGCCACAGCCTCGGGAAGCCTTTGACACCTAGACCGGCCATGAGGGAGGGGGCTGTCGGCGGCGTGGTTTAGCAAAGACCTTAGTGGGTGGGAGCAGCCCCTTGCCTTCAGAGTGGCTGTGAGGGCTCGGCCGGGGCCGCCTGCCCCAGGGAGGTCTCCCCGCTCAGCACCACGGGCTGGGTCCTGTTCCCCATGGATTAGCTCGTGGCCTTTCTCCCCTCCCGGGGAGCTGGGGCTCATTAGCCCTCTGAAAGCCGATACAGCCCCTCCGGGGCTACACGAGCGGCCCCAGCCTCTCTGCTAATCAGAGACAGGCAGGACCCGGCGGCGGCGGGGCTGGGCAGGGAGAAGAGGGGATGCGTGGCTGCTTCCTGCCCTGGGCTCAGTCGTGGGGACAGACCCTCCTGGGCAGTGCCAAATCTGACCCATCGGGGAAGCCAGGGAGCGCTGGGTGACATAGGAGCCGTGTTGAAGGATGGATGGTGCGGAGAGATGGGGCCTGACCGCCCCCCTCCCCCGCCCGCCCAGGAGGGACGGGCCCCTGCGATTCCCCGCTGGGAGTGGGGCTGGCACCGGCCGCGGTCCCTGCGAGTGGTATTGAGCGGGGTCCCCGCGGGTGGCATCGAGCGGGGTCCCCGCTGGCGTGTGCCGGGGCAGCGCCGGGATGAGGCTGCTCCCAAGCCCAGCCCGCCAGCCCAGCAGCTGGGGCGAAGCCCGTGTCCCTGGCTCTGGAACAGCGGCAGCGCCTGCGCCTCGCTCCTGGCCTCTCCGGGGAGGAAAGGAATGTGTATGTGTGTGTGAGGGAGGGAGGGGGGCACAGAACTTTCAGCAAATTGAGCTGGAATTTTCAAATTCTCCGTTCCTTGCAACCGCTGAAAACGCTGCTTTTTTACTTCCCACCCCCTTCCCCTCCTCCTCGTTGTTGTGTACGGATTTTTTTTTTCTTTTTTTTTACTTTTTAAATTACTTTATTATTTTGGACCTTTTTGTAAGTTGCGCTCCCCGTCCGCACCCGCCCGCTCGGCGGCCGCGGGGCGACTCCGGCAGGGCTGGGGCTCGCCTTTGCCTGCCCGCCCGCCTGCCTGGCTTTTTTGCAGGGCTGCTGGGAGTTGTGAAGGCGTGTGAGAATCCTGGGAGCTGGTGATGTCAGACCGCTTGGGTCATTTGAAGGTTAGCAGCCTGGGAAGGGTTCACGGAAAGTTCACTCGCATATATTAGGCAATTCAATCTTTCATTCCCTGTGACACAAGTAGTAGGAAGTGAGCTGTTCAGAGGCAGAAGCATCTATTCACGGCCGAGGGGGATCCCGAGCCTCCACCGGAGCTGTTTTATCCCGGGGAGGTGGGCGATTGGCACGGCGTGGGACGCGGCACACACCCGGCGAGCGCCTCAGGAGCTGGACTGACTCTCAAGAAATTTTGGGGGGAAATTGATGGTAGCTAAAACTTGGAATGCGGCTCGCATCCCCCCATCTTGCTGGATTGGCTGGGCAGCCTGGAAAATGGTAAATGATCATTTGGATCAATTACAGGCTTTTAGCTGTGTTGTCTGTCATAATTCATGATTCTGGTCTGGGAAAAAGACCAACAGCCTACGTGCCAAAAAAGGGGCAGAGTTTGATGGAGTTGGGTGTACTTTTATGTGCCATTTTCCTCCACACCTAGAGGAAAGCACTTTTGCAGGCATTCTGTGCAGGGGGAATCATGTTTGACTGTATGGACGTTCTAGCAGTGAGCCCTGCTCAGATGCTGGATTTCTACACTGCGAGTCCGTCTTCCTGCATGCTCCAGGAGAAGGCTCTCAAAGCATGCTTCAGTGGATTGGCACAAACAGAGTGGCAACACCGGCACAGTGCTCAATGTAGGTCCCAACTGTTATTTTTCCACTTTAAAGCAATTACTATTATTATAATTGTTGTTGTTGTTATTTATTTTATTTATTTACTTGCATGTATTTAAAAAAGAAAGACTGGTAATTAAGTGCAGAGGTAATGAGGGGTGGGGTGAGTTTTTGTGCAAAATGTGGTTTGCAAGCCTTTTTTCCCCCTTTTGGCAAGAAAGGAAAGAGGAAAGAAGCACCGGACTTCTTTCTGTTTATCCCTTCTCATGTGGCATATTGATCCTAACAACTGTTAGGGAGCCAAACAGGAACACATAAAATCGTAATGCAATACAGCAAATAACTTGCAAAACTCCAACCAGTGAAAGACGAATTTACATAACATCTCTGTGGTAGCTTTTTTTCCCCCCCTCCTTAATCAAATTTTGTAGCACATTTGCTAATCATGATGCATGTTGTCTTGAAGTGCATTTTAGCAGAGCAGCCAAGCAATTAAAATGTTGATCTCTACAGTTCTTGCAGAGATGTGGAATTGCAGTGGGTAGGTTGCCATTCCAAAAATCAGACAGTAGTTATAAGTTTCCGAAGAAAAGGCAATATTTCTTTGTACTGACCTTGCTGCCACCTTTCTTCTTCACTTTGTTGCTCTAAGAAGTTGTTGTTTTGCTAGAAAACTACTTACTGTGAACACCCTTTGAGTTTAACCATTAATTATTTCTATACCTTGAGATTTAGACAGCGACGCACTGTTAACAGTGGAGTGAGAGTTAGTGGTAGGACACTTCTGAAAATGTGTCACTATGTTATAGGGTCTTGATTTGTTGCTGAAATATATAGATGATAAACAATAGCAGTATTTTAACACCCCAGTTTCAATCTTGAGAAATGACAAAAAGTGCCAGAAAACATCACCTTATACTATGCTTAAAAGCTTGCAGGATGCTTCACTGCTCTGACAGTGATTTAGATAAATGACTTGGCTATCTATCAAAATGTTTTTAGCACGCTCTCGAACACTTCAGTACACCATTAACTGTATAATGCTGTTGGAAATTTCTGTTTTGCGGTATGTTAAAAAGTTAACTAGGAATTAGAAGAGTTGTCCCTTCGACATTTCAAAGGGGTGGAGTAGGTAATTGAAAATTAAATTTAAGAGTGTTTGGTGAATGGTGTGTTTCACTCAGCTCAAAAGTTTTCAGACACCATATGACATTCGTGTGGGTTGAGTAATGAAAACAGAATTGTAAAAATCAGTGACTAGCGGCCTACAACACTGCAAATGTTTTGATGTCTTTACAATTAAAAGGAGACTGTGAAGTTCAGCATGGGATATTTATTTTTTTCACACTGTTTTCAAAATGCTTCAAACAAAATATGCAACAAAGCTTTTACTTCAAAATAGTGTTACTACCTATGGGAGAGTTTCAGTTAGCAAAAACAAAAATCCAAACCAGATGTTTTACTAAAAATGCGTTTTCCTCCTTTCATGGTTTAAACTTTAGTATAACTTCAGTGGTGATATTGCGGAAACTTGGAATTAAATAAACTTTCCTGGAGTCGGAGGCATATATACTGTCGTTAAAAGCTTACACTTGCAAAATAATCTTTAAATAACTCCTGGCTTTAAAATGTCCTGCTCTTTCTCTTGTATGTTGTTAATACCTAGAAGCAGGATTCTTAAAAACAAAATATATGGTGTTTGTTCTTGGGCAAGTTAAACACAGGATTACCCTTATCAGAATGGAATGAGTGGTAAATATGTCATTTGCCTAGGGCCTGTGATAAGAGACAAGTGTTGATAACAGGAAAGTTTAGCTAATCAAAGAAACTCATATTAACAAGAGTAAATAAAAATACAGGAAAATGTGTTCAGGAATCCAGTCTTGTAACTTCGTAAGCAGTAGGATTAATCTTCAATTCATGGAAATTTAAAATCGGGTCAAAACCTGAATCATAGTACAGTGGCTATAATTTGAACTGTGAAAGTTAATGGTATAGAAATGTGGAAAAACAATTTAGTTAGAGTCCAAATTAAGATTTCTGTTTGAAATCTTAGATCGAATTTTGTTTTCAGTTCTGAAAAAAGTGTAAGCAGTTTATGCATGAGTAAATATATACATGGATTATGAAATAATAAAATTCTCTCAAAGATTAAGATTTTTATCTGGCGTCTCATGAAAATATGACAGAACTAGAATTTTTGGGGCCCAGAAAGCTTTTAATAGTTTAAAGGTTGCTCCAGTGCTTATAAATACAAAGATAGCAATGTTCAATTCTAACTCTAACATTTCCTGATTCTCCACTTTTAAGAAGACCTCTGTGATCTGATGTAATGTAAAAATAATCAAATTTTGTAATTTTTAGAAGTGTGATCGGGTTTTTTAAGTCTAATTTGTTGTTTAATTTTTGGCTCTGCAAAAAAAAATCCAAGCCAGTACACCTGCAGCCATTGCCTTAGGCCTTAGAAATATTGCTTTGATAGAGACGTGATTGTAGAGAAAAAGGTAAATGGTTGTTGAGGGAATAGTACATGGATAGTGCAAACTGAGAGCAGGCCAGTAACAATCCCAGACAGCATCAGGGTTTCAACTGAAATGCTGGCAAAATTGGCCATTGCAGGGTTTAGGGCAGAATGCTGTAGGTCTCCAACTTCAGCACATCTTCCGTACATTAATCCTGTTACAATTCACTAAGCTAGTGCACTCCTGCAGCATCATGAATTTTCTAGTCCATGAGGGTCTGCAAAGTGAAAATAGAGGATAAGACACAACCCTAACATGACCTTAACTTGTGTGGTATTTTTTTCCTCTCCCCTGTGGGAGGAAAAACCTGCCATGGGTTTGCAACGCAACTGTTAGCCACTGCGTATTGCACGGGGTGTTACAAGAATGCAAAAAACCCCCCTGACTTTGCACTCATATGAGATTTTGTTTTATGTGATTCTAGTTATATTGTTGTAGATTTAAAATGAGATTATTTGTTTGCAGAGAAAATTGTGGACTCAGAAATGAGACTAGAACCAACTGCGCTTTTAATCGTAATTTGTTCTCGCTCCTTTTGTCATAAGATAAAAATCAGGTCGGTATACTTAAATTAGGCAAGGATAGTTCTTAAGACAACAAAAGAGTTAAGATTGTAAGAATGAGTAATTTATAGTTTCTTAAGTAAGTTAGAATATTCTGCTCCCTCATAGTGCAGTGGCAACAAATACTGAGCGAAAACCAGTAACTTTTGGTGAAACATGAGCTAAGTACTGCAGAAGTGGGAACAGGACAGGTCTTGAGAGAGGAGCTGCAAAGAATGGAGATCTGACCTTGGAAAAACCTATTAAAAAAAGTGTTCATTAGTCTTCATTAATTAAACAGGCAAAAAAATGAGCAGGCCCAAAACAAGAGTAAGTTTGTTTGGCATTATGTAGTGTTTCAGCTAATTATATCAAGTAGATGACTACTGCCTACTTCATTTCCTTAGGGTTAGAAGCATAAAAAATTTGATGAAGTCAAAAGTTGTGGACATGGCAGCAGAACACACTGGGATGTTGAGACTCATGTAGTATACAATTCTTATATCAGTTTGGTAGGAAGTGTTTGCCCAGAGAGGAGCTAGCGGGTATTAACTTTCAGAAAGTTCATGAAGATGGGACTCCCGAAAGCATGCGTTTTCCTTCAAAATTCTGGATTATTGCGATGTTTGGGTTAGGTTCCCATTCCCTGCAAGCACTGGAAACATCTGTGTTCCACAAAAAAAAAAAAAAAAAAAAAGCTCACTACTTTATTTTCTTTCATCTTTCTGAATTAAAAAACAAACATTTTGAAGTGAAGGACTTGTAATCTGCATTCCCAAGTATCAAATTGCTGCAGGTGTGTTTGCTAGTGCCCAGAAGGCAAGATCTGTTTGAACCAGGTTATTTTCTTTGAAGTTCATCTATAAACTTTACAGCTAAATGGCTAGGACTGATTTGCTTAGGGATAGAGTCTTTGTTTAAATTTTTATATGTCTGGATTAACGCTCTGAAATATGTGATGAAAAAAATGTTTGTTTCTGATCCCCTTCATTAAAAAAAAATGTGGAGGGATATTTTTCTTCCAAAATAACTGAAAGGGGAAAACTATTCTCTACGTAGACTGTGATGCAGTTGGTCTGATTCGGCTGCTGGCACAGGAAAACCCTAATGGACACGCACCACTGTCAAAAACTCCCGCAGACAAAAATGATGAGAGGCTTTCGCTGGTGAAGTCAGGGCGGGATAAGCTCGGAGGAAAAGCAATGTATCTTTGGGTGACTCCCTGCTTGCCTAATGAGTCTGTGCAGCAAAGGTGCAACTTGTCAGAACAAAGCCAGGCTTCTGAGGCGATGCCTTGAAGAGGGTTACGGTGAAGTTAAGGAGTTGAAAGAGGGAGATAGTGTTTCAGACAGCGAAGTTAGTCATCTTCACATCCAGTTAAATCCCTACTTACTGCTGAGCGGTTTTTGTTAACCATGTGTGCGTCACGCCAGCCCCGCAGCGCGGCCAAGCCGAGGGGCTGTGCTCGGGGGAGCGAGGCGCCCTGCTCGGCGGATTACGGTCCCACCTCCCCGAAACACGCCAAGTGACTGGTTTTGCTCAGGTCTAATTTATATACCGCCCTTTACGCAGCCGATGAAGTGCGGCTGTGTTACACAGCCAGCATTTAGATTTGGGAGCGGGGCTGTGAAAGGGACATTGTGCTCGGAAGGACTGCTGTCTGCCGTGGTCGGCCACGCTATGCCCCGTCCTATTGAGACCACAAAAGCAGAGCACAGCTGTGATGAGTTTCCAGATCTGTTTGGCCGTGGGGACCGGCCCTGGTATGCGTGCGAGCCGGGGGGGAACATCCCTCTCCTGCCTGGGGGGCTGGCAGCAGCTTCTGAGCAGTGAATTTACAGGGGCGGGCGGCTGGGGCCAAATTAGTTGTGGTTTCAGAGGGCTTTCCAGAGCTTTGCTAGGCTGTAGCACGCAGCCCCATGAGGAAGGATATCAGTTGATGTATGAAATGGCCAAGGAACTTCGGTAAATAGACTTTACCCTTCAAATCCAGAGGTCCTGGCAGCGGCTGTGCGGGAGGGTGGGGTTGTACTTTTCCCCTTCCTGTACTTGGACACTTTTGATTATCCAGACTTTCTGGGGCTGAGCAGGGCTGCCTAATAACAAAGCCTGCATAATATAATTGCCTAAATAGGCCTATTGTCCTTTTCAAGTCACTGTGCTGCGAAATCTTTCAACTTTTTGCCGAAAATGTTGCATCTAACATTTAGATGGCTTAGTGGCTGCAGTGAGGAGGGGATCCTTTACCCTCATTTCTCATTGCCGAGTGGTTGATAAGCTGATTATATTCCTGCCCCCTATTGATGTTTACTCCTTTTGGGAGGCAAATATTTTAGCCCCTTCTGGCAGGGTAAACTGCCAAAAGTAATAGGCCTGGAAATACAAAGCTATGATTGATTTTGACCTTTGCTCATGTGCATGAAGTCTGTCCCCATGCACTGTGACCCATGCCACTTCTTGCTGAAATCCAAGCCCTTTCAAACCAAACGGAACCACAAAAATACAAGATGCAAAATGCCCAAAACTATTCTAAAGTAACAGAATAATAATTTTCTCTGTACTTGAGGAAGAATACAGACAGGAGGGTAACAACACTGGATTTTCTAGCAGGCAAACGAGGAGCAGTGTCTTACCGCCACCACCTTTTTATGAGAGCCATATTCCAGGTATAAAATAAACAAAGTGATATAATGTGGAAATGATTCTGTGCAGTTTTTTGGTCACAGTAATCTTAGTTTTTCCTCCTAATTGTTATCTGTAAACAACTTGCATCCAAACCCATGGATTTTAAGCTGTCTTTTTAAAAATAATCTAAGGTCTGGGATTTTATTAATTTGTCATTGCATGAGCAAATGCGTTTCAAAAGTTAAGAATGTCAGAAACAGTAGCCTAAAGTTAGCATCCTAAATTCACATTTCATGGCTTCATTTCCAAATATGCTGAGCATCTAGGAGCTCACTCAGCACTTTTTAAAGCAGGCCATATATTTGAATGATCAAATACTATTTAACACCTTCATTTAATATTAAAAATGTTTACAGGACTGTTCCACTTCCACCAAACATGAAAAAGTAATTCAGTGACGGTGTTCACAACATCAACAGTGAAAATAGAGACACTTATATGACAAAGTAGGACTTGCTTATAAAAATATATTACTCTCCATAAATTTACAAATCAACTGAGTTTTTTCCCTTGTATTTTGTCTGACTCACAGGTTTCTCTGATTCTCTGTTTGCTTCTCTGCAATAAAGTCTGCTCAGCAGATATTAATTGTGGTATAGATTTTAATAGCTAGATTATCTTCTTCATATACTCACTTATTTGCAGCTGCTCAGGATTGCTTTCCCAGTGGCAGCGAATTAGTATGACTTTGGTCACTGTGCATTTTGCTTATTTGGGGGGGGAGGGAGGAGGGGAAATCTAGCTTTCTTCAGCTCATTTTAGTAATCTGAATAGGAGTGTAGAACTTGCATCATGTGACAGGTCAGCTCACCAGCATGGGGTCCCTGTGTGAGAACCTCCCTTGTACATGACAATCTGATAAGGATATCATGTGGTTTAGAAACACATTCCCACAATGTTCACTTCTTTGTCCCTTTATTTGGGAGTGGGTAGGAAAAAACTTTTAACAAGCTAGTGCTAGCCCTTATATAACTGACCCCACTTTCTTTTAGTGTTCTGTTTGAGCCTTGAATCTTCTTCAAATACTTTTGTTAAGAGAGATGGAAATATAATCCAGCAAGTCTGTGTTAAAGAATCCTAGACACAAAGTATATAATATACCTTCTGTTCCACTTGGACAAGGTGATTTTTCTTTCCCCTGCTTATACCATATATAAACTGAATATTATAAAACTATGTAAGTTAAATATACACATGCAGACTACACTTGTATAGGTTTAATAGGTTAAAGCTTGAATGAGTATTTATAAATTCTCAGAGTGCTCTGGATCTTCACCGCTAAGGACATGATGTTAGAGTCCATCCATAGTTTGGAAGGATTTCCGTTTTATGTACTTTCGGTGACTTATATTTTACCCTCTAAGTGCATCCCCTAAGAAAAAAAGCAGAGAAATGTCTTGCAACAAAGAGATTTTTTTAGCACCACTTAGTTTCTTTTAATGGTTTGGAGGATCTCTTTCCATTGAACCATAATATTTTTCTCTAGGCTCACATTGTATTTTTAGCAAGGATCTTTGAACAATAAAATGACAAATTAAGGATGTCTTTGTCTTTTACAGCCTTATCTAGTGAAGCATTTAAATTCACTCAACCCTCCACCCTCAATTTTAATAAGAGTTTCAGAGACAGAGTGGTTGTATGAGTGAGCCTTTGGTGTATTTGTGTACTGGTACTTTAGGAAATACCAGTAAAAGTTCATTGTGTTGAACATCCACTGTACTGGATGTTCAGCACAATGAACATCCAGCATCTTTTCTTATAAAGAAAGAAGGATTAGTCTTCTTTTAAAGATATATAGCAGAGGTGTGGAACAATTAAACAGGTTGACCAGTGTTTCACCAACTAGAGACAAAAACCAGTTTGATTTCACACAGATTTCCCTCAGTGGGTCCTTTGATTATAGAAAGCCATTTGTGCCTGTAAGATGGAAATAGTGGAAGAAATGGTTCAATTACCACTTCCCCAAAACCAAACCACAAACAACACTCCCCCCCACCCCAAAAAAAANAAAAAAAAATCAGAAGAAAACCAAGCAAAAAAACCCTACCCCACCAATACAGTCAAAGAACACAAAAAAGTCTCTTGAATCCTCCAAATTTTTTTTTTTTTAAATCTGAATGCAGCTTGATGTCATTCCTGAAGTGGCCATTAAACCATTCTGCCGGTCTTCTCTGCCAGGCTGGCTGATGACACAGCAGTACATTATGTAGAGGTGCGCATCTCATCTCCTACCAGAGTTCCTTTATCTTCCAGTCCTGTAACAGAATCACTCCTCTGCCAGCTGGTGACTGATACCAAGAGGATTTCTTGGTTCTTGCATGATAAGTGAATGTAACATCATCTGAGTTGATTTAAGTATTTCACTTGTTCACAAATACCAATTTGGGACAGAGGTGTTCAGGCACAGTGCAGCTGTGCCCTGGCTTTTGGGGGTCTCGGAGCCTCCAGCGCCTTTTGCACAGGGACTGGCCATGGGCAGAGCCCGGGGCAGGAAACAGCCTCCTCTGCCACTTTAATTCCTCATCTTCTACTCAAAAACTCACAAGAAGACCAGGGTTCCCTGTCTTTCCAAGACTGAACATTCACTCTCTCATGAAGAAAAAGGAGTTGGAAAACTGTGTCACAGTGCCATCTGGCGATACCTGACACCCAGACCTCCCCTTGGGCAAGGGCTGTGGATCTGCAGGCAGATGTTTCCCCCAGGACCTTGGTTTAGGCAAAGGGAAACGCCTGTGCCCCCCAAAGCTTGACTCTCTCTCGGGATTTTGCAGTCCTCTCTGGGTTGCTCTAATCAAAAGTCCTAACTTCTCTACAAACTTTCTCTTCTTCACAGAAATCCATCATTGCTGATCCACCAGCCTGTGGGTTTTGGCGTAGAGCACAAGTGAAAGGACTGGCTAAAATGCCACGCATGGGTGAACTTTCTTATTGTTAAGATCAGGTCCTGAGCTTTGGGGTTCTTTCTTTGGTTTTAAGCCATTGTTCATACTACTGCCTTTCAACTTTTGGTCTGAGGAGGTTTTTCCTTTTTCCCCTCACCTTGCAGAGTAATCCTTAGTATTGCTTTGTTGTTAGCAAAGCTCTTTTCATTCAGCTGAGGAATAAATTTTATTAGTTACTGGATGAGGGTATATGTCAAATCCTCCTTAGAGGTTAGATGGGAAGTCATGGACTTTCCGAAGATCTTTCTGATTTCACTCCACGCTTTGAACACTAAGGTGTAAAATGCAGAACAAATGGCAAATCACCTATGTCTTTCAGTGTCTTTGATCAGGGAGGTAGCAGGGCAAGCTACTTTTCTCAAGTCTCCATCCCCTAGTGAACCTCTGTCTTCCTCTCTCCGTTTGGAGAGCACATTCCAGCTGTGTTTTTCTAGTTGCACGTATAGTCACATGCTATGCAGGTTAGGTATGTGAACTGCTCATCTTTCTGTGCTTTGTGCCTGTTGCCACATTTGCTTCTCTGACACCACACCAAGAAGGATCCATTATCTCCCTGGAGTTTTGAAAAGAAGCCTTCAGCTGCCTGCAAGAAGTCAGAGCTGACTCATATCCTCCTGTGTGTTTTTTTTTTTCCCTCTTCCTTATCTGAATCCTTTCCTTTCTCTGTGTTTTGGTGAGGTCCTGCAAGACTTCTGTGGTTAAAGCATGAGCTGTGTGTTAGGATGCACTGCATGTCTGGAGACAGTTTGGGCAAATAGCCGTTCCCTTCTCCCTGAAATGGAGTCTATTATGAACACTGCAATTTTTCACCTTCACCAAAATGTGAAAGCAGAGCTCAGTTACAGCATGGTACACTGGCACTGCCCAGCAGTACTGTGTTTGTTATGCTTGAATTTCTGTGTTTGCTAACTTGAATTTCTGTGCAGAACAAGAAAATACTCTGCGAAGAGGTTAGGAAGGAATGACGCAATCAAATGAGATTAAATCAGAGTATTGGTTTCCTTGGAACACATATTTGGCTTTTTATCAACAATCTTTTCCCCATTTTTCAAATAAACACATATTTTCACATGATAACTCTATTTGAAATATTAATCCTTCCAGGGCTGTGTTACCTTTGTTTCTTCTTCAAAGTCCATTACTATGAAAAGGTTGCTGTTCCTTAGGCTGTTTCAGCTTCAAAAGAATTTCAGGGCCTGGTCTATTGGAAAGCTTGGGGGTATAATTAGTGAAAATGGAAATAGATGCAAGAGAAATTTAGTTCCTGATGTTTTAATTTAGTGTGGTACTACCATGTGTTGTTGAAGAGGATTCTAAAAGGCAAACATAATTATTTCATTATGGTCTTCAGTTTTCTTTCATTGGTCTTAATGACAAGAAGCTGTATAAGGAGTCATACATTTTAATTAGACCTTCTTATATTTACATCAGATAAATAACAAATAATTGATGAAAAATAAGTCTTCTGAATGGATGATTTCACACAGAGCTCTGGTTACATTTTAATGAAAAAATATTTCTCTTATTGTTTTGCATTTTAATTATGTAGCATTACTACTTTAGCAGAGATCTCAAAATACTGTTATTTCCATCCATTTAATTAGAGTCACAATTTATTTATATAAATTAATTAAAAAATTGAAGAGAGAGGATGTTTTTCAACATATATACCTGAAAATCAGTTTCCAGCTTTCATTAATTTAATTTTTAATTAATTTCCTAGATACTATTTTTTGGTGATAATCTCCAGTAAAAGCTAGTTGGAAAAGGAGTCAGAGCTTCTCCTTTATCTTCAATTATCTACATAAGAGCAAGTCCTGCCATGATTAACAACCCAAAACTCCTATAGAGATCAAGGAGTATGGAATTGTAGGACTTGTAGTGGAATTTTCTAAGGAAAACTTGGGTGCGTCTTTCTCACCTGTTTCGTTGAAAGTTTTATTCCTCTGAAAATCCTACCAGTACCTTTTTATAATTGTGTGTGTACTTCTGTGTGCATTTAAAATACCTGCTTTTAATTTTCTGTACCCCCTTTATTGGACACTCTTAATACCCAGAGAAATTATTTCAGAGTTTTGTTATTTACAAGAGTCTTTCCTGTTTGCAAGCTCTTCAGCATTTCATTTTAGTAACAAAATATATTTCACATGATTCATTCCTCAGAGTATAACAAACGCTAATTGTTGTTATTGATTTTAAATTTCACAACCATTACAAGTAACCCAGATGAGTGGCAGATAAAGAGTAATAATCCATGGAGTTCTGGAAGTGTTTCATGTTTGTCTGTAGTACTTTAAGTGATCAATAGTAACTGCCCCATTGAAACTAACTGCTATATCAAATAACAGTAAATCAAATGAATGTGCTTACAGATTATTTATTGAAAGCTCTAATTGTTCACTGGGGCCCTGCTTATCTCAGGAAACAATAGAAGCCAGTGATCAGGCAAACTGGTTTGCAAATGCCCGGAGTGCCATGAAACAGCAGGGTCGCCCCATTCCTGGGTGGTATGAGAGCTTTCCAAAACGTGCCCCTCTTCCCCTGGGATTGTCTGGTCCCAGGGTAAGGTGGTCAGAAGTGAGTTTTCTCAGAGAGCATCCCTTGAGCTCACAGGTTACACTTTTTTTAAAATTACTGTTTTCATAGGTTGTCATCTTTGGATGACAAACTTGTGTCTGGTGGGTAAAGTGTGGGAAAAGAACTAAGAAGATTTTCCAAAATTTCTGACAAGTCTGTGTAATGAAAAGCAAAACAGGATCAGACCTTAGAATGGGAAATAATGGAAAGCATATTGAACTTACTCTGTGGAAAGCTTGGCTTATTTATATTACAGTTTGGGGCAACTCTGTGCAGCTGTGCAGTTGTCAGCCTTGTGCAAATGCTAAGAAATTAAAAGCAGTGATTTCTAACCAGCAACCATCCTCTGCTGATTTTACTAATTCCTTAAAATGGCCGCTCTGCCTTGTCACAGTGACTCAGTGAAATAGTAGTGCCACAGGTTGGAGGTTTTCTGGACCTTCAAGTGGAATGGGTAGTCTTACAGAGAGTTTCACAGCTATCTACATTTTTAAATAGCCTTGGTGTGTTGGCAGTAATACTTTGCTGTGTCTTCAGAATCCTTTGGGTATTGGCAGAGACACTAAAGCAGCCCTTCAGAAAGTTTGGGAAGATTGCCTTGAATGAACTGTGACAACTGGAAAAGCATTTGTAAATATTAGCCTAATTTTTCAGAAAAAATAATGGCCCAAATCTCTCAAACATGTCAGGAAAAGGGGCCTTTTCCCCCTAAAAAAAGGTTTGTTTTATGAAACATAATTATAAGTGTAGTGTAATAGTGGGTATTCATAATAAAGACATTTTGAAATTATTAGAGCACAGTAACCAGAGATCTTCTGGATTTTAACCTCATAGGGGGAAAGTAGCTTCACTTTTTCAGAGTATGTTTTGCCTTAAGTTTCTTGGGACATCAGCTACTAGGGCTGAATGTTGCTTTTTCAGTTCTTTGGAAACAGAGTTCTTTCTTTTTGTCATAGTCTATATAAAGTATGGCTGACATTTTTCCTGTTTAAAAGGCAGGGATATTGCAGTCGGTTGTGAGTAGCTTATCTGGGGAAGAAAAGAATCACTACTGAAGGTAGGTATTGAATAAAAAAAAAACAGGTGACTAAGAAATACTGTTAGCACATATGTGTTTTCCTGAAGTACAGTGTGTGCATATTTTTTCACTTCTGAGTGAGAATAGTAATGACAGACAACATATAGGTAAAATTATGAGCATTCCTCATTCCAATGGTTTAATAGGAAAATCTACTGCAGGTAGAGAATAGGAAAACAGAATATTGGGAAATGTGCCCTCCAGTCACGGATCTTGTCTCCAGGCTCTTGTGAATGTCTTATTTTATTGATCTTAGATCTTCTAGGTAGAATGTGGAAGTATGCTCTGAGCCACAATCAAGAGAACTGCTACCAGTTAGCTCTGGGACACTGCGCTCCTTCCTAGATTTCAGCTTTTGCTTGACCTACTGTGAGAGGGGCAGAGGGATGTTTTCCATGTTAACTGCACTGATGGAAAGTTACAAGTGAAACAAACAAAAAAAAACCCAGATCAAAATATTTTATAAACTCAATGTCAGGGTGCTGTGAATTACAAGGAAAGGAAAACTGTTAGTGTCTTAGTTTTCATGTTACCTTCCCCACTGTCTTACCATTTTTAGTCTGGCAGGTATTCAATTCAAAAATACTGAAATTCCACTCAGGTGAGCATTACAGCATGGTAAACTCTATATTTCATTTGCTCTCTCAAAAGATAGTGACAAAGTTCTTAGATATTGATAAACTGGAATTACTTACATTAGCATCAGAAATGTTGGGGTGAGCTGCTCTTAGTACTGCACTGTCCTAGTCTGGCAGGCTGAAGGAGAACAGAGTCTGTCTCTGTTTTGGTCTCAGATGTTGCAAATGTACATGTGCTGTAGGATGTTAGAAAGGTCAAGTTTTGGTCTGCCTGTCCTATTTGCAGATAAGCTCAAGTGATGAAAGCCATATTTTTCCTGTTATTGGGTCCTGTGTAAATGGAAATAATGTATTGTTTTAATTATACCCCCCCAGAGCAGCGACGTGGGTGCAATTAGGGTAGTGTAAGGAATAATCTTAACACTTACTTGGAAAGTGAGCTACATGGATGGAAAACATACATCTACAAGCAAGGATAGCCCAGGGGTTCACTGTAGTGATGCTGGGAGACGTGTACTGGGATATCTACCTGGTTTGAGAAGCTACCTTTGCTCCTCCCAATCTACACACTGCCCTGTCCTCTTGCAGCAGGCTGCTGCTGAACAGCAGCAGGAAACTCATGCTCCATTTCATGGCCTGAACCTTGCCAGCTTCAGCAAATGGCCCTGGGTTGCAGGGGCATGGTTGGGATGCTGGCAGTGTGCTCCTCCCCTCCCCGCTCTGCCAGTGCTGGTAACCTCTGGGAAAGGGCCGAAGGGTGGCTGCCTGGGGTGTGCTGGTTCAGCAGCTTTCATCCCAGCTTGGTTGTGGCATGAAACCTTACTTGATAAGGAATCATACCTCTGGGTGGCATAATGCCAAACAAAGGTCTGCAGCGAGGGCCCAAGAGTGAGATCCCGAGCAAGGACATATAAAGCTTCACAGCTGTCCACTGCCTTGTAAAAAAGGCGAGTGCTGTGTGATGGGGCTGTCAAAGAAAAATAAGGAATTAGACATCCTTTTCAAAGGAAATCAAAACTTAGAATTAGCAAAGCAATAAAAGCTTTCTAAAGTGAAAGCTGGAAACAATACATTTTTAATAAAATGGGCAGTTACTCTAATTGCTGAACCCCTACTGTTCAATTTCTTTTAGTGCCCTTATTCATTAAATTCAGCATACTTACACTTATTATTTACAGATGTATGCGTTTTAACTTGTTTATAGAAACCATGCCTTGCAGAAAGCTGTGGATGGTATAATACTAATTTGTGTTTATTGCTGCCTGTAATATGCAATTTTAAAAACAATTAAAGATAGCGGTGGAGCTCATCATTGGAGCTAACCTCCAACTGCCCATGAAAAGTAAAATATTAGCACCATGTGCTGCCTTAAAAGGTTATAGGCCGTTTGTAGTGAGTTGATAACATACCCATTAATGAAGAATTTACCTGTTCTTAAGGATTTTAAGCTCAGCAGTCTAGTTTCTAGATAATGTTCTAATGTATCCCATTTAAACATATGTGATGGAGTTCATAATTGCCCTTGTAAATGGGTATAGAAAGGAGGGTATATAAATCAATTAGTGATATCCAGCAGCGTGGCTGTAATACAAATTAATTGTAATGATAAGTATTTTAACTGCTACTCTACTAACTTGAAGTAGTTTTGATCACTGAATTGGCTCTTGTTGAGTCACTCTATTAATTTTAAGATTTGAAAACACTTTAAGATCAAAATGTTTTGAACTAATGGTCCTAAAATTTGAGAAATGAAATGATATGTAAAATATTACACAGCAAGTCAGTTTTATGGCATTTCCAAAGAGAGCACAATAGTTTTATTTTGTCCATGTGGTACTGAACAACTGTGTAATAGTATTACATGATTAAAGATATTAAAACACTCCTTTTCTTGCTGGATTCAAGCCACAGCAAAAACTCATGATGAATAGTGTCATAAGATATGTTGAATATATAGAAAATAAAAAATTTATTTGGCATAGTAATACCAAAAACTAATACCAACTTGGATAAGAGGTGAGTTCTGAAGAATAAAATCATTCCTTTAGAATAATACTCTTTATTATTCTGTTTCAACGCTTGAAAAGACTTAAAACTCCTCAAAACAGTATAAAACATTTAATAACTATAAATGGAGACTTTATGACTTAGTAAAATATCTGGATGTGTGTAGAGATTTCAGCAACTATTTCATTGCCCTTGCAATTTTCATTTCTTACTGATGATACTGGATCTGGGTTTTCTCCCATTTATGTTTACAAGAGTCTTTTTGGAATCAGTGGAGTAGCAATACCATAAAACATAGCTGAATAAAAGAATCAGACCCCTTTTATTTTTAAATGTTTCTTTCCCTACAGTGGGCCTTTTCTTAAAATTTTTGATCTTGTAGGGGAAGCACTGAATTTGTTACACCACATTTGTATCAATAGGCCACAGAAATAGGCTTATTTTTCATAAAGAATAAAGAGGTCAGAGTTCTCATCCTCTACTTTTGTGTCTCTTCTTTGCCTATGCCACTTTATTCCACATAAAGATCTGATAATAGGAATTCACAGGTAAAGCAGCCAGGGCCTGAATTGTAAGAAAATTTCATTTTCAAAGGAAAATCTAACTTCATGCAGATGATGGCACAATTATGTATTTTTTTTAAGGAAGATCCTATTTTTCAGTTTTGCAGTAAAGCAGAATTTTCACTTGAAACTGATGTGGTTTTGCATGGTAATGGACAGGCAGAAAATCACCGACCTGAAAAAACTACAGAGCTAGCATCTTTCGGATGTTTTTCTTCAGTTTTCCATACGATTTATTTTTTTCATTTAACATGTTTTCTTTTTCATTTCGAAGGTAGGCTCCTAACACAAAGTGATGAGCTGCTGCCCTGTAAACTCTGCCTGCCAAACCCTGCGGCCATCCTGTCTCTACTCTTACTTTCACCCTGGCTCACTCACAGTGTCTGCCTGGCCATTTATTTAGCGAAAGACGCTCCTGTTCTCAGTTACTAGCACGTCATTAAGTCTCGCTGTCTTGAGAGTAACACAGGTATAACCAGATGCAGTTCTTGGCCCTGATATAATTAATCCTGACAAGCTTTCTGCCTTCCACGTTTGCTCAGGTGTAAATACATCTCTCTGGCTATATGGACACATAAACCCAAATGTAGAACTGCTTTGCTGACATAACTGTTAAAAAAAAAAATTAGCCTGAATAGCAGTATAATTTTCTTTGAAAAGGTGATGTTAGTTATACATACTACCTCAGGGTATAGTGGAGCTGGTGCTTAAGAACCAGAAATTGCAAACCTACATAGAAGCTGCAGCCTCCTCGTTGTCCTTTACTGCTAAGTGTAGTAAATATATGTGCAGAGAATGTACTTGCCAAAAGTTCTGGCTCTGCTGGGAGAAGCACCAGAAGTGGTTGCAGTGGCAGCTCTCCCTCTGTACCTGTGGGACATAACAAAAAGATACAGCAGTTTCAGACAAAGGTTTTTTAGGGTGTTTTCTTTCAGAAATACCTGATCATGTGTTGGTGATTTTCAAGTCATACATACTTAATTTATAAGACTAACCTGCTAGATTCAGACTTAACGTATTGGTGGTATGTGAGGCTTGGACAGTAGAGTCCAAGAGTAGTAGAGGATTTTTTGGCAGTGCACAGTTGCTGCTGTGCTGCCTTCAGGAAGGGATTCAGGATTTCTCTCAGGCAAGTCAGTTCTCTGCTAGGGCATTCCTGAGTAATTGCAGTCTTATAGAAAGCTGATTCTCAGCTGGCTGCAGAGATCAGAAAATGAAGGCAAGGTTTCATCATCTCTCCTGAGTTCCATGCTGGCAGCAGCAGTGGCTCTTGGAGGCAGGAGGCACCCAGCCCTGTCCTGTCTTTCAGTGGGCAGGTGAGTGGGGTGCACATGCAGACTAGGGGGTGCTTCAGAGCCCCTGCAATAGAGGGGCTGAGCACAGATTTAACAGAATTGCCTGCTTTGTCATGTGAAACCTAGGGCAAGACATGTAAAGCTATATTTTGAGGACACTGCTTAGTACTGTAGGCAGCTAAAAAAAATCCCAGTTGGATACTGCTTGAATTTTTCTAGGAATTTATGATGCAAGCAAATAAAGCTCTTTCACTGTCAGTGCTTCTTGTTTCCTGTCTGTAAAGTAAGAATAGCTCTTCCCTTATCTCACTTAGGTGTTACAAAGGTAAAAATATGAATGCTCATGGATTATTCACGCACTGGAGTGGCAGGGACCATGCTTGTAGATCAGATAAGCAGAAGAGAGAAGGATCTTTCACACCGCTAAATATGGCAGAACCAGAAGTGGTGCTGGTGTTGCTGTGTGGCCAGGGACAGCAGAGCCTGAGGAGAGTCACTCAGGGAATCTGTGCAGGAATGTCACTCTGGAAGATGTGCTGGCAGGTGGGGCTCCTGGAGTGCCTTATTAAATGCCAGCATAAAGTCAGGTCACTGAATTGCCATGTTAAACTAATGGATTCACAAAGATGCCAAATTGTGTCATAACAGAAAAGTATGTTACAATAGAACCTCTACTCTTCAATGGGCAACTGATGGAGATTATTTGGGGGAATAATAAAATCTCTGAAGTTAGCTGCTAAGTAACAGGAATTATATTATGAGAGTAGAACAGAAAAATAACCAGAAGATAGATGCTGTTGTCATCTGACTTAGGGAAAAAAAATCTGGATAGCTCTGCTATGCTGATAGTAGGACACTAAACTATTTCTTGGCCCTAATCACCTGATATGAATACAGGTTTCAAAGGGCTATACTCCTGTTGTATGGCCAAGATCAGTATCCACTGACTCCACTGACTTATGTTACATGACTCTGCTGGTTAACATTACAGATTTGCAATTGAAACTTGGCAATTTTGTTGATGAAAGGCATGAAGGAATATGATGCAGCTCTCTCTCTTCTGGTTCTAAACTGGAGAGGATGCAGCAAACGAGTTTAAACACTTTTATTTCTGTCAGTTGACAAATAGAACTTGGTGTATACACAGCAAGGCATTTGTTGAATATGAAGTTGATTTTTTAAAAAATCATACTGTAAATTTAGTTTGTGTTTTAACATTGAAATGCTACAATAGTTAAAATGAAAGTTCTCTAAGGACCTGCTTTGCAAGTAATGTCTCCCCTTAAAGCTGTGGAGACCTTTCAGGGGTCATTCTTTCAAATATCTTTTGACTTGGTAGGATCATGATCATTGCCATTATTTGAATTGCAGTATCACTGGAAAGTCCTGCAGCACCAGTTACTGTACAGCACATTCTGAGGCCCTGCCCAAAATAGTGTACTGTCTAAATGCAGGAGATGCAGAAGGGTGGGGGAAGAAAATACTGTCCTGATGGCATGTCTGGCTGCAGTGGAGCAATGGCTAAATTTGTACTTGGAACTTCATTAGGGTGAGGATATCAGAGCAGAGAGTGTGCTTCACTGCTTCTTGTACTCGGAGGCGAGGGCAGAGTTCAGCAGGACCCCTCTTGTCCCAGATGCTTCGGGACAGAAGCCAGCTGTCCCTATCGCTCTTTAGCTGACAAGAGTTGTAGCAGTAAAAGTACTTCAGCTTTAGAGAGCTCCTGCCAACTCGGCTGTGCCTATCGGGACTTGCACCTTGTCTGAGATAGTTTTGGCAGCAGCAGCCTGTGCCCTTTGCATGGCCCTTAAAGTGCCCTGGGTCTGAGACTCCTTTTAGGTGACCTTGCGTGCAGTTTTGTCCATTAGTCCGGTCCTTGCAGACCGGGCTTCTGAGCTCTGTAACCTTTGCCTCTTTCTAGTTCTGTTGTTATTTTAATCATACTGTATGAATCCTGAGCAGCACATAGTGGAAACCTGTCAGATACTCTATTAGCTTTTAAAATAACAGAAAAGGATCATTTTTGATTTGGCACCATCAGAAAGAAACACGGTCATGGTGTTTCATCTTCTGATGTCCCTGTTGAAAGTAGAATGCCCCTTTTCAGACTAAATGCAAGCCAGTAGTCTCTAGAGGGTTTCTTCCAGAATACCACCCTTTTTTTGAAGTCATTCTGGTAGAGATGCATGACTTGATTAAAATTAATGCTGGAAAAATTGTAACCAAGAATTAAAGTAGAATAAATATATTTAAAATAGAATAAATATGTTTGACATCATAGCTTTAAGGCAGATGTGTGCAGATACGAAGACATAAATAAAAAAGAAACACTTAAATGTGGCAAACAAAGTTTCTTAGGTACTTCTGAAAATCCTAATAATAATATCTCAATCTGCAGTTTTTGTAGGTTTTAATCCAGGTATGTTGTGTTCACTTGCAATAAAAAGCATTCTTTCTTGAACTTCAATGCATACCCAGCTCTATAAGGCAAGACTTTTGACTATGGTAATTTGCTCTGTGTTGATTAACATTTTGCACATGCCCTGAGCCTTTTACTCGGTCCTCCTGTCCTCAGCCCACTCCACCTCCGTGCGTCCACCCCGGGGAAAAACAAGATCCAGCACAGCAAGTGCCAGTACTGAAGTAGTAGCACAACTTCTTTCCTTTGTGCTTTTTTCTTTGCAAGGGAGAAAATGGGAGTCTTCCCACAAGGGGAGACTTTGTTTTCCTCTTTCTGTTGTCTGTGATCCCCACCTGTTGTATATATGGTAAAAATATCTGGGACTTATAACCCAGCAACAGTACGCAGCTAGAGTCATGTGTGACCGGGTCAAACACACACTCGCTGGAGGGTCATGGCCAGGTTACTAAGTCAAGGCTGGCAAGTCTCCACGATAATGTTTTCTTTCTCTCTCACTCTTTTTTTTTTTTCTTCTCCCCTTGTCTGTCTTCCAAACAAGAGTTTAAAAAAACCCAAACCCTCATAACAATGCAAACTATTTAAGCGTGACAAATTCAAAGAAGTTTTTGTTAAAAAAAATTGGAAGGGGGGCAAAGTCAATGATATTTTGGATTTAATTTTATAGTATAGTTTTATGTGGCACATGAAAGAGAGAAATTTGTATTGAAACAATTGAGACCCACTTTCCCAGTTCCTGGCTCTTTCCTGGAAGATGATTAAAAGCAGACTTTTTTTTCCAGACGAGACATAAAAATTAAATGATCTACAGTATATAGTTATTTTTTCAAATGTTTGGAGGCTTATAAATAACTTCTACAATGAAATGCACACATACAAGCAGCAGAGAATCTGGTTCTAATTACTTGTACTTTAGTTGAACTTTGGCGTTTCCTTTGACTTTCTGCCTAATGTATGTGAGCTGAGTGCCTTGCACTCCTGCAGTGAATTCACAAAAAAAAAAAAAAAAAAGAAAAGGCAAAAAATCCAGACTCTTGTTGGTGCCAACAAAAATGAGGGTTAACAGAATGTTTTGACCAAATGCAACACTTTGCTATTCACCCTAATTAGCTGAAATTGCGGCTTCCCACCAGGGACCCTGAGCTCAGTATTCAAAATTCCCTTGAGGCTATCCAGGAAATGCCATTTGCTTTACAACTTCTTATTCTTTTAAAACTCAACTGTCCAAAGTGTGCATTAACATGCAAGCTCAATAATCTAAGCTTCTAGGAGAACATGAAGCATTTTGCAGTGCCTGCCTGCTTCTAGTTGGTCTCAAAATAAAATACCTTCTCCATCTGTCAACACGGTTTAGCTGGCAGTAAATTAGCTCTCAGAAAGCACGCTGTGCTTTTAAAGATCTTATCTGCTACTTTATCTAACCTTTAGAAAAATTTCAGACATCTTAGGAATTGTGAAGTGACCGATTGTTTGAGAGTCCCTGTGTGCTTAAGCTGCATTCAGGTGTTGGGTGACAGCACTGAGGCTCTGTTGTCTCAGGTGAGTAGGGATCTTGAGGTGTCACATCCCTTAGGACAAGAAAGCAGGGCAAGGAAAGAAATTGCATTTTTTAAATTATCTCTTTTTCCCCTCTTGAATTTTTCCTAAAATTGTAGGACTGCTTTAAAAATGCTTCTTTTGGAGAAGTCAACTGTCCACCCCCCCAAGCCTTTCTTTTTTCCCTTGTTGCTTGTGTAGACATGAATAGAAGAAAGCAGCTTCTGCTGTCATGCATCCATTACCTGTCAACGTGTTGCAAAAATAACACCTTATACCTGCTGAGCATGGGTTGCTACAGATGCCCACACAGGACTTCTGCAGCAGCACTACATATTTTTTTTCAAATAAAGAGTAATAAAAGCTAAATCCAAGGAAGAAGAGTAAGCCAGAAACTGGAGTAAGAGTCAAGCATGGCTTGAACCCAGGCTCAAGCTACTCCAGAAAACTGCATACCTTGCCTGTGATCAAAAGTGAATGCGCCCAAACTGGGTTTTATTATACAAAAATACACCAACAACCCCCCTCTCAAAAAAAAAAAAACAACCCAAATAAAAACCCCCAAACCTACCAACCAAAAAAACCAACCAACAAAACAAACTCTCTAGAAGTTGTTCAGCTAATGCAAGTATTATTTTTAGTAGATTAAGTCCTTTTAGTGGCACATGTATATGGGTGTTTTAGGGAGGATCTGATTTCCACTGGCTCCTTCCTTATCGTATACCTTTTCAAATTATCCTGAAAAATATTCTCTAGCAGTGCCTTCAGCATTTCACTTGCTGACTCTGTTGTGTGTTTATGAACTGAGTTGGTTGCATAATCTCTTCTGGATATCACAAGCTCCTGTTGTTTCTACAGTGCTTTACAGACCTCTCTGGTGTACAATACTGTTTGTGGTTGGAACACAACTATTGGATGCTGGTGCTTGTTTAGGATGAATTGATGAATAAACAGAAGTGTATCAGTATTATTCCTGAAAGGCTGCTTTCCCCAAACTGAAATCACAGAAGGATTGCAGGAGAGCAGTTGTTTTATTGAATGACACAACCTTGTTTTCCCGTGGGGAGCCTGAAAACTGCCTTTTAGATGGACTGGGAGAGTTGAATGAGCTAATACAAAACACATTGTCTGCTGGTATTGGAGTTTTAAAGCTAAAATTTTATCATTCCATAGACTCATTGGAAGCCACCATAATTCATGTATGAGCATGAAATAAGGCAAGGAATGTTTGAGGCTTCTCAAGGGCATTTGATGAATCTAACTTTAATTTAGAAGTACTAATAGATTATTGATTCAAGCAGTGTGGCTGTGCAGAGATCAATAACAGAGCACTCTCTATCTCTCTTAAATACCAAAAATTACTGTTGAAAAGAAATGATCATTCTCATATAAGTTTTCATTAAGAACAAGCTTCATGAAAGTTTTCTTGGTGCTGTAGGAACACATAAATGCTTGCCAAGTTCAGTTTATTTAATACTGAAAAGATTACTATAGTTCTGGACATTGTCTTAATATCACAGTTTATGGAGCCATGTTATTTCACTTATTTTAGTTTTCTGTTTTTTCACAGCCTCCTTATCATTGGATATATAAATAAATTGCAAAGGTATTTCTTTGCTTAGATCAGAGCCTTAAATACTTACTCTAGCATTTATTTTCTTCTCAAGAAGTGTCTGTCCTTGAAGTTGATACTAGCTTAACCCAAGGAAAAATGGCAGAAAAGGGCTCTTCTCACGAGTAATCAGAGGTTTCCTCATATGCTGTGATGCCCTCTGTGAATTTGGCAACACATGGGTTGACAATGAATCATGAGTTTAATACAAATGTATCATCGTTGTAATCTGAAAAATATCATGTACAGTAAATCTTGTCTAAGATTTTTCCATTGAGTAATATTCTTTAGGGCCTGCTGTTAGGACTCTGGAGATTTAGCTCTGCTGATAGTGCCTAATATTTCTGGCTAGATCTGAGTTCACAGATCCTGTCATTCCTGTATATCTGTTGAAAAGTTAGAGGGATTTATCTGAGAAGCAGCAGACGGCTAGGTGAAACATGAAAATGTATTGCACATCCACAATAAATGTGAGGAATGATGACAGCATATCACAGAAAACTAATGCAGATGTTTTGGAAAGATGTAGTTCACATGTCTTATCTTGCATCGTAGAGCTTTCATGTCCTTTCCCTGAAAGGGGTTACTGGCTTTTCAACAGGCTCAAAACAAATGACCATCTAGAAATATTAAGGCAATAAAGGGATGTGGGGGTTATAATATATAAGTAGCTTTTTCTCAGCGAGGTTTCCTGATAGACAGGTCCTAAGGTAGGTAAGTGTTCCTGGGTTGTGCTAGTTTTACAGATTAAAAAAAAAAGAACTATTTGTTTAGGTAATTTTCACTTCAGGTCTTACACTCTTTACATATTTCCTGGTATATGCTGCTATCCTGCTAGGTCAGAATTGCATACTGGAGGTGTTACCTTTTGTAGAAATAGGCAAGAGATTAAAAAACTCTCCAGGGATTAGGTACCATTCACAGTTTCTCTTCAAAGGTTGATATCCAACCTGCACTCGTGGATGTTATACAATTCAGTAGGCTAAAACCAGAACATGAGCTCAAAGTTGTCCTTTTTGGGAGCCTGGTAAGATTCATGCCCTACATCTAAATTATTGGGTGCTTTAAAATACAATTTTGAGGCTGTAGGATGTAGTCCTACCATTATTTGTCTTGCTTAGTTCCCTTTAAATTTTACTAGGAAAGACAAATTAATGTTTATTATGGAAAGAAAGATATGGGCCAGTTTGATACTTACAGTATGGTTATATATAGTAATTTATTCAAAATTATTATTAATCATTCAATTTTGTTTCTTTTTTTCTTTTGTAGCAGTTGAAACTCAGAGCACCAGTTCTGAGGAACTTGTTCCAAGCCCTCCTTCACCACTTCCACCCCCTCGTGTTTACAAGCCCTGTTTTGTTTGTCAAGACAAGTCATCCGGATATCACTATGGTGTCAGTGCTTGTGAGGGATGTAAGGTGAGTGCCATCATCTCCCTTTCCTGTTATAGGGCTGCATTTCATCTTAGAAGAGGGATAAAGCAACACAAGTTTGGTGTGACTTGATTGTCTTCAAAGACAGCAGTAACTTTCTTGAGTGAATTAATTCTGATTCATGACTAAAGACAAGTAAATGACCATCATTCTTGGAATTAATTCCCTTCGTAACTTCTGCCAAATATGTCTTTCAGGGGCTTCCTTAACTACTGACTCACATGAGAATGTGGTCATAGATGTAGATATAATCAAAGAATAAATGGACAACTTTTTGAGACTCTTCATTGTACATCTGTAGGTCAGATATTCCCTGAGATCTCACATGGCCCTTGGCTGCTCTTGGCCTTTTTCTGTGTACTTCCACCTCTCTGTACTCAGGGGGTGGAATTTGGGAAGAGGATCTGATCATCTGGAAATTTTTGGTGTAGTCTCTAGCTATGTAACTAATCTCAAATCAGTTTGGGCATTTGAGGATTAGCAGGTTTTTATTTGCAAAATTTAATCTGTCAGACTTCATTGCTGGCACATCTGCCACCTGCCTTCCATTGCTGTGATTGTCAGAGCATGAAATGATGGCTGTCCATAGGATACAGTAATAAAACACACCACTCAAAAGCAGAGAATACCTGAAGAGAAGACACCCAGCAGAGCAGAAATGTTAGCTACACCATGTTTGTGGGCAGTTATTGGAGATATGCACACAGTGTGCACTTCCATGCATGCAAGGAAGAAGGTAGAGTGAAAAATGGTAAAGAATGATATCATAGGGCAGATGCTTTCACAGATAAATCTGTTAGCATACCCTAGTGCAATGATCTTTCTTAACAGTTAAAGAAAAGACCTATGATTTTCATCCTTTAGCTTAAAATAGATGTGTAGTGTTTAGTACAGTACTAATGCATGCTGAAAATGTGACAGGTGCTATAGCCATATAAATAAAGTTCCTAGAATAAATTAACAAAAAACATTTTGCTGGTTTTTTTTTTCATGAAATGATATATTTTTCAGATAGTGTGCAGTTAGCCATTTTTACTTTATCCTTTGAACCTTCAACTTCTTCCATGCTAGTGGCCTTTTTTGCTTACATAAAATATCATAGTCCTGGGTTTGTCATTAGACAAAATACTAAAGGATTGAAATCTGGTTTCCCCCCTATTTTATAACTGTAGAGACTGAATTAGTGAAAGTAACTTCTCAATCTCACCTCAGTTTTAGAACCTCTTTCTGGTATTGAGGTTTTTCTTGGATGTCCTGTCCGTATTTTTTTCCTTTAGATACCACAAAACTATGCAAATTTAACTGTTTGTTAAGAAAAACTATGGAAAGAATATGCTCTAGCTAATTTCCTTAAGTAGGAAATCTTATCATGCTCAGATGCTAACATGCAAATGCTGGTAGTGTAGCTTGCTCACCCACATTACCTCTAAGCACAGACATAATTGCAGACTGTGGCAGAAAGGTCACGTGTCCCTAAGAGTTCATTCTTTTTGAAAAATATGCAAAAATACACTGTAGGACTTTCACTGTCCTACTGGAAAGCATTTTCATAAATAATTAAAGCAAAATCTCACTTGTCAAAATACATGAGGAAATCCATCTTGTAATGTGTTAGCCATTGCTCAACAAGAACAGAAATATTATCTTCACTTATTTGCTGATTTGCAAGATGGGGTAATTCAGCCCTTAATGATAGCTGATGTTAAAAGAAGAAGAAAAAATGATTAGTTACACATAAAGCCTGTCATTCTATGAGAAATAACAAGATTCCAAAGTAGTGACTTGGCTGCTTGAGACTGGTAATATTTGGGTTTGTTGATGCTAGCTCTGCTACAGGTTGGACAGAATCTCTTCCATGGATTGAAGCAAATTCCTTAGCTAATGGTAGAAAATGGCAAGAACATGATGTGGCTGCTGAATCAACCACGGGTCCCTTTGGTGGACAGTCAGATGCTACATTTGCTGTTGAAAGTTGTCTGAGCTTTCAAGTCAACAGAAGTGGCGAGCTGGCTGTCAGCAGAGAGCAGACAGCAGACTGCAACACCAGAGGCCACCTCAGAAACCTGTGTTGCCAGCTTCCACTCTTTCTCTGAAGAATGTTACCCTTTCTCTTGAGCCCTTTTTGACTGTTTGGTTTATTCTTCTTTTCCTTCATCTTTACACTTGCTTTCATACTGTCATCAGCTGTTGGTCCTGTACCTCAAGAAAACTAACACCTTGAACTTCTGATTTGTATACATACAGGCTTCTGCCCGTTCTCAAGTCTACTTTCCCCCTCTTCTCAATATCAGTTCTTCATGCACCTCTTTTTTTTATAGCCTTCTTCATACAAAAATTAGAAAGTTGCTTTGCAAGCTTCAGTTAGCACTGAGAACTAAACACTGCTGCTTGAGGAAGCCTTCTTTCCTGTGGATCTCTGCCTTTCAGTTGATTAACCTAAGTTTATTAGAGAGACTGTGTTTCGCAGAGGGCTTCTGCTTGGTATGGAGCTGCAGCTTCATGCTGATTCTCTGGTAAATCAAGGGAGCAATAATATAATAATAAAGAAGAATTTGTGTTAGAGCCTTTTGTGTAGTTAGGAAACTCCAATTCATTATCCCTTTACCTTGAAGACACATTTCCATGCAATTTCAAAGAGCTGTTTTCTTCAAGATTTGTCACTGAAGCTGACCAGCATATTCAGAAGCTGTTGGGATGGGAAGAGGCAATCTCATTCCATAAGAAGCTAGACTAAAATATCAACCAAACCCTTTCTTTCTCTTTTCGTCTGTGTTGTAATTTTCTCCTTTTTCACTTCTGTTTTCCTTTTTCTTCATCGAATTTGCAATCTCCTGTGATATTAAATCTTAAATTCACTCTTTTTTTCTCCTGCGTTTGCACCTTCCTCTTTGCTGAGGTCCTTTTCTGAAGTCTTTCCCTTTTTTCCTTTCTGACTCATTTACCTTTCAGTTTGAACTCCTGGCAGTCTTGTTTCCCAAGGGAAACACAAATGGAAAACTCTGCTCACATCATATTTATCTAATTAGGACCCTGATCTTTTGTTTCTCTGTACTGGCTTTCCATTGGTTTTCTTCTAATTTTCTCTCTGTTTCCTTCTCTTTTGACTTTATCCTTTGAGCTCCAGTGAAGCTGCTGCCACAGTGATCATTATTAGTATCATCTAATGCAAGGAACAGTTTTCTGTCCTCTAGGTTTTGGGTTGATGGCTACCTTTGATTCATCAGGCTTTCTTTTTCCTGGCTTTCAGGACTTGTTCCTTGCTGATTTTTCAATATCTCCTTGAATGGCTCTTTATCCACTTCCTGATGCTATTCCCTAAGATTCAGTTCTTTGGTTTTCTATTTAAAAAAGCATTGTTTACTGACCTCTTTTTATGGTAGAGCAATGGGGGATGTCATGGCAATATTCTGCTTATGACAGGTGTATTTTTAATTGAGACCCAGCCAGGAGCCCTTGGAGAGCTGTGGATGGTGACTATGACCTTGTGATGTTCAATTTGGGAAACACTGTGCTGTAAATTTTATCTTCCCTCAGCTGCCACCAACCTGTGGATGATTTCCAAAGTACCCCTATCTCTGACTTCTTCCCTCCCATCTTTCCCTGGCGTGTCATCTTGCTCACCTCTCTGCTACCTTGGACACAGAGTTCACGAAGACAGAACTTTCCACCCTCTCTTTGTGTCATCACCAGCTATAATGTCAGTTCTTTCAGACATCCTGTCATGACAACATAATTTCTGATCTGCAGTATTCTATTTTACCCTATATGTTGTCATTTTTCCTCCTGAATCTGAGAATCTGACTTCAGCTGCCTTAATTGTCAAACCATTGCTTTGGTCTTCTCTCATGGGATTGGTGCCTTCTCCTGTGCTTCCTTCCTTTTTTCCCACTCATTGTCATCCTTGGTTCTTATTTTTCCAGGTATCTCAGAACAACCTCCTAACCTCCTTTGCCAAATACTTTAGTGACCTTGCTGTCTTATTCATTACTGGAGTCTTCAGTACTGTGCTGTAGTAGGAAGGCTGTTCTGTGGCTTGTGTTGATATACTAATCATTTAAGATTTTTAGAGGATGGAGTATTTCATAATAGGCATGTTTTTCACTGTGAACAAACCACAGTGAGAATTTCAAAGTGATTTTAAAAACACCCCAAAAACATGCTTCTGTGTTAATTTCTGGGTGTTACACAAAACACAAAAGTGTATGTGCCTCATAGCTGGTGACTTTCTGTATGTATTAGAGTTTCAAAATCAAACTGATCTTCACAGTGTACTTGTATTTTGTAAGAAAAATTCCATAGACATTCCATCTTTTTATGTGTAAAACAGTACATTGACAATATTCAGCTTATTTATAACTTTTCCATTTTGTAAACTGCATGGCATCTCAGAGGTGGGTTTTAGAATCTACTTGTGTTGTTTCATAACCTCAGTTACAGACTTCTGAGATATTTCTCTTCTTTCCTCCCAGTCTCTGGGTGTTGCTAGACAGCATGCAAGCAAATTCCATTGAAAATGAGCAATTTGGATTTATCCAGCTGGTGAGAGTGGTTATAGGGCTGACTGTCACCAAACACTCAGCTCTTTGGTCCTGACTTGAGTCGTTGTTGTAGCCGGGTTTGCAGAAAGGGGGACTGAGAGTAGTGGGTTGGATTCCCCACACAATGCCATCATTGTGAGGGTGAGGAGGAGAAGCTGGTGTTCTGGCAGCTTCAGCTGTCTCTGAAAGCCTTGTCTCTTGTTCTGGGCATTTAAAAGGCGGCATTCCTCTGCTAACAGTCCTGCCCGGATTACTGGCTTGAGTTCGGTGGGCAGCAAAGATGCCTAGAGCAGTTTCATGGGAGAAGACAGCACAGCACATAAGAGGGTAGGTTTACGGTCCAGCAGTTTTGTCTGAATGATGAAGATGCCTCTCTGCCTGTTATTGATGCTAACAGACAAAAATGTAGATAAATCTGCTTCAATACTGAGTGATCCCAAGTCGGCTTTTATCATAAAATAAGGATAGCTTTCCTTCCATCAGAGTTTTCATACAGAATCACATCTAATGTGGGATCATTAAATTAAAAGGGTAGCCACATTTAATACATTTTCAAGGGTCTTCAGCTCTGAAAATATGTCTGTTTGTTTGACATATTCCTGACTCAAATATATATTTTTTATTATGGGAAAGACTTGAAGCAGTATGAAAAAATAGGCATTGATATAAACCTTGACATTCAGGTCTGTACTTTTGTAGGACTGACTCCCAAAAAAGATAAAACACAGGGAAAAAAATAGAGAAAATGAAACCGTTTTTGCTTCATTCAATTTGTTAAGCCTAGGAGAAAAGCTGTCATTTTGCTACAGTTTTAACTTAATCACTTACAGATGCGGTGTGAGGCAGTCCCACCACTCAACTTGAGGCCCAAAATTACTTGCCTGACTTTGAAGGCTGGGCTTTCCACAGTCTGTTAGGAGAAAGAGAAGCTCCTCTGATTGCTGATTCAAAGCATCTAAACCAGATCTGCTCTGGGTCACCCTCTAGAACACCCTGTCCCCATGAACCTTTGGGTTAGGTGCCCAAGCACAACTGTGTTAATGTTCTCTGATGTGATGTTCCCTATGATTATGTCCTTCTGGACACTGAGGGGCTTGGGGTTTCCTTGTTGCAGGCCATGAATCCCTGATCAGCATTGGTACAACAACTAGTTTACAAAATGCTACACAGAGAGAGAGAGAGAGAGAGCGAGAGCGTAACTGGCTTACATTTTATTTGTTTGTTTGAAATTTGATAGCAAGAATGCTATTTCCACCCTAAATGATACCGTGATTCTATGATATTATGCTTTGGTCTGAGAGAAATGTTGCTGAGAGAACCTAAAATATTTTATGGATTGTTATAAAAAAGTTATCTTTATGGAACAGTGTCCTTTGGGACAGATGCCTTTTCCTTTTAATAATGTCTCTTACATCATGTGAGAACAGATTTGCATTTTCTTAGGCAGTTCTGGGATTGTGGAGGGATCTTAAGCAGCAGTTCTTTTTGATAACACCACTCTTGCACATGTTAGCTTCTAGCTATAATATAATTATGTTTAAGCCTATATTTATGCCTCTTTACAGGGAATTAAGGATCCAGACATAGAATTTTCTCAGCTATTTAGCAGTAAAAAATAAAAGCACACTTCATAAAGCTAGCTAACTAACATTCCACGTATTTGTTTGGTTTTGTCTTCTCGGCATTTTTTAATCACCTACAACTGAAACAGAAAGTAAGAAATGTAAACTTGAAAATATGTGCATGGCATGATTTGTATCAGGGAAAGAAGTAACATTGCAGCAATGCAGTGGGAAAAGCTTCTGTTGCTTCAAAGAAAAATATAGATCAGCTTGAATGATCAAGCTGTATTCGTCTCCATTTAGGCTGTATTAGCAACAGTGCCAGCACTAGAGAAGCATGCTGTCATCCATGCACAGCTATGAAAAATTCCTCAAATCACAGAAAATTGCTCCTAGTTTCAGTTAAATCAACAATAGTTTTTAGAAGGTGAAAAATGTATTTCGAAATACATTTCTGCATACTATTAATATAATCTGATCTTAAACTGTAAGCACTTTGTAGCATAGCAACATTCCAAGCCATTCATTTGCAGAAAGCAGTGCCATATGCAGAAAGACACTAAATGAGTTGCAACTGCTTTAAATGTAGTACTGAAAACCTGGAAATTTTATTCATTTTGTGCTATCAGAGGAGACCTGATTGTTTTAATGTCATCCTTGAAATTTTAGCTTTTCAAACAACAAACCCAGGAAGGTCATGTGCCCCCTGAAAAAGGTGGTATCTATTTCAGTAAGTTCTTAATTATTTTTTTGGTTTTTTTTGTTTAGAAGATAAAACTTTTGACAGATCCTGAATTTGTTTTAAAGATTTTAAGATGGGAAGCATGTATTAGTTGGAAGCACTCTAAGAGCAAGCAAACATGATGAAATAGGTGGGATCAGGAACAAAATTTTTTTTAACCCAGTTTATTAAAATCTTTGTCTGGGTTGTGTGAATGCCATGAATGAAAAAATAAAATTACTTGCTCATCGTGACAGGCAGCAAAATGTAAATTGTGTTGTGTGCCAAATATGTTTTCCAGCTCTTTGGACCCAGGTTGTGGATTATAGCTCAGCTGCTCCCCTGTGCTGAGCTTCTGGGGCAGAGATGGACAAAGAGCAGCAGTGTCTCCGTGAGGGTACAGCACTACATCCACAGCTAATCTTTCTCTTACACCGCCCCTTGTCATAGACCAGGGGTTCATCTTAAGCTGTGAGAATAGTTGTTTTTTACTAATTACTGTAATTTTTTTCTGGCAACCATGCTGATGCTATAAAAGCACAGAGATTACCCCAAACTGACTTTCTAACTGTGCTAACCCTGCTGCTCCACTTATTTGTGAGCATAAGGGCTAATGTCCTGTGGAAACAGGAACTGGAAAGTACTCTCTTATTTTCCATGAACTGTCACATAACAATGTATAATTGTTTGGCTTAAATCTTGCACTCCCTTCTCTTGTAAAATTCCTGATACCATCAGTGAAGGCTTTCTCAAAAAAGAACAGCAATGTCTGACTCTTGAACTCTGGTGTGTTGATGACCAGCCACATTTTGGGGCACAGCTTTGTTGTGCTGTGTACCTGGAAGGTTTCTGGTAGCAAGTAGTGTTCCTCCTGTGGATAGTTTGGGTATAACTGTCCCCTTTCAGAGGCCAGTAGGAGTTATCTAAAGTAGATGTGTACTTTCCCATTGTATGCCAGCAAGCCATAGTGCCCATGGTGACTGTTCACAAGAGCATTTCCTAATATAAATGTAGCTTTCATTCTTGCTGACCTTGCATATCTTTTCAGGGTCTTTGGCTACTAACTAGTCCATAACAATTACAGTTTTTTAATTGTTGTTATTATTAATAAACTAAAATTGTTCAGTCTTACTCTTTTGGCAGTGTCTATGCCTTTCCCTGGCAGTATCTATGCCTTTCCCTATCTGGGAATATATACTGTAAATAGAAGAAACTTCAAATTTATATGTGTATGTACATGTTGTTGCTGGAGTTGAATCGTTTTTTCTCTCACCACAGTGGATGGTAAAGAGTCCTTGTAGATGTACTTGTCACATTTCTATCCAGCTTCCACCTGCCCATAGCTGTTGAGGCTTATTAGCAAATGGCTAAGAGAGCTCGGGCTCACACTGGATATGTGTGTGGTTTACAACACCTTCAGCAGAATTAAGTAAATTATATCCACATGTAAAAGTGCTGTCTATGCAAATCACACCATGAGGTACCGACCAGAGACGCCAGAAGCAGGTGGGCTGCAATTCAGGCTAGCATACTTGCCTGCTGAGAAGTCCCCTGGTTTGCAAGCAGGGAATGTGGAGTGTGTTTTTATTTTCCTGTCACTAGGTTCTAATGGATTTTACTTTTCAATTTTCTTCACTAGAAAGAGGGAAAAAACCTTTCATTTTGTTCTCATCTTGTCAATCAACTTCATACCTCTCTGTTAGTTCAAGGACCACATGTGGCCTTTAATTATAGTTGTAGAGTACAGGCTGTTCTGTGCACACTCTGCAAATTGTACAAGTGTAGGAAAAAATGCAGCTTCCACCATATTTAACACAATATTTTATAATATGATCTTTAAAAGTATTGTTTGCAGATGTAATCCAGCAAATAAGGAAATAGGGATATCAGAGCAAACATCTCAGAAATTAAATACTGTGAGATTTTCTGATTACAGTACCAGCCTATTTTTTATACTATGCCATATTTATGCAATTACAAATGTATAAAATTACAATGAACTAGCTTTCGTTTTTTAGCCCTGGAACTTAAAAAAAAATCTGGTTAATGAGAAGTTGCTAGAAAATGATATACAACTGATTTGTTGAATTTAGATTTAGGATAGCTGGCTGCACCCCATAAGAAAGTGCACTGTTTTTCCTGTTGGAAAAAAGAATAGAATAGCTTGCTAAGAGTAGTTCTGGCTGAGTGTGATTTTGGTGCTGCTGAGATGGTTGAGGTCACTGCTGTTCTTGCTTTAGGCATCTTTTCAAATTATAGTTTGATTTTTTTTTCTTAGCAAGTACTTAAAGGCTTTCTGATTGGCACATCTTAGAGAAGTAAATCCAAAATTAAGGAGTTTCATAATGGTTGAAAATTTAATTAATCATTCTCTAACTCTGTTCACATTTATTAAGTAGATATTCAGGTGCTCTTTGTTTGCTGCAACTTTGGAATTTACTTTGAATGATACACCCATCTATATTTTCTGGTTATTGTAAACCATCACCCAGTTTGTAAATGGTCAGCTTCCCAATTTTCAGAAATATTTTGGCCTTGGAAAGTAGCCTTCCATCGCCATCTGCACTTGCTGACTGACCTGATAATGGAAACAGAGGTTCTTTCTAATCCCGAATGAAGTGTTCCTTTGAGAAAATTTCCTAGAGGGGTATTTGCTTTAGATTCTTCTGGAAATTGAGTGCAATTGAATTTGCACCATGGATCTCGGAGCTGGTCTTCAGATTTGTGGAGCTGGTCTTTGTCTGTGCTGTAGCAGAAAAGACAACTGGATGTAATTTTCCAAGATTCAGTATTTCCAATGAAGTCAGCTTTAGAGATTCTTTATCCAATTTGTTTATTATATACATTCTTCTTTTTCTTCACCCTGTAAAACAAAACAAATGTCATACAAAAAAAAAATTCTTTCACTTTTGAGGACCTATTCAAAAGAGCAGAAAATGACAAAATTGAGATTGCAGCCTATCTTTCCTTCTTTGTATCTAGATTGTACTGTAGTCTTGAAATATGGATACCTTGTCTCCTGAGAATCATGTAAATTACATATATGTTGTGTCCTTCTTCCTGTTTCTTATTATTCTTATTATTTCAGAGGAACTTCCCCTATACAGGGGACACCTCTAGGTGTGACACCAGTGCATCTCAGTACTCCAGTTATGAAAACTCATAGTGTTAAAGAAGTCATGCACCCAATTTTGTAATTGGTACTTTTGGTATGTTGGCATGGAAACTGTTTAAGTGGTGTGCTGCTGCAGCTGGTTTGCCAAATATTCATAGTCCCTACTCATAAATTGTTCTTCCTTTTGATAATAAGCAGGAGCCCCCACAATTTCCACAGCTCAACTAAGGAGACAGCTGAGAAGTAGAAAAACATTTTTGTATATAAAGTCCCTTATGATTTCATGTGGCCATGCTTAAAATTTCTCATTTAATATATTTCAGTGGGAAAAGTTACTATGCAATAAAAACTGGATCATAATTCTGTATTTTAGAGGGGAAAAGTATATTGTTTCTGGATCCCCTGTCTAGAATAATGGGTGCATAAATTATAAGGTGAGACACAGTTACAAGTAGTGCCAAAAATGTAGATTTGGTTGGCTGTAAGTGCAGTCAGTGATTTCACTCCAGCTATTCAGAACCCAGTGCTGGAGAGGGGAGCCAGCAGCCCCCAGCCAGTGCACGTGAGCAGGGTCTGCCATTGCCTGGTGTCAGGCAAACTGATCAAATGCTTATGAAGCAAGTTTGTTCTCATTTTAGAGTCTCTTTAAAAGCGACAATTTAATGGGACCCATTACTGTCAGCTGTGGCCAGTTCCCTCTCCCTCCTCCCAGGCGCTTAAGAGGGAAAGCAGAGATTTATAGCTGTGGTGTAACCACTCCAATGGGCTACTGTTCACTCCTCCTGCGAGTCCTCACTGGCTGCTCTCCAGATGAATCTTCCAAACAGGAGAGGTCTTCCCTGTCTCTGGAGTGCTTGCCTTGCTTGGAGCCCTGTGCACCTGTGATAAATACATATGCAAATTATTAGGTCCTCGCTTCAGTGTGTGCTGTGATCCTTACATGCTTTCTGCTGGTCCAAAAGAGTGGCAGTGCTCCAGATTTAGCAATATTTTAGCAGAGCATGTAAGAGCTCTGCAACCCATCATTTTTTAAATTAATGAGCACAACCATTTTTTACTATTTTTTACTTTCGTGTGTGGTTTTTTTTTTTTTTTTTTGTTTTTTTTTTTTTTTTTGATCAGGGGATCAAGGCATTTTAGAGAAGCTGCTTGCAAATGGTCTTGCCCAGTCCACATTTGTCGATACTAATGCACAGTGGTTGTAACATGGACAGAAACAGAAGTGAAAACTACATATTTTTATTTCAAGGAAAGAAAATGGAGTGTTAGGTGAACAGAAGAGATGCAAGTACAGCATCCAGGAACCAAATGGATGAACTAACTAAAAAGACCTTTCATCTTACCCTAAGTCCATGTGATTTTTGTAAACTGAAAGAATGATCGTCTTGTGATTATATGAGCTCTGTGCTTGAATCTGGCCATTGACTGAAGTCTGGCAGGGGAGAGAGAAAACAGGAAAACATCTTGCTAAGATTTTCCTGTGTTAGATTAATCAGCTCCAGTTCATTCACTCATCTCTGAAAGGTCATGTTTTCTCATCATCAAAGTTGCCCAGTCTGAGACTCTCCCTTGCTTCCCTACAGCTTGGCTGAATGATCCACTGGGCAAGGCGGATGCAGCACCACATTTGTCCTGAAAGCTGCAATGCTTTTTCAGCATCTCAGTGTGGTTTGTGTTGGGGTTTGCAACAAGATGCATTTCTCTGATTTGTGTTACCCTAAAAGTCTTTATTGCTTGGAGGAACTAGTCAGTTGATTCCTTCGTCTCTGTTTCTGCAGTTGCTAATCCCTTGCACTGGCACAGACTGCATTTCATCCACCTTTCTCAGCCTGCTTTCCCATGTTGTCCAGACCGTTTTGACTGTGGGTGCTCTGTGTACGGAAACTGGGCAGGGGGATATGGCCACTATCTCACTTTTAAAAATGGTGGGTTTTCCAAGCTGGTCCAGCTCCAACTCATCCCTCTGCTGTTGCCTTTGGTAATGAGTTTCAGCTGCAGTGTGGAAAGGTAATTTTCCTTGACTACTGCCAGTATTAGAGAGCCAGACTTGCATATTTCTGGGTGTTTACTTGAACTCTGTTTTCTAGTCTCCAGGCATCCAAGTTTCACTAAACTCTAGGCTTTAGAGGATTTTAGTGGATAGTTCTATATTAGCAGAGTTTCTTTGTTGCCGAACACAGGGGAATGAGAGTGCAGCATAAAGTAGTAAGTACAAGATATTACTTGCCAGATTTCAAGAGATCTGGTACAACATATTTGTTTAGATGTCAACTGTCAAAACTAAGAGCAAAAAAAAAATTATGGGGAGATAGTGAACGTGTGTTGATGAGTCATTCAGATAGATGCCTGAAAACTGTACCAGGAAGCATGATGCTCAAGACATCTGGTTTATTTTGGCATGTTTATGTCCATGTTATTTCATCTGAGTATTTTTAAGTTGCTTTCTGCATTGTTTTCATATGTCACTTCATCCCTCCTCAGAAACTCCTTTGCTGTGGATCGGTCATGTTTTAAAACTCCTCCCAGGTCAGGCAAAGAGAATAGAAACATGCTGGGTGTTGAAGGTAAGCAGGGGCCACGCTGTGGCATAGCCAAAGCCGGCTCTTTGCCAGCACCCACAGGCACCCACCCAGCCAGCCAGGCTCAGGTTGGGCTGCTGCTTTGGCTCCAGGTCAGCTGGGGCGAGAGCAGGGAACAGCTGGCTGTGCACACAAACTGTGCAGATCTCTGCTAGCGTGAGGGGAATTGTGCCTCAGCCAGCTTGCAGGCATATATAAATATTTGTGGCATAGTTTGCATTATTATTTCAGCTGAGCTCTAAACATTCGGTTGCTGATAGCGGGAAAGAAACTAGCGCTGCTATAAATTTCAGATGGTGCAGAAATGCAGGGATTTTTGTACCAGCTGACAATTAAATAAAGTCCCTGTGCCTCTTTTCATAAATAACTCTGCTGCCAAATATGTGCGGGACCTCTGCAAGCCTTTGTGGGGAAGGCTGGGAGGGGAAAGGAGGAGGACACAAAGCCTGCCTGTGCAGGGAATTTCCTTGGAGCACACACACACCTTCTTTCTCCCCTGTAGGGTTGTGTTTGGGCTTGCCCTTTCCTCTTCATGTTTCCACCTCTGCCAAGCAGCTAAATGGAGAGGTTAATTTGAGAAACTGCTACAAGTAATTGCAGCATAGTAATTGCATAGCTAACATGAGTCTTTTCCTTGTCCTGCCTGCTGCAGGAATCTGCATGTCACTGCAGGGGCTTGGTGGAGATTTTTTGTTTGTTTTTACTAGGAGGTCCACTACTTTGTTAGAGTAGTTGTTGTTTAGTGTCTTTTCATTGTAGGTCTGTGCAAAAAACCAAAAAAAAACCCCAAACCTATATGTGTCCTAGTAAAATTGTGACATTGTCCACTGAAGATGTTCCCCCCGCTCCAGCCATCCGAAAACCCAGTGGAAAAAAACAAAGACACAAATTATGATTGTAAACCAAAATCAGTCATACAACTGAGGGATAACAATTTGAAAAGTCTTCTGTGATACTGTGCTTCCATGCAGGAGGGCAGCTACATAAATGGTTTGGAAAAGTGTCATTCTTTACGAAGAAATACTGCGCTTAATTAATTCTTGCTCCTGGGAGGTCAACCTGGGGCACTCATTATTGTCTTAATTGGTGGTATAAATCCTGAGGCACTGGAGGGGAAGAGAGGAAAAAAAACGATGAGCAGTTAGCAACATACAGCCTTTTGGATAAGTGCTAGCCAGTTGTACAACCATCCTAGTGACATTTTATGGTTTTATTGGGTTATAGGTCTGATCCTTCACAAATTAGATTAAAGGGAATTGATTTGCATAAACAAAAATATAAAACAACAGCAAAATGCAATAATTCATTCCTGAGTTCTCTATTAAACTGTGTGAAATAACTCAGAAAAACACTTCTTTGATCTCCTGTTATTTGTATTAAATTATAATCATTACTCTTCCCATCTGGAGTTTCATAGCAGGCCAAAAATTATCCTAGAGACATGACTGAAAGGAAGTTAACTGTAACTTTTTAATTATATACATTCCAGCTCCTTTTTTTTTTCTTAATTTGAAAAAAGCAGATGGAAGCGCATACCAGTGCCTTCCTCTCCGTTTAAATCACTGAAGTGGAGAAGCAGAAAATCTCAGCCGTTCTTTCCCCTCACATATTGTTTCAAGGTGATGACTGTTCTGTCTGGAGACTTTGACATGTTTGCTAAAAAGGTCAGGAGTTCAGTGAAAATCGAAATTGTGGAAAAATACGTGCGTAGTCCTAGGGATGCCGTGGTACCCTCGCCGGAAGAATCCAGTTGTTGCAGATTTGCACTTGATGGAATACATCTCCCCTGTTTTGTTGGTAGCTGCCTCTCTGCCAGCTGGCCAGCAGAAGTGTTTCAAACTCCCCAGAAAAAAAAAATAGTCAATGTTTTGATGGTTTATGGAATGTTTTTTACATTAAACCAAGGTTTGTGGAATCAGAAGATGTTTTGGCAAGGGGCACAATAAAAAATTGTGGGTTTTTTTCCAGCCTCACCAGGGGCTAATGGCTAATTGGCATTACTAGAACCATGAACAGTTTTCTCCAAGCTCTTTCATCAGATTTTTTTTTCCTGTGAAGCCCATAAGACCTTTTTCACCTTAGAAACTATTAGGATTTATCAAACATGGCCTGCTCTGTCTTTGCTGGAGAATTTTTTTAATTGCAGATGAGTGTCCCCAGTGTGGTAGCTTAGAGAGGAGTGACATGTTCCTCATCTGCCTGTCCATTTGGGTCCTTTGGGCCCTTTTCTCTTTTTAAGAAATGAGAAAATCTTGAGATATTTCAAACTTTTCCATTTGTATAACAACAATGAAAAGATAATAGGCCTTTTTTGCCCATAGTGGATTGCTCATAAATCCATAGGTCTGTATTTCCATATGCAAGATGTGGGATGACAGCTGCTTATTTTTATTGCATTTTGAGTTCTGTCTATTAAAAAGAATGAAATTCACTGCCACACTGGTTTCAAGAGCAAATTTAGGTTTCTTTGGCTGTAGAATCTTAGGGCTGCTCTTAATCTGCAGAATAAATGGCTAGACAAGCAAAAGTGTGGATGGCAATGTGCAAATACCAGCAATGACCAGCAAAGCCAGAGCCCTTCCCAGGGTGGGCTGGTGCTGAGCTCTTCCACCACTGGCTGGCTGGCATTTCTAGGTGCTCTCTACCAGCTATTGAAATTTGTTTTGCAAAGATCTTCCTGTTCTGCCCTGACATACATCATCAGCACAATTTCCCTGCTTTCTGGCAGTGAGCCTTCCTTTACTTATTGTTGTAGCTGCTTCCATTTTGTGCCAGCAGTGGTTTCCAGCCACAATGTCAGACAATTAATTTGTTTATTCTGCAAGCCATGACTTCCAAAGTGTGATAGACAGTGCAGACATCCTGGAAAAGTGCTGTGCAACTGGGAATAAGCTCATTTGAGCTTCCTTTTAGATAGTTGCTTTGGTAGCTTTCATTACTTGTGGGGTCTCCTGTTCTGGCTGCAGCCATTTTGCAGTTTGTTTCATCTGTATGGTATCACTGAACAGCATATGCTGGCTTGTAGGTCTTTTGTAAGCCTTTCTATGCAGCTCCAGTTGCAGGTTTGCATGTTTCCTGAGCCTCCCATAGTAAATATTCCTGGTTAACAACTAAAAATTGCTTGTCTTTGCCCTAGCTTGACCGTTGAGCCTACCAGGATTTGGTGAGGCAGGAGTTTTTTGTTCCCTGACTGCTGCCACTAGTTATTAAAAATATTGCAAACTGCATTTAGTTCGTGCATGTACCTGGGCAATTCCCTGGTCACAGAACAAAGCAGTTTTGTGCAGATCCCATCACTGAGAGATACCTTGAATGTCTCTTGATACTCCAGAGAGAGCAAGAATGGGAGCTTTACCTTCTCTAAATACATTTTGCAGGGTTAGCAAGGATAGAGGGTAACTTAAATGATAAAAATAGAGATAATGAAGAGAGGCCATGCATCACAAACACTTCTTTTGTAAAAAGTGCACATATTTGCCCAGCCCCTATTTCAGAATAAAGCTAAGGGCAGAGGTTTCAGGTATGTGGTGAGCTGGATTTTCTTTTCAGTTGTTACTGGTATTTATCTTTCCTCTCAGAGCTCAGTCAGTTTATAAATGACTGATAAACTGTTCCGTGGAAAAGTCCTTCCTACTCCTTTGTTTCTTTTACAATAAAGTAGCAATATGCTTCACTCAGAAGCTTATTTTGCAAATTTACCAAAGAATGGCCTCTAAATCTGCAGGAGTCATAGCTGGCTGCCTGTATTTGGGGGTAATCAAAGCTGAACCAGATGAACCAAGCAGGCTGTTCAAACAGATTGAGCTTGCAATAGCCCTTCTCTGCTGATTACCCTGTCTCTGGCTTGTAGTGCAAGTTTTCAGCTTGTAAGCCCACTATGCCTGCAAATAAGACTTGGCATGCCCTGTGCTGGCAAAATATTTTTAAGACATTGTGATCAAATGATCCATCTCTTCATGCATGTGCATAACTTGAGCTCTAAATCATCTGCCCTGCCAAAATCAACTGGACAGTGGAGGACTCATTCACAGGCAGCTGCTGCAAAAGTAAGTGGTGAATAGGATGAGGTGGTTTCTTCAACATTGTGTTGAGGTTGGATTGATTAAATAGATTATTTACTTCTATGCAATAGACCTAGGAAGCCAGGTTTGTTTGCTGCTTGATACATATGGTTTCACATATCACTCTCTGCTTTCAGTGCAGCAGGTAAGATATCAACACAATTAAAAGTGAAAAATAATCTGTCTGCTCTGCCACTGGTGGATGCTCAAGGAACACACGCTGATACAATAGATTTCTGAATAATTTATACTCAGCATTTTTTCCTTGCACTCGGTAAATGAGGAAGCCTAATGTGGCATGGTCAGAGTGATACTCTATCTGTCATCCATTAAGATAACAAGATTGGTGGGCCTGGGAGGAACGTGGCATGATACACAGAAAAGATGAGATTAAAAATTGAAATGTTGGTCCAAAACGTTCTCTATAAAGGATGATGATAAAAGCAGCTCAGAAAAACAGAATTAATTCAAAAATGTGATTTCCACAAAGCTTTGTCTTCTCTAAAATAAAAACACAAGATACATGTTCCTTTCAAAAGTTGTGGATAAAAGGAATATTGGAGTAAATCACTGTTCCTGATAGGTCTTCAGTAGCTTCCTCTCCTTTAAATTCAAGTACTTTGTAGATCCTATCAAAAACAATTATGTATGACAGTAATGCTTTAGGTCTCAAAAAATGGGATTTTTTTATATTCATAAGGCTTTTTAAATTACAAAGAAAAAATCATTTGTGATTGTTTTTGGCACTTGAGTGTCTCATCTCTCATCATAGGGTGTTAATTTGGATGGGATGCTAAAATATTTGCATAAAAAATGGCTCATGTAAATATTCAGCCAAACAGATTCATTTCGAAGAGACTGTATTATAGTTGGTAGTATATTGTTTTCCAAGAGCCAATAGACACTAGAAGTTGATTAATTTATAAGCAGTGATGGTTTTCAGTCTCTGAAGTTTTTGACAACTTCTTAACATCACATTTGGATTTTTTTGGTTTTTGAAGAAACTGTTGTGAGGGGTTGTGAGATCAGATGGGAGCCATTTGACAGAAAGCACTTGGAGGAAAACTTAGGCTTGCTTCTAACTCCAGTACTTTTAGTGAAAAGGCCACTGTTATTATACCTGTGCTATTTGGAACCCAGCCTTGAAAGGGTTTAAATGTGCTTTTCTGTTTAACTGGGCAGCAAGCACCTGCTCTGCCATCTCCATGTACTGCACAGTTTTCTTCTGCTGCAGAGCTGCAGTCGGGGTCCAAACCCCTGCAGAGGGAAAGACAGGACACTGTTTTTTCAGCCCAGATTCAGGAAATATCTCTGAGCTACACTCTGCTTGCAGTGCCATCCATACCTTGTGGCTGCACCACACCAGGCTTCTGGAGGCAGGTGGGGAAACTGAGCCCACAGTACCCAGCAAACGATGCTCCTCACCCACCGAACTCCTGTCCCAGCTTGGTTTGGAGTTTGTGTGCAAAGATAATGATAATCTTAGTGCCTATCCAGAGGAAAATTTAAAAACTGAATCTTTTTGATGATGCATTGCTCAGCTTTTAAAATTAGTTTGTCACAAATGTTACAAGGAATGGTATCCCAATGCTGACTTGTAGAAGAACACCTGTGAGTGGGTACTAATACATTGTTGAGAACCTTGTCCTTAGCTTTGACCAGGATCACATTACACCTCTTTTTTCACCTGAATATTTTGTGTAAAGAAGTTCATTTTCATGTATGTTCCGTGAGTAAATCCAGGAAGAAAATCAAATACAGGTGTTAAAAAGTAATTTGTCAAATAGCAGTCAAAGCTTCCACAATTAGCATCCTCCTCTGTGGAGGACATTGCCTGGGGAGGTTAGGCTGATGAGGAAACTGTCTTCATTTCAACCTGGAGATCTACTTTTTCCAAATTTGTTCTTCTTAAGCCTTTTTTATTAGTAATGAGTTCATGAATGCTTTATAGTTGCTGTCTGCAGATGGATCACATTTTTCAGTTGCACTGTGTGGTCAACTTTATCTGGTAAGGACTGAGGCAGCCTCCTCTGCTTTCCTTCCTGATGGGCTGTAATTAAACCCTGGCTTATAAGGATGCACACCCTGCAGCTATATATCAGAACAACTGATCAGCAGGTGCAATTAGCTACTAGTTATATTTTGGTAAAGTACAGATTTATTTGGAGAAGACTGTCTCTTCTTTTCCCATTATTGGGTGACTTCTTCATTTGGGCCATTTTGTTTATTGCCCTGTCAGGCTGGTGGTAGGAGAGTAATGCCATTGGTGGCTGTGGGTGTTAAGTCACCTGCAGCAGCGCTGGATTAGGCTGGAGTGTCTACCATAGAAGTTACCAGTTTTGGCTTGTCCTCAGTCTTTCCAGCTAGAAAGTGATGACCAAATAAGCTGTAGAGAGACAGCACAGCTCACCTTTTCTGCCTGTTTAATTAAACCAAAATACATGCCATAGATGCCTCACTGTTGTTGTTAGCTTCATCAGCAATTACCCCAGAGCCAGGCATCACAGGGGATATATCAAAGCAAGAAAGGAGTGAATATTGCCATAAATTTTCTTTTTGGCAAGTAAACAAATGTACATACCCTTGCCATACTTGCCATTGCAACAATTCAAGCAGTGTTAATGATCAGAAGTGTAGAATATAAAACACCAGTGTTTATTGATATCTTGAAAGGTTTTAATTATCCAAACAAATAGCTTTAAATTCTTCTTCTGGGTCTAGTAGCTTAAGGAAAAGATGTGGGGAGCTTTTATTTACCACTTTGATGGTAGTAATAAATATCTCCTTAATCAGAGGAGCTAACCTGAGGATGAGGCTTGCCTGTGCAAGAGCTGCAGAAAACTTTTGCCAGGGGTTACGTGATTAAGGAGGCATTTTTCAGTTCTGAGTGAATCTGAGGTATTTTCATAACATTAGCATCTATAGCACGTTGGTTGTGCAAGGAATTTATGACCAGCCCTTACTGCCTGCCCTACCACTCCCTGATCATATAGCCAGAAAGTCTCTCAGTCAGCTCTGTAAGATGGGAGTTCTGTCTTTTGAACTGCACACGTATCTCGCTGAGCACTTCAAGGAGAGCCAATTTTATAGCTTCCCATGATTGCATCTTTAGACAAATGCATTGTGGGCACAGAGCTATCATCTGTGGCATCAAGTTTACAGCTTCCCTGTAGGGTTTAAACATGTGGCTGGTTGAAGAGATTTAACCTCTCAAGCCCTCCAACAAATATTAAATTGCTAACTATTCTTCCATAATGTTGTGATGTTGGCTGAAATTTGACCCTGGTGCTTGCTGAAACCATTTTCAAAATCTGAGTGAGAAGGTTAAATAGTGCTGTCAAATTTCCAAATGTCTGTTGCAGAAATACTTTTGCTGAATATCTGTGGGTTGAGCTCTAAAATGCTTAAAGTAATCCTCTTTTTTTCCCCTTCATTATTACATGATATTATCTAAAGCTTGGGGTTTAGTGAAATTAACTTGGGTTTTGCCTTTTTTCTGTGCCACCTAACCTTACCATTTATGGCTATTTTTCTCTTTTTTACTTGTCAAAGGAGGAGTTCAGTCAATTGGTGTTCTTAAGTACAAACCAGACCTCTAGGTTTCTTTAATTTCTGTTCAAGATCATTGTAATTACTTGATTGTTTTCACAGCTGTATCTGAATAAGAAAAAACGTGCTGTAATTGGCAACTTTTACAAATTCACAACTCAATAACCTGATACTGGAACTCTTCCACCTGCAGAAGCCTCATTAATTGCTGCAGGAGTCTCAGCAGTTAAGAGACCTGGCTTTCAAATTATTTCTGTTTTGAGGTGCAGCCTTCAAACTAGAGAATCTCTGCAGTAACAAAAATAGATGGGACCTTCAGGCTGAGAGAGTCTGTTTGTTATTGGTTGAGTATCTGACTTCCAAGTGGATCTGTTAGGAAGGCTGTTGTTTACCCAATCCATTACTTACATTCATAAGCTCAAACAATTTTTAGTTGAGCTTTTTTGTAGAATCTAGGACTTCATTTCCTGAATGCTCTTTCTAGTTCTAGCTTTGTTTATTTTGGCCTTAGGTTGCAGTAGATAATTAGTTTTTATTTAGGAGATGAGTCTTATGTTGCAACAAACAGTACTAAATTATAGTAAGACTGAGTCTTTAAAGATGCCATACTCCAGCCATAACTTTGAATTAGTTTTGTTATTTAAAGCAACATTTGTGCCTGTCTCTATGTTTTATGGAAAGCTCAGAAGCTTACTTGATTTCTTTTTTTCTTGATTCCAGGGCTTTTTCCGCAGGAGTATCCAGAAGAACATGGTTTACACATGTCACAGAGATAAGAACTGTGTTATCAATAAAGTCACCAGAAATCGCTGCCAGTACTGCAGACTACAAAAGTGCTTTGAAGTGGGAATGTCCAAAGAATGTAAGTTGTCTCAGAAACAATTTATTGTTTGTCATATCCTACATATATGCGGCAGTCCTAAGGGAAAAAAAATATTGTGCAATTATGTGATTGAAGCCAGTATCTGTGCTCATATGGAGGGAAAGGAGTATGAATTTGGTACACAACTTTAGACCTGTATTTACAGACTTCTGAGTCCTTAACACTGCAGCCCAAAAGCTGTGTATTCTTACTGCCTGGACCCTTTCTGAAAGGTGAAACAAGCTGGCAAATGCTCTTCTCTAAACTTGCAAAGCCAGTAAATCTGACTATGCAAAGCACACCAAAACCCCAAAGGATTTCCCTCTCCCTTCTTTTCTAGAAGTATCTGGTTTGCCCTTTAAATTAACATTTTAAAATATTTATGTAGAAATATGTGATATTCTCTTTTTCCAGTTTATTGATACACCCATCAAGACTGAAAATATAGCTATAAAAGCCTTTTTCAGATCCCACGGGATAATGCTTCTGAAACTTTCTCATTTTTGATTGGATTGATTGCAGTAGCAGAAAAGTCTCTGGTGTAGTGATCTGTTCGATTGTTGAGAGTTTTTACCTCTATCAGCGATGTTCCTGGTGTCAGTAGGTCAATTCCAGTAATAACCAGTACAGAAATTTGCAGTGTGTGCATAAGACAGGAGGGAAAATTGCCTAACCAGTTCTTAACTTTAATTCACCCACAAGAGTTTCTTGGAGAGGGTTTAAGATCAGAGGAAAAGAAAAATTGATGATGATGAGGCATTTATGTCTGAATTGTGATTTAAACCGGTTCTCATCTTCAGCATTTTACATCTCTGAATTGTGTGGGGCATCCTGGTACTTCCCTTCTCTGTACTTGGTCAGGAGCTAGAGGTCCTAAAGTTACATTTGTCCCTCCTCACTGTATCTCATTTCTCTCTCCCACCCTCTCTTTCCTCTCAGAGAAAGTGTGTTGAGAAGTGGAGAAAGAACCAGATGGACCATTGTGCTGTGTTTCCAGCTCCTTTTCATGGAAATGTGAAGTTGTGATTATTGGAAAGTTTCAAGCTACTGAGGGAGTAGGTCTTAGGATTTCCATTAATTCACTCTCTGTTTTAGGTTTTCTAGTTTTCTTGTGTGCCTGAAGTTCACCTATCTATACTTAGGCATAGATCAGTTGGAGTGGAGACTATGATGGGAGTAAAGGAGAAGGTAGGCTAAATGCGAAGATAAAAGATTGAATGAGGAGGATTTTACTGATAGCTATTTCACTGCATATGTACCTGTGCGCATCAAGCTTTTTTCTTTTGATAAAAACAGTATGATGTAGTTTGGAAGAGAAGGAAAAGCACTTTTCTCACCTGAGGGCTTGTTGGTCCTGAGTTCCTAAGGACTTTATTGCTGACGTGAAATAGCAATCTTATTAAACACTGTAACGTCACATCAGAGTAGGTTTTGGAAATATCAGCAGTTTTTTTAACATGTTAACCAAAGTTACTTCGGATAAACTATAAAGACTTACTGCCTTTTAGGTGATGGATTGTTTTTTCCCATAGGGTAGCTGGAGCTTTGCCAGCAGGAATTAAGGTTTTGCTCTGCCTCTTTCCTGGGGTGAACTGAGTGAAATTGCCCTTTGGCAGTTGCCTTTATCTCAAAATTCTACAGGCATCAAAATGGGGATAACAGGTTGGAGGGGGAACAGAGGATCCTGGGGAGAAGTGAGGGATGTCTTTTTGCTGCATTTCTGTAGAAGGCATTTGCAAGGGAAGAGAGAAATTATTTTAAATGTCATCAGTTTGAATGCAGTGTGTCTTGTCTTCTGAGTTTAAGAACTGAGTCAGAAGTGATTCTGTGTTATCCCTTCATAAACAGGAGCTTTTCATCTCTTAAGAGATTTGAGAAACTATTTTCTTATCTGACCTTCTTTCATACATATCTCTAGGTTTTAACTCCATTTCTTTAGAAGTTTATGTAAACAAAGGCACATCTGTCATTCGGCTTTTTCTTACCAGATAGAGGTTTTTCTTTTTCCCCCAGTGCATTATTCACATTTTACTTTTTTGTCTTACAGTTCTGTTATCTTGTAATGTGAAAGCCACGAACAAAGGACAGAAAAAAGTATCAGAGAAATCTCACAGGGAAACAAGCTTACAATGCTCAAACCAGTCCCGGTTGGGGAAAGTAATCATGATGGCACCTGCAAATAGGAACCCCAAGGTCTGTTCCCAGGAGCTAAGGAGGAGTAGATGCTGGTTTTCAGTATACAGAGTAATCTGTGCTTAAAAGCTGAGGTCCTGTGTTTATTTGTTCTGTCTGTAAAGGGCATGCAAAAGTACCTGCATATGCAGCTCCCTTTGAGCTTAATGAGCGTTCCTCACAAGCATCGGAGGAGAGATGGGAACTGGGTGCATGGCCAGTGTGATAAGCAGGGGTTTAAGAATAGGGGTACAGTGTTTGAAAGAGAAGAGATACTGAGCATTTCTTGTATGCTTTTATCTTGTTTCAGAGAATGAAGTGAGATGATAAAGGAATGCACCAAATTTGCATTTCTTTATAGGTTGTTTTGTTTGTGTAGGGAGAAAAAAGTTATCTTCGACCCCATTTTACTCCCCAGATCTGATCAAGAGAGGTCAATAGCTACAATACCTCCAGGGCAGGAGTGGAGCTATTTGCCTTGTGATAATATCTGCAAGACCTGCTGAAACTGGATCCCACTAGTGTAGGGACCTTCTTTCATTGTGTAGTCCCTGTTGCAAAAAGTTTGTGCTGCAGATAGGCAAGACAAAGAGTGTGAGGGGAAACGACTTAGTGATGGCTGCCTTATCATCCTACAACAAGACAAAACACAGCTTGAAATAAAACCCTGCTGTCTTTAATCAGATATCCTTCCTTCAGAAACTCCAGAGCTTTGTCCCCGAAACCTGAGCTGCAGCTCCCAGTTCAGGGCCTGGAGCCAGTCCCAGCACCACATCAGGTTTGGGCATTGCTATATGGCTGTCCTACCCCAGCTCTTATAGGAGTGCTTAGGGGAGTGTAGGTGCAGCTGAGGCCCTGGACCCCACTCCAAACCACTTCTGTCCTTCGTAGCCTCCCAGTCTGTTCAGTGTTTTTAATCACCATGTAGAGACAAACCATGATCACGCAAGAGTCTTTTTTTGCTGCTGCTGAAGTGAGAAGGCTGCTAAGGCTGACAGTGGCTCATTATGTGATGGAAAGCCTTAGGAAACTAACCTTTGCCCTTCTATTACGTGATCTCTACGCTGCTGTTGAAGCCCCATCCTCGGCCTGACCCCAGGTGCCCGCCAGCAGCTCGCTGTTGCCTGGATGCGGGCCCTGGGTGCTCGGGAGCTGCGAGGGGTCACACGTACGGCACTGCCTCCTGCAATTAAGGGAGCATGCAGGAAGCTGGGCAAAACTCTCCCACAAGAATGGACTCTTTCAAGCAGGATGCTGCAAGTCACTTTGTAAGGTGAAGCCTGCTTATGAAGAGAACCTAAACTGGATTTTTGGTAGGGTATAAGGGGGAAGAAAATGGAGCTCCCTTATGCCACAACTTCCCAGCTTAGCCCAGCAGCTCTTCACCTTCCATCCTTTTTCATAAACTATGTAGGCTGCAGGGACTGTCACTGTACTTGATGATCTCTAGGGTCCCTTCAGACACAACCCATCCCACATACCAGGGTGTGATGCAGAGAAGCCCTCTTTATGCTGGCATGAACCTTGTCTGCAGTGATTTCTAATAGAGCAAAATTATGTTTATAAAGGCACAGAATTGTTTCAGATTACTTCAGTGCACTGAAGCAATGTTCAGATTTGCAAATCTGCTTACAATTAACCTCTCTGGAGGGAGGGAAGGAGGAAGGGAGGGAATGCAGGGAAATTATGAAGAGGAGAGAATCTGGTTTCTGTGCTCTGTATTTGTTTGAGATTTTTTTTAACTTGCCCAGGAATGTCTGTTACTCTTTGTCACAGACTTGAGTCTTATAATATTTAAATGTTCATGCTTCTTGGAACATGTGATTACATTCTGCTACTGAACAATAGAGTGAATGGATTTACTTATTTTCATTCTGGTTGAAATTGGCAAGCAGGAAACATCATCTTGAAGAATTGTCATGTTTCTATTTTTTATTTCATTTTAATTTTTTCAGTCTCCCTAATGAAGCATGATTCCATCTGCAGTGAGTGGCTAAGTGAAGGCTAGTCTGCATAGTTGCATTTGAGAAGTTCATGCAGATTTCACTGATGTCATTTTAAAGTGAATTAATTAGAATGCATGCAATCTTTATTTAGATGTTAGTCAGAACTGAACTGGGGTTGTTTTATTCTTTTTAGCCAGCAGGAAGCACTGGATTTAGGAATTGTTTCTGCTTTGCTACAGGCTAGATTTTTAACTAGATGCCTAAATACCACACAGTGGCTGGGGGCTTTTTCAAAAATTCCAGAGTAGTTGCCTTGCCTGTTAACTTGCTTTCTCGAGAGGCAGGAGCTAAATATCAGAGTAGAAATCACAAACCCCTGAATTCAGGTCTGGGACTAATTCTACTCTCTAAACCCTACAAGCTGATTATTCTGTCTTTCCTCTCATGAGAGGTGAAAATTATGTCTTTTCACAGGGGCTGGGAGACCTTGTGTTGTCAGTGCTTTGAAAGTAGAAGGATGTAAACTGTGAAAATACCAATTAAATTAAGAATTGGAGAATATAGATAGTGGGGAAGCTATGCCTAAGCCATAGAGATAACATATTTTTAATTTTTTTTTTTTTAAGGATAGATTGTTTTGGGGATTTTTTTCAGTTGCTAATTAGAAAGGAAATCTTGTAATTTTTTTGTTCAGGCTGAAAAATTGGGAACTTTTAAAAGTTAATGCCAAACTCTCAATATCGCTGATGGGGAGATTGTTTTAAGAGGAGAGCAAAGCTAATGGGAAAGGGTCTTCTTGCAACAAAACCACAGTGCTCTAGTGTCAGCCTGTGCTCTGCCAGTGATAATGCACACTTTGTTATGCTGGGTGGCTGAAAATGATCTACATACAATTAAAATTCTCTTGTAGAGAACTGAGTTCTACTTGTTGTGCATTGTTTCCCATGGTTAAACAAACATCTCTTGCTTTTCACATCTTTTTTTTTGTCTTCAAAGAAGCAGATCTGCTTTTCCTTTTTCCTTCTGGGGTCTGCCTCTTCTGTGTTTTAGCCTTTACCCCTGATTCTGCATAGCTTTCACTTGCCAGCTTTAATGTTTAAAGGAGCAACTTAGATTGAATGTTATTATCCATAATTTACTCTATGTTCTGTGAAGATGGTTATGTAATAGCAGTAATTGCATCAACTCACCTAATGAGCTTTCCCTCCAGTGCCATGTACAGCAGATTAATAGCCCATGAATTCATTTGCAGCTCGTTGTGTTTCAGAAAAGTATTTCAGGCAGCAATTAATAAACTGCTAAAGAAAATAACATAAAAAATGATTTTTTTTATTATGTTAACTCTCCAGCTGAACAATTTATTGACACCTTTCATGATGCGGCTAAGTAAATTCTCTCCTAATTCCTCAAGCAGAGTGTGATTAGTGAACCCTGCTCAGCTCAAGACTGTCTGGTAATTAGTCTGATCTTTATATCCTAAAATGTTAGGGAAAGGTAAGAATAGCGTCCTAATGTTCTCTTTTTCTTCTACTCCTTGCCTTTCAGGCATTATGCAAATAGCTGTAACTTTAAACTGCAGCACACTACTGCTGCAAATTTTTTTTCCCCCCTCCTTGCATAGAAACCCCATAATTGTGTAAGCTAAGAATTGAAGACCTCAGCCAATAAACAACCCCTGGCACTGTTTCTGCACTGCTTGTTGTGGGCTGCAGTGTCCCATACCTCCCAAGTGGTGGGACAGAGCCCGAAGCAGGGACCCGAGAAAGGTCACGGGGTGCTGCTGCCCTGAGGAAGGTAAACCAGGGGTCAAATGCCACTGGAGAGGGTGATGCCAGGAGACAGGCATGGAGAGGGAAGAGAGAATAGGGAAAGTCCTGTGTTTTGCACAGTAAAAGGGGATGATGTGATTGAATCCAACAGAAGAGCAGCAGTGAGATGCCATGGCTGCAACCACCTTTGCAGGGAAAGTGTCTGGGGAAAGGGGGAGAAACTGCTGCATGTGGCCAAACTTGCCAGGCTGCTCTAGAATTACTATTTCCATGCTTTTTCATTTGATGGGTGCTAGTGTTTTGGGGTTTTTTTAATTGAATATCAAGTTTTTAATGTTCTACGTAATTTCTTTTTCAAAAGAAACTGGTATCTTCCTGCCACCATCATCCCTACTCTCTCAGTCCAAAAGAAGCACTTGGCTTGTCTTCAAAAGTAGTAAAATATATATTTTAAAATATTTTCCCTCATTTTGGGCTCTTGAGGACTGAGTAAGCGTAAAGGGAATTCCTTTAATAAGCTCATGCAGAGATTGATTACATGTCCTCAGCTGAAAGTTACATTAAGACTTATTCACTAAGGTATAGCTACCGTTGTGAACTTTTCAACGCTCTCTGCTGTCTCTATGACAACACAGATCCTGGCAGAAGTTACCAGGGCTTGTGTGCTCTCTGCAGCCTTTGTCTGCATCCATCAATCCTAGTCCTCAACGACTGTAAATGTGTGCCTTTCTTACGTTTTTGCTTAACAAGGTGTTTTATTAAATTTGTGACACTTCTGAAGTTATTACACTAATCATTTGTACTGCCATACGCAACCATGCTCTAAAAGAGATGTGCTTTAGGAAAGGACTTTCTGAATGGCTCTCAGTCTTGTCCTGTGGAATATATTCAGCTGAGTGGCACAGAGTCCTTGTATAAGTAACTTTTCTTTCATTACAGTTGAAACTTAAGATAACTAGAGCCTGGGAAAAGCACAATGCACACACTGTTAATTTCTGCTTAGACCTGCAGCACACTCCAGAGAAATGCTTGCTACTGTTCAGTGCTCTGGCAAAGTCCTCAGACCTTGCTGAACCCATCCTTATTTTAAAGGAGCTCACAGTGTGTCTGTTGGTGTTTGCAGCTCAGGTTTCTGTGGCAGTCCTGCTATGTACCACCTTCTGAGGAGATCCTTCTCTGGAGATTGGGCTCTTTCTTGAGAACAGTTGGCATTGACATAGGTCTAACTTTTCATATTTTTAATTCTACACTTTTGGGGTGTTTTAGGAATTATCAGATGCTTTCTTCTTTGTCAGTTTCCCAGTAAGAGATATTTTGGAAAGGTGTCTCTTACAAAATCACTTCTCAGCATAGATCATGTTCTTTTTCTGGCCTTTTTGTTATTTCTCATTCTCCGCTTTGGTTTATAGCATTATTCCAAATTGTACATGTAAAGACACTGGCTCTATGCATTTGTGTTGCCATTGCAGGCTGCCTTTGCCTCTTCTTCGGTTTAGTATCCCAGCTGCTTTTGTGGCAAGGAAAACCCTGGGTTATTCTTTCTGCCTTGTCCTGTGCCGGGCAATGCTGCTGTAAGAGCAGATGGGAAACCTGGAGGTAGCCAGTCCCTACCCAATCCCTGCACTCCTTAGAATGATGCTGAGACCACATTTGCTTTGTCATGCGGACATAACTGCTGAGACCCCAATCCCATGACCTCAAAAGCTTTGTTTCAGAGCTTCCATTCTTCCTTTATGCACTCAGTTCACTGCTTCGTATTCCTCATTCGGATCATTTTGTTGTTTGGGGACGCGGGGCATCTTTGCATCTCTCTTTCTAATTGCCATTGGGGCATGTGGCTTGCGCTTTCTATACTGGCCCTTGTGGTTTCTCTGGTATCTTTTTTCTCCCTTTGAATGCTCTTTCTTTTCTTTTTTTTCCCCCTAATTTTTTTTTAATTTTGGGATGTTGAATCCAAAGGATGGAGAAATGTCAATGAGATAAATATCAGTCTGGGAACGAGCAAATTGCCAGTGTTCTGGGCCTTGAAGCTAAACATGGCTTATTTGGTTGTCAGGCCAACCTGAAAATGTTATCTTCAGTAGCCAAGGTTCATGAGAAATGCAGTAAATTGTTCCCAAGAGTTCTGGGAAGTCTGAACTGCAGCAACCCGAATGTTCCTGAAGGACTCTCTATCAAAGGAGAGGCTTATTTGGTCCTTGCCCTCAGAAGAAACAAATGTGAGAGAGTGTATATCTTCCTGCTGGTTTATATCTGCAAACTTTTGTTTTCCTGGTGATCACTTTACTAGAGATGGTCTCACACGGGGTAGGTGTCTCTGCAAAAGGCAAAGAAGCAAAGCTCTCGCTGGCCTCTCTGCGGAGAGCAGCTCCCGTGCTGATGGTGTGGAAGATGGAAAGCAGGCACTCAGCAACCAGTAAGCACTCAAAGACGCTTTAGGAAGATCTCTCCATAAGTAGATGAGGCCATGGATTTCCCTCTGCTGCTGTCAAGCTCTCAGGCTTGCTTTCATCTGCTGGATGAATTGTTAGAGCAGAGGGAGTTTTCCATTGCTGTGCCTGCGATAAGCCGGCTGACACGTTGCAGCTCCTCCTGCTGGGATGCTGGCCCTAGGACTGTGCTCTAAAAATAGCCTCGATTTGTTTTTAGTTTGACTTTGTATCACATGCTTGTTTTAAAATACATCGGAACAGTTAATTTCCAGTTCTTCAGCGCTCATGTGGAAAGTGTAAAGGATTTTTTAAAGTAGGTGGTGTACAAGGAGTAGAAATAGCACCCTTTCTATCCAAACTTAAATAACACTCAGCTGCCAATTCTATAAAAGGAAAAAGAAAGATCATAAGACGTTAGAATTTTTAATGTCCTCTAGACCAAAATGAATAGAAATGGTTTTGCCCCATCTTATTTTACTCCAATACTTGTTTGCATGCTTGCCTGTTTCTGAAAGCTTTTAAATGTTTAAATCTAGGTCTCATGAAAAGTCTGTCAATCAGACAACAGCTCTGAAACCTGACTTCTACAAGTTGTAGCTTAAAGCCCTACAGGCGGTGCCTGTGGCTGATCGGCATTTAATGAGCTGTGGGATCGGTTCTCAGTGCCATGCATCCATAACCAGTTGCTTGTTGTTGATATAAACAGATTTGGTAAGTAAATGTGAGGAAATTGTCTGACTTTGGAGACATTTACCTGAATCTCAGAGTTAAAGCTAAGTGGAATTCTTCCTTTCCCCTGGCAAAAAGTGCAACAGAAAGCAAACATGCTTTTAGTTGGATTACAGGCATGGTTAGTCATCTGACAGACAGTTTTAATGGAGTCAGAAAGACATGCTGGGGAAACATGCTGACCTACTTTTCTTTCTTTCTTTCTTTTTTCAAACTTCGAAGCAAGTGAAAATGTTAATTTTAAAACTCTCCATAAAGTTAGATTTCGGTGAAGAAGCTTATTTTATAATTTAATTTATTTACACTTCTGTTTAGGTTATGATAGATTGTTTTAGTAACTGAGTTTCATCAGGTTGTTTTTGTTTTTGTTAGGAAATTGGGTTACATCTGAGAAATCCACGTTCGTCCCCCTTTGCAGGACAAAGCAATCAGCTTCAAGTTAATGAATGATTTAAATCCAATCCTCTGAGGGAGGACTTTACAAACCATTGAAAATAACAGACCAACAAAGCGTATTACATTTTTATAATTTTCAATGCATTACATTTTTAAACATTTGCTGTCTTTAAACTTGGGGGAAGAAGGATTACTGGCAGATAGCATTGTGCATTTTGCACTTTAGCTTTTTTTTTTCTCCTATGTTAAGGAGGTTGATGCTCCACTGTCAGTATTTTCTTGGAGGCAGAACTTGATGTATTTGAACCTGGGAAACTCTTTACTGTAAAACTTGGGAGCTTGGGAAAAAAAACCCTTAAATTAAATAGGAAAACTTAGCAGTGAGGATGGATTTAAACATTGCAGAGATACTAAGTTGAATGATACTGGGTGATAAAGGAAAGTGTTTTAGAAATGCTGCGGACCACCTCACTCCTTCAGCAGCAGGCACACAATTTGTCAGATGGCTGAGGGGTGCCAGGTCCGTGGCAGAGAGCTGAGCTCCATTCACTTTTCAAGTGGTTTTGGTGAAGACATCACTGTGCAGTTGAAGGAGTGGGAGAGGACATCATTCCTTGACACACCGGTTGATCCAGGGACATTGTTTTCACCTGCTCGGTCTCCTCCTGTTTCCATCATTAACAGGTTTTCTTCTGTCACTCAGCACTGGTGCAATGGGTGCTGCTGCAAATCCTTTGCTTCCTCCTATCTCTTCTTGTTCTTAACTCCCAACAAGCTGATTACAGTTTGCATCATGGAAATAGTAATACAATGGAAGAGAAAAAGGGAAAAAGGAATTGCCAGGAAATTCTGAAGTTTATGGGAAATTTTACATTTCACAGAATCCACAAGTTACATATACTCATGAAGTGCAATAATTTTATATACTGTGTACTTCTAGAGAATGTTCCAGTGGCAAAATTGAGATCTACTTTTTATAGTTCTAAAAATAAAGTATAAGATGTTTGCTAATACATGAGAGTTCTTTCTATATTTTAAGAAGGCTGATAGTGGCACTGCACAGGTCTTAGCCATTTTGTAAGCTGGACACAACAGTAGAGGAGGCATCCGCCCAGGAGGACAAATCAGCAGTAAGTGAATATCCTTATGCACTGAACTGCTGCACCTCACATGTTCTGCATCCCTCACTGCACTGTGGCTGTGCTTCATGCAAGGACTATCTTTTCCCGTGTTTTTCTTGCCATAGCACTTCTTCTAGGTGACCTGTGACATGGTATGTTTTGATTCTAGTGGAGACGCAACTGGGAAAAGACACTCAAAAAAGCGTCACATCTGAAATTCCATTCAAGAAGCTTTTTTTTCTGATACAGGAAAGTTATTGATACTGGAAGATGAAGCATTAGGTTTAGAGGAGCTTGAGTTGCTCTCTGATGGTACCAGGCTGCCTCTTTGGGGCGGGGAGCTCTTGTGTTTCTAATTAGGAGTCTTGTGAAGATTGGTGAAGTCCAGAGCTCAGTGTGCTGCACCATCTGGTTATCCCATTGAGTAGCTCCAGGATCAAACCCAAGTGATCCAGATCCCTGGAACAAGTAATTGTTAGTTCATAAGAGCCTTTTGACAGCACTTTTTTACAAGAAAGATGTTTGACTTTCCCTTTCAGTAATTTGGAAGAGAAGCTCAGTGCATACTTTCCCCCCTGCCCCTTCTTTGGATGCCTTTTCAGGTGAACACTGCTATTAAATTAGAACATCCTGATAATAATTTTAAATGGAAAAGGAATAAAAATAATAAAAAAGACAATAAATAAAAGCAAGAGTATAGTTGTTACTAAAAAAAAGAAGCTGTATTATGTTCAAAGCTCTCTCATAACACAGGGAAAAGTAAACAGGGCCAGAGGAGAATAAGCATAAATATTTTATTCCTTTAGTTCTGAAGAAGGCTTAAATCCGGTTTGTCCTCAAAAGAGAGTCAAAGCCTTTTCTTGGCAACTTTTCCTGTTGTTTTCTGAGTCAGCTACAGCTATTTTACATGTTTATTAGGAACATTATTCCTACTAGAACTTAGGCATTGTAAAGTGTGAGCATACATACATACACTGCACAGACATACCAGCTGCCACTCATAGAGTATGCAGGATAAACCCATGAGGTTTGGGGTCTTCTTTCTTGGCTGGGGAGTGAGGCAGGGAGGTAACCCTCTGGTAAAAGGGCCTTGCACTAATGGAGGAGGAATATTTTTAAATATTCCCTAGAAACCAGAGTGTGGGAAAAATGAGGCAATTAAGAGGAATCACTAGATACCCTGTCTTAACAGTTTATTATATATATTTTTAATGAGTATTTAATCCCTAATGCTGTGTGATGGATTAGAAAAGAGGGGGACTCAGGCCTCTTTCTGTGCATACTTTTATGTTTCCCCTTCACTGAACATTTTCTCTGGGCAAATTGTTTAACTTGAGCTGGTTGGAGGTGTTCCAGCACAACAGAGCTTTGCTGAAAATAACATTGGGTTGAATCCCAAAATGAAGAGTTGTCTGTTGTGTTCAGATTTGCAGAATCTCGGGATGAGTTACAAGGGGGGCCGGGAAGGAGCCTTGTCTGTTCCTGTCCTCCATGTTGTACATCCCAGGCCCTGGGGGACTTGGCTGCACCGTGTCTACCATGCAGCCTGGTGCTCTGGGCAGTTCTGCAGCTGAATGGGCAGGTGGATGCTCATCAGCTTTTTTAGGAACTGAATAAACCTCTGCTTTTGGAAATCTTGAGGTTTTAGCCCATGCTTTCCATGGGCATTGTAACCCTAGAACAATATCCTGAGGACCTCATAGAAACCTTTCTGTTAGTGCATCTTTCATCTTGCACTTGCCACAGTCTTGGAGAAAACCATCCTATCTGGACTCAGGCACCTAACCTGTATACAGTGAGTTCAGGGCCCAATCCCACACTGGTGACAGACATGAAAGATTTGTCATTAGCATCAAGGAGATGTGATGGGGTTAGCAGCCACCTGTAATGCCACATGATCCTTGCTGGGTAGTCACTTCTACTGCCAACTGGGGACCATCACCCTCATTTAGTTAAGGACCAGCTATGTGTTGAATTCAGTCTCCTTGCCCAGCCCTTGGCTTCCCTTTCAGATGTCATCTCATGTCCAAGTTGCATCCTTTGTTTTCATGGAGAAGTCTGGGAAAACTAGGTCAGTTTATCCAAGTAGAAATTATTATTTTATTGAGTTAACTCTGTGTTGACCTGCTGCCTGTTTGCCTTCTCAAAATGAACTCCCTTGTGTGCACTAAATCTTGCCCTGGAAGTTGCAGAGCCCTCAGTAATCACTTTGATTTCAAATCAAAAATAAAAAGGGTGCTTTTCTTAGTATATTTATATTTCCTGGAAACAAGTGTCTGTCTGCTTTTCTTCTTGTGTGATCACTATATCAGGCTGGTCTGGTGTGCTGTGAAAGCACTTAATGTAAAAAGGTTATGTGCTGGCTTTACTGGGGATATTTAAAAGATATTATGGAGAAATCAGGATTTGATTCTGCTTGACCCTGACTGACAGAAATAAGCTCTTTAAGCCAGTTCTGTAGTTACTAGCATGCCTTCTTTTTAAAATAATCTGGTCCACTTACTCCTGCTATTTCAGAACTTCAGTCCCAGACAACGAAGCTTTTTTTTTTGCCTTTTTTTTTTTTTTAATGAAAGAATATTTGGAATGTATTTTTAAAGAACTTTTTTGGTATTGTACATAAAAGATAAAATATATCAAAATAGACAGCCTGATAATTAGGTGCAGGCTTGTGGAGTGATTCATGTCATAATGTGAGTGCTGAAACAGCTGAGGTTGCTGCAGGTGTGTTAAGGGAATTCGACCCTGTAATGCTGTGATGCTTTTGCCTCTACATAAAGCAAGAGTACAGATGTCTGGAGAGCCTGCATTAATAGATGAGAAGGAGTATTTTTGCATGTGAATTATGGATGGAGCAGTATTTATTAAAGGCAAAAATGAGGGCCTTTGTCTCCCAGGCACCTTTGGCTTTGAAGAATTGCACTAAAGCCTGCTGCTGCCCCAAGAACAGAGATCCCAGAAGCGAGCTGGGGCTTCAGCTGCTGCCTGTTAAGCCTGGCTGGAGCTCAGAGCTGAGTTATGCCATGCATGGGCAGAAAGGGATCTGAAGAAAAGCCTGGGAGGCAAAGGCCTTTTAAGTGCCTCAGCTGGCGGGTGTAGTGCTTCGGGGTGGGCAGTGAGATGCTAAAGCTGAAAGTGAATAAACTTGTTTACCTGTGGCAGCAGCCAGCTTCAGCAGGGCTTTCCCGGAGACTGCTGGCTGGCTCCGTGTGGCTTTCCTGAAATCCTGAGATGGAAAGAAAAAGAAGTCCCCTGACCTCACTCCTTGCTTTCTCCTTAGTTTACAGTTGGTGAAAACAGGACTATGTAATCTTCAAAAAAAAAAATGCCCCACCCCAACAACAAATCTGAAGATTGTTTATTCCAACTGCTCAGCTTTTGGGAAGGGAAAGGATGTAAACAACACACTAAAATGCAGTGAGACGCAACAGTATTGTTTGGGCATGTTATTTTCCCGTTTGATGAAGCTTTTTTTGTAGTATTATGGCAAAACAGCTTTAACAACACACACTGTTCTTTAAAAAAACCAAACCCACCTGCCGTCCAAGCCCCCTGGCCAGTGCAGATGTGTGCCCACCAGCTGTGTTGGACTGTGCATCAGTGTGAGGCTTAAACAGACATTTTTTTCTAGCTGATCTACCAGTGCTTCTAGTCCACCTGACTAAATTGTACTGTTCTTCCCTTCTCCTGCTGCTTCAGCTAGCCAGGAGGGTAAGCTTGAGCAGGGCAGCTGAGCATGGTTGTGGGATGCACACTCTGTCCCCCCTGTCCTCCACTTTGGGTGCCAATCCCGGCACCTTGAGAGATGGAAATAACCTCCCAATTGCAATTCTATTTTATTTGGTTTTAGTAGTAGGGCTATGAACAAGCTTTTGCATTTAGGAAGGAATGTATGTAAGTTCATAATGGCGTGTTTTCCACATTCACTTCAGAGGAATAGGTAAATAGATTCTGAGCTATTTCTTTGCTTTTATTGTCCCTGGCCTAGTGGGAGGCCAGGGCTGCAAGCTGCCGAGGCTGTAATGCAGACAAGCGCTGCGATTCAAGACTGCAGCTCCCTTTCTTCAAACATGCAGGGAACAACTGTTCCTGCGCCTTCATGAGCTCAATTTACGGTTGCGGGAGGCGATGTCTTCCCTGCGCCTGATGAAGCACCCGCGCACGCAAAGCCTCTTCAGACGTGTTGTCAGTTGGCAGCTCTCTCGCTAGATGCACCTTTACACAATTGCACAAGCCACCAGGAGGTACAAATGTGAAATTCAGCCTTGGGGGCAAAACAAAGAAACGAAACTTAGGTATGAATGCGGTGTCATCCATCTGCAGATACAGATATTAGACCTGATCTCCCACCACGCTACTGTAGTTTTACACTAATAGGACTCTGCTGCGATCGGTGGAGTAGCACCACTGCAAGACAAAAACAGCAGTGGGGATAAGTTGGGGCTGTTATTTTTAATTCTGGTAAATAATGTAGGGAGTGAACCCTGTTTGGGGAAAGCCAGACTGTGTTCACTGCGTGAAACCACCCATAATGAAAGGGAGAAATGCAGTGACACACTGTCTTGGTATTGCTCCTGAACTCCTGCTCTTACTTCTGGGGAGCTGTTGCCCTGGAAGGTGTCTTCCAGCTCACCACCTTTTTTTGGTAGCCTTTCCATTTGCTGTCCCATAAAGTCAGTTTTATCATGCATGATCAGAATTGACCTGTAGTTTGAACTCATTTATTACATTGAATAAATTGTGCTTATTGTGGAGTTATTTTGTGGAAGGCATCTGTTGATGGCGTCGTCAGGAAAGAGGTTTGCAATTTGTCATGGTAGGTAGCTTGCTAGTTAAGTAAAAAGTAAGTCATGTTCTTTTCCTCAGTGTATGTTAGGATAAGAAAAAAAATAGCTGTGACAGGTTGAAGTGTGAAGTGCTACAGGCAGCCAGTGGACAGGGATAGTGTGCAGTGTTTGGTCTTAGCTTACAGCCATGCATTTCCTTGGCCATCAGTGGTCCTGGATAATGCCCAGCAAATTGAAATGAGGACTTTGGATAACCCCAGCATCTCCCAGTTGCAAGGCATCATATTACCATGACTGTCTCCTAAGAGAAATTAATGTAATATCTGTAGATAAGTAGACTGATTTACCTTTTGATGACCCTGGAGAGAAAGGTCAGATTCAGGATATTTTTGCTCATAATCGGTTATCCATAAAGAGTTAGTGTACCAGGCTTCAAGATTGTAGCTCAAAAGGGCAGTTGCTTTGAGAAGGTAGCTTGAAAGGGCACCTCAACAGCTGAAATCAGATGAGACAGATTTAATGGCCTCTCAGTGATTTCTGACTGAAAGTTCAGAGTTTGAAATTTAGGGATTTTTTTCTTCACCCAGACTATGGTAAAAGAAATGCACTATAGCCTAATAGAAATTTATTTTCAGGCTGAATATTTAGAAGAGTTTTTCAATTGCTGCGTATACATTTGGTCACTTCAGCTGTAAGGAAGAGAAAGAATAATCACTTTGCGTTTGTGGTCTTGTGTATTTTTAGCTAATGTGTTAAGACACTGCAATTCCAGAAAAGCTGTCCTCCATTTCCCCAGAGTATTTTGGTTTACCCAGCTGCATTCAGAATTTTATCTAGACTGCCACAGAAGTTACTAGTAAATGCACTGGGATCTTGGCAGCCAAAACAGTAGATAGTAAGCACAACACTTTGCTTCCCCAAGGGTTTTAGTTTCATGGGGATTCTGCCACAGGCTGGCACTTCTCAGTGGGTTACCTGCAGAAGCCCTGTAAATTTAGGAAACTTCCCCAGATGGAGTGATTGATTCCCAAAGCTTCTTCACATTCCTGCACTGTGCAGGGAAGGGAAAGACTGGCAATACCCACTGGGTGATGCAATTACTTGCAAATCTGTTGCAAGTGGCATGGTAGATTTTAATAAAAATCATAGGTTTTATGTTGAGAGTAAGGAGGTGACTGATTTCATGCAGAATACTGAGAGAGATGGGGCATGACTGGAGTGAGGAGGGAATGACACATATGTAGTTTAATTTAACAGCTGCACAAGATGCACAGGGACATTGCAAGACCTACATGTGGAGATGCTCCATCTCACATATGGGAATTTCTGGCTATATTAAGTAACTTGAGGTGATGCCTATGTGAAATACAGATGGAAGCATACCAGTGAGTAAATTTTGTCTGAGTCAATGAGTATGGCTAGGCTATTTCCATTGCAGATATGTTGGTGGGTCTTCACAGGAAATATTAGTGATTTATTCTGCCTGCAATTGTTAATGCTAACAACCTTCAATAGCTCTTTAAGCATCAGCTGCTTACAGCGTGTGGATTATCCTATTTCACACTGGCAATTAGTTGATGATATTAAAACACTTTGAAAATGGAAATCACAGGGCAAATGCTATTTAAACAGTTCATCAGTTAATGTATAATCCCATCTCTCCAGCTACTTTGATTGCAGTATGTAGGGAGATGGCAAAGGAGACTAAGGAGTCTGCTTTCAGTTCAGCCCCTGGTACAGGTGCTGTGCCCTGTCTGTCCTGCCTCTGACTCAGCTGCTCCTCATGCTCTACCTGCCCACACCCATGTGCTGCAAAACACACGTTCTTCTGGGGTTTTTTTCCCACTTGTTTACTGTCTTTCTGTTTTTGCTGCTTCTTCATTTCTCATTTGTTCTTAGGACCTTTTTGGGGAGTATAGAGGGTATTCTGTTTGTATTTCTGGAGTCCTGATTTTCATTCTTTGGGCAGTTGGTACTCTGGCACTCTGGCATGTTCTGCAGAACGTGAACCACTCCCGAAATACTGTAGTAAATATAAAGGTAGGCATTAGTTGGTATATTCATACACTTGGAAACAGCTTATGGGATTTTGGTGGTGTGGTTTTTTTTTTTGTTTTGTTTTTTGTTTTTTTTTTTTTTTTTTTTTTTTTTTTTTTTTTNGGGAGGGGGTTTGTTGGTTTGGTTTGGTTTTTTTTGTCCTGTCCTTCTGCAACATTCAAGACAAATATGCCTGTAGAACCATTTGGTTTCCTTCAGCAGTGGTTTTGGTTCTTGGATTGGCAGTTCTGGGTAACCCAAGTATGATAGCTGCTGATTTTGCTTCTGTATATCTTAAAATTAAAAAAATTAAAAAAAAAAGACAGTGAAATAATAGAAATAATAAATTGAAGTAAATAGATAAAAGAATGCCAAAGGCATACCTTTCAGCTAATTTCAAGGGGTATTTTTCTCAGCCTATTGTTTTGCACTGGCTTTTCAGTTTTGGTCCTACATCTGATTTCAGATGGTATTGGGTATTTTTAAAGGACTAGAAACTCCTTTTTTTTGCTCATTCCACTTACTAATATTTCAGGGATGTGACAACAGCAGGTGCCAAATTTCACGTCTGAAATAAAATTGTTCAGACTGATGAGAATCCTTGAAACCACAGGTGAGGTTTCAGGCCAGTTAAATAAAGCTGTAGAGCATCCATTTGTATCATTCATTCATATAATGAAACCTGTTTCTTATAACTCAGCTCTGATATATTAACCCCGCAGTTATCCTCACACATAAATGGGAGATGTGTTGCTTTCGTCAGGATATAACCATATAAATCCCCTGTGCATGAATGGAAAAATAGAGGCCCCTAGGCTATAGGTATCAAAGGTCTCCCCTATACTTACAATAGCCTAATAAGGTTATTTTGAAGGCATAGGTAATTACTCACAGGCTCCCTATAGCCAGTGATTCATTGTTCACTACTGAAACATTTCTAAATGAATTATGTTTTAAACAAGCAAATCCTTGGCCTTCTTTTTTATGGGAGGAAAAAGAAAATGGGAGGGACACAAAATTCCTTGATTTTCTGTGTTAAGTAAAGTACACTGCTTGCTGGTTAAAAGGTCCCTGGTATTTGTAGCAGTTTAAATGTACTGCTGCACTTCTTGCTGTTTTGAATGCCTATTTCTGAATTTCACATTTTGATAAAAATATTATTGTTGTCATTAAATTTAGAAAAGACTGGATACAAGAGCTCTGCACAATGAATAAAACAGTTGGAGTTAACTATCCCTGGGGATAGAATCAATCACTGTTGTAGAAGAGGGTGACATTTAAAAAAGAAACTCAGAAGAAAATGTCATGCTTAAAAAATTAGATTTAAACGCACTAGCTCCTGATTGATTTTTATTGCATTCACATGGATACACTGATTGATTATCAGCCTTACAAATGTTTAGTACCTTTCTCACTTCTCTAATAATCAGAATAATCTAATTTTCAATGTCATTTAAGTTACCATATTCAAGGTTATAATAGATTATATTTCTAATAAAACATAGCAATTATGTAATGAATAATACAAAGCTGCAAGGCAGAGTTCAAATTTACCTTCCTCAAAAAAGAAGGAAAAAAAAGGTAAAAAAAAAAAAATACCAGGAGTGGCTGGAAGGGCCAGCATGCGTGAAGGCAGGCGACAGGACGATGTCTTCTGGATCTGTGGTGTGTTCCCCTGTGGTTGAACTGAGGTTCCTGGCGCGTTGGCTGGGGCGGGTTTGCCATAGCTGAATGTTATTTCTCAATAGGAAACCCTGGGCGGGCTCGAATTCTGTAATGGATGTGCTTGCTCTGTGCCTGGGGAAAAATGATAGCATGCCAGGTGCTTATGAAATGTCTTCCATGATTGTTTCTCTGCACTCCCTGTTAATTTTGATATGTGTCTGTAGAGAGATACTATCTCACTTAATTTGAGATGTTTTCTTCTGGCGATTGTTATCCAACAGCTGACATGGTTGATTTCTCAGAATCAGCTACAAAATATGCAGGTTTTGATGTGTTTTGGTTTTGTAAGCCCCTTACACAACTGTGTACTTGTTATTGGCTTTGTCCATTAGAAATGAGAGTTTTGTGTTTGAAATGGGCTTTGTCTCCAATCGTTCTCCATATGTCAAAGCCAAGTTTTGGCATGGAAATTTGTTTTAAAATAGTTTCCTGGCTTTTTTTAAGACTGAGCTGTTTTGCCTAAAAGAAAACATTATTTCATCTGGAAATCACGACCTAGGAAACCAATCTATTTATAACTACCTGGTGTTCTGCATATTTTAGTATGTTTGGCTTGCAATTGCACTGCTGTTAATGTGAACAGGAGTCCCACCGTCCTGAATTGATGGCTCGTCAGTTTGTCGAGCATGATTTTGCTGCTTTTGAGATGATTGTTTTATTCTTTTACTGGTCTTGGAGATGGGAAACTCAAACTCCTTGAGTTCTCTCATCTTTATGCTTTCTTCCACCAGTTCTCGGGCCTGGAATCTCCCTGGGATGTGCAGCTGGGTGTTGCTTTGGACAATGGGGTCAGACAGCCTAGTTCAGCAGTAGGTTTGCTAAGGCTCCCTTGGTTTGAAATTTTCCAAGGTGACTGACTGTTGGGAAAGACACCCTTATGGACTGCCATTCCATACTATTTATCACAGTTTGTTGAAGAGTAATGTGTGGTATATGTTGGGCATTTAACCTGATGGAGCAAACTTGGCATTGGCAGTAGGTAAGAGTTTTGCTTATTTGTCTGAAATATTTGACTGAAATTTGCCGCAGCTGCGAACTTCTGCCAGAATTAGAATTTTTTTAGCAACTGCCTCTGGAGTTGGAGAAGCAAGAGCGTGGAGGAGCTGTGCAGGGTTTGTGGGTTTCCACCCTAGCAAACAGCTTGGTGCTGCTGGATTTCCCAGCTGTAGTGCTGGGGATCGGCCCCACGGCTGCCGCATGTGCCACCATCGGTGTGCCCAGGCTGCCTGGTGCTCAGACAGGGACAGGTGACTTCCCAAAGAGCAGGAGGACAGGCGGGACAGTGAGCCTCTGCCCAGAAGGGAGAACTGGCAGCTCTGCAGCGTTCCTACCTCAGTTCACCTCTCACTTCTCTTCTCATTGGGTTTTACAAACAAAAGGAGTCTTTTTGCAGACCGACCTTGTGCCCAGCACTGTGCAATTACTGACTTGCTCTGTGTGCTTTATGGTGCTTTTGAGGTTTGTTAGCTTAACGAGTAACTTCCAAAATATCTGGGGACAAGAAAAGTGTGGTTTTACAGGAATGCGAACTGACTGGAAGCGCTAGTAGTTGTTGCTAGAGGAACAAAACCAGCTAACTAGTACACAGAGCTCCTCAAAGGTCACGGGGATCTCCAAGAGGCAAAACTGCAGTGATAGCACTTCAAATCATGGATTTATAGCTGATTAATCATTATAATACATGAAAGGAGCTGTCTGTGTATCTTCTGGATATCTGGGGAAGCGCAGGTTGTGCAAGTAATAGGAAAAATCGCATTGTGAATGCCAAGTTCTTCTCCCTTGGACACATTTGTGCCACCTTTGACAAATGGATGTACAAATATTCACTATTCCATGATTTTACCTGATTGTCTAGAAACTGTCTAGACCTCATGGGCTGGATCCCAGCTTAATCTTAGCCAAGCAGTGGCTAAGTTTGGTGGACCTGAGGGGTTTGTGTTTAAGACTGGATGATTCCCTGCATTAGGACATGCTTGAAATGACCCCACTCAGGCAGGAGAATTGCTGTATGGTTACTAAGTGAGAGCACTGGGGTCCTCCAAGAGAAGCTGTTTGTGTCTTCTCTATACTTAGTTCCATCTACAGCAGGCCCTGCTTTCCTTGAAGAATGCATCTGACCCTCGTGCAACTTTTGTGCCCTGTCCATAACTTTGAGCAGAGCAGGGAAAGTGTATCTGAGGCTCAGGAAAAACCAATGGCAAACTTGGGGTGAGGAGAACAGATTCAATAGGACAGGAGGTGATGTTCTGCCCCTCTACCATCAGGGAGAAGGCTGAACATCTGAAGGTAGGGGCTAGTTTTTAAGGCAACAGAAAGTACCTTGGCCAGCTTGCAAACCCTGCTGTGGCTGCCTGGAGGTTTCTGGGTGTGGAAGTGCAAGTCCTGGCGTGTGTGTCAAGGGGACAGGGAAGCTGTCACAAGAAGATAGATTGGAGCAGACATGCACAAGTGTGGGCGTGTGTCACTCAGCCTTCTGGGGCACGCCAAGACCTGGCTTCCTCACGTATCAAGATACACTTTTTTTCATTCTCCTTCCCTGCACTACCACCTTATTTATTTTTCTTTAACTTCCAAGAGTTCTCAGAGGGCAAGACTGCTTCCATACTGTCCCCTGTTGGGAGCTCCTAATTAATGCAGCCCTCAAGTCAGAATTTAGTGCACAAGTAATGAAATTCATAACCTGAGTTTTCTACGGCAGCATTAACTGTGACACAGATTCATCACTGGCGTATCATCATTAAAAGGCAGTGGAATTGCATCGGGGATTGATATGATCATATGCATGTAAAGATCAAGATACCAAAAGGTGTGATTTATGTAATATAAGCATAAGCTGTAATCCAAAACCCTTCCCACATGCGGTGTGACAGTTCCTGTTCCCAGAGCAGTGATGGCTTTTAAATTTACTGCGTAAATGTGTGTGTGTGTGTTTATATGTTTTTATTTAACTCTTTTAAACATAGTGTTGTCTTAAGGTCTTTCTCTCTCTTTTTTTTTTTTTTGCATGTTGATTTATAACTGTAGTTAAATCTGCCCAATAGTTTGGTGTTATTTAAATGCATTATATTTTTGGAGCTTGGGTGTTATACGTCAGCACTTTAATCCATTATCTTACAGGGAATATAGGAACATGTCTGATGCGGTCTTAAGGAATAAAGCAGGAAAATATATATTATTCTGGATTTTCATTATTATAAAAGCTATCAGAATCATATAAGAAAGTTAATGAGGAACAGAAAATGTTCTTAGTTTTCAGGCCATGTTACTTCTTCCCTTTCTACCCTCTGATTTTCACCAAAAAAGAAAGAGGACAGAGCTGGGCCAATTCGTTGATGAGGACTAATCAGCAGCTGTCCCTCTGGTGGCCTTTGGAGGGAAAGGGACTTTAGGAATAGCTGCTGAAGGAGCAGTGCTGGGGTAGCAAAGGAGCATGGCAGGGTTCCTACCAGAATTATCTCCTGGTCTCTGGGAGCCCTTGGCACCTGGTTGGAAGCCTGGCTTGGATACTGCATTCATCTTCCATGGGGAGTTCAAAGTTGTTGAGGCCACCTGCTTGGCAAATTTGTCAATCAGCTCGTAGAGCCATAAGTAAGTGGGGCTTTGTGACGAAGGTTTATTGCTCTTTGCGGTTGTGTAGGAGTTTACAGAATTTTCTAAGGAACTCTTTTATCTCCCAAGTACAGCAGTAATTAGGATTTGTTTCTGAAGTGCAGTGGCAGTTAGCAGCACTCGAGACATACCTCTGGGTCCTGGATGTTTTTTCAGTGCAAAACATGGTGCTTGTGCTCTGCCCTGGGGTCCAGCAAACAAATCAGAGCATTTGCTTGACGGGAAAACTTGTAAAAGGAAGTGGGAAGGAACCAGTCCATCCCTCTAAACCTGACTACACTGGTAGCATTGTACCTTTGCAAGGAATCACCTTTTTGGTCCACTCTTGCTGTTTTTCTTTGGATCTGTGTTCTCCAAACATCCAAATTGATGGTGTTCAAGGTTAGGCTTTAATCCAATTAAGTCCTCAGCATCCCAGCCCTGATCCAGCCAAGCACATGACTGACTTCAGTGAGGGTCTGTCACACAGTTGTCAAATTCATGCTTAATATGTGAATGATTGGCATCATAATTCTCTCAGTTGCAAATTCAGACCATTAGTGAGAAAACCAGAGCCATACATTGCATGGACTATGTGCCGAATGGCCTTGTGAAGGAGAAGCAATGTTCTCCACATCTCTACTCCTTGTTTTCTATTACACAGAATATGTTATTTCTGTAGATGCCTCTGACTCTGATGCTTTCCCAGCCCACGATTTTTTCCACTCTTTATGATTATTTGTGGCTCACTGACATGTAGGAAGTGACCACAGAAGTTGTGGAGATGGGCCTGGGGAACCCACAGGGAAAAAGAAGTGGCTTTGTGCTTATGGCACAGATAGATGCACTTTCTGGGGCAGGACAGTACAAATAAGAATCAGCAGGTCTTTGGCCATCCAAAATCCCTGGCTATGCTCACATGTGCCAAACCCACCAGCTGCACCCTCCGACTTTAGGACTTTGTTTTAAATATTGTGAGGTTTTGAATACTAACAATGTTAAGATTGGTTTTATTTATCCAGTAAGATTTAGTCTTCAGGGTGTTTAATATTGACATGGAGTCTTTGGGGAGAGGCATTGATTTTGCTTGGCTTTGTTGTAAAGCCTTATGCATCTGGTTACACTTAAGACGTTAGCTTTAGCTAACAGCAAGACTCTTGATAAAATTCACAATTACTGGCAATACTGTGGACATGGACTTATCTCCTGGGCACGTTTTGTAAAATTAAGCTATTTTCATTAAAAGAACAAAGAGCAGCATGGTGATGGAGCAGCTGTCATATTTTATTATGAAACACAAATATGTGGGAAATCAATTACAGCACGAGTGAGCACAATGCATATTTCCAGTAATCCCCCACGGCCGGGGGAAGGTAGAAGGCTGATCTGAGTGCAGAAGCAGATGGCAAGCAACTTTAGATAGCTTCACTGCCATTTTTTCTCTTTCAAGTGTTTGTGTTTCTCCTTTGATCTTCAGAACTTGAATTTAATGTGTTTCATCTTCTTTTGTTTACTGTTTTCACATTTAACTTTCCTTTTAAATAACTTCTGTTTGGTGGAGTTTGTATTAGTATGGGGCTTTGTTATCTTCCATGCTGAGGTACTTAAGAAGAAAGACAGTTGCTGTCTTTTTTTAAATGTTGTTCACATCCAATAAAATAGTGACTGCTTCACTGCAGAGGACTTCACCATCCACCATGCACAACTGTAGTTCTACAGGGAAAAAATCCCACCTCACAAAGTTACTAAGGCACTGTGCATATGAAGTTGCAGTAGACTTTCGTGGAAGGCAGATACTATGGGATTGTGATGGCACACCCACAACAAACCCCTGTGGAAGTTTGGTTTCATCACTGCTCACTACATTTAGTTCTTAAATTATTTTTAAATGAGTAAGCTGGAATTAGTGTACAACCTTTTTATATTCACCTAAAATAATGTGTGTTTAAAATAGCCACATTTTACAGTGATTTGAAATAGAGCAGCAAGAGCAACATAGGTTGATCCAAATAACCCCACATGATCTGTATCTCTGCTTTTCTTACAGCTGTCAGAAATGACAGGAACAAAAAGAAGAAGGAACCTTCAAAGCAGGAGTCCACAGAAAACTATGAAATGACAGCAGAGTTAGATGATCTCACTGAGAAGATTCGAAAAGCTCACCAGGAAACCTTCCCCTCACTCTGCCAGCTGGGAAAATACACTACGGTGAGTATGGTTTGAGGCACAAAGTGCTCTGGATATGCCTGGATTATGTGAGTTTTGGAGGCGCTGGACATTTTAAATCGATGGAGCAGTAGATTCACTCTTTGCACCCCCCTGAGCCAGGAAAAAACAGAGATGTGTGTGCAAACGCTGCCTGCTGGGGAGAGAAATTGCACTTAGATGTGAGCGCTACTTAGCGGTATCACAAGAGACTCCTGGAGGATTAATCCAGCCAAACGACCAGCTCCGAGACCATGAGTCAGTTACATTCCATCATTCATTAGAAATTTGTTGGCTTCCAAAGACGTGATCTCTGCTCGTGCATCAGCGGATTACAACTTTGCAGGTGTAGGGAGTTCTTAAATGCTGCTGGATTACTGGTGATAGTCCCAAAGCTACCAAGGTCAAGGAAAATATGAAATGTTTAAGTAAAACAGTTTCCAAAATGCTCATTGGCAGTTTATTCCTAGAATCATAGAATATCCTGAGCTGGAAGGGACCCACAAGGATCATTGAGTTCAACTCCTGGCTCTGCACATGACAACCCCAAAAATTACACATCCTTTCTCAGTATACCAAAAGATCCCATAACAGCAAAAACTTCTGCTGCTTTTAGAAATGAAAAATCAGCCCCCCCATCAAGAAGCTCAGTATTATGGGAATTTCTCCAGAGCTGAGTCAGGGAAATAATTTTTCTTCTATATGTATGTATGTTGCTAAATACAGGGAAAGTCAGTGATATTAATTGATTAAAGAAAATTCAGTGTCAAGTTTGCAAATCCAATAATGAAAGAGATGGTGAAAAATAACTATTAGGTAATGTTTAGAGCCTTATCATTACGGAAATGACTGCTGTTGGTTGCAGCACCACTGGCTGTTTCAGAGGGATGCGCAAAACGTCCTGAGATAGTCAAGCATGTGCTCTCATTGCACAGGAGTTCAGGAGTTCAGGAGTGACATGGCAAGGGCAAGGAGAGAGCTGCCTCCCTGGTTCTTGCCCTCCAGTCCCAGCTGAAGATCTGGGACCAATCCCCGGAGGCCAGGTGAAATACTTCTATCACTGGAAATTTTCTGCTATTGAAATAAACATTAAATTTCTCAGAGTGATGTAGGCTAATCCCTGCGTGCCATCAACATTCACTGTTTTACTAATCAAGATGCTCTTTTTTGCATATTAATCTATTTGCAAAACAAAGTGCAAGGCTCAAAACTGAGGTCTGAGTGCAAGACTTGGTATTTAAATGCAAGAAAAGCAAGCACATATGGTGTGATTTTAGAAAAAGGCACGTTTTTCACTTTGCTGAAAGTATTTTCACAAGCACTTTTCACATTTAATTCTGAGCCCCATGTGTACTGGGGAAGGAGCCCGTCCTCCCCATGCTTCTCTGGTCCTTTCCAGTATTTCCACCTTACTTGGGAGTTAGCAGAGTGCACTGCAGCTGGTGGGATGGTACTGTGCTGCATCCTGGTAATTGCCAAAGATCCTCGAGGGTTGAAAGATAAACCTTGGCACCTCTACACTTGCATTAGGTACTGGATGCTGAAGTATCATTAATCTTTTAGCTCTTGAAATGATACAAGCGGATGAAATTGGAGAGGGTCTTGTTGCATAGCACACCCACTGCTGATGCCTTCGTCCTTAGGTTCTGTCTGAACCCCATGGCGAGTTTATGTCACTGTTGGAATTTCAGAGCCCTTATTGAGAGCACCTGGATCTCAGTGGTGAGCAGATGAATCTGGTCTGTCTGTGGAACACGAGTAGCCAGGATTTGACCGCACTCTTTCTGAGGCTGGATATTGGTTGTTCATATCTCAAGTCTGATGGGACAGCCTGGGGCAGAAGATTTCTTGTTTTTAGCATTGCTCTGTTGGAAGTCCAAAGCAGTGAACTGCTGCATGGGGCTCAGCTCCCTCCTGCTTTGTCATGGTACAAGTTGCAATAACAAAATTATACTGAAACAGTTGTTTTTGGCTTATGTTGAATCTTTGAGAGTGATGCAGCTTCCTTCAAATGCTGCATCAGAACTAACAGCAGTGGTGCTAAATACTGTCTTCTTGCTGCATTCTCATAGTCTGTGTGTGAAATACAGAGTGTTAAAATCTCTCATCTAGGTAAGGTCTGGCAGCCACTTTGGCATTTTATGTAGGACTTCAGTGTTAAGGGCTCATGTGGGAAGGACAGAGTAGCACTTGGGCTGGAGTAAGAGTCATCTTCCCCTCCAGCCACCCACCAGCCCAGGGGCAGGGGATAATCCTTTCTGCAGCACTGAGGATACAAGAGGATCTTGGATGTGAAAGCTGTGTGTGCTGGTCACAGGAGCACAGCTCCAGTGCCTGGACACCCACCAGCTGCTAGTCAAACAGCAAGACAACAATCTGAGACACTTGAAGCAGACACCAGAAATCAAAAAACAAAGGAGCACAGAGCCCTTTTTCTAAGTGCTGGGTCCAAGGGGAGGCCATAGGCTAGAAGCCTATGCCACTCTGCTTTTTTGGTTAGTAACAATCGAGTACACGTAGAAGATTGCCCCCAGTCCTGCTTTTATGCCTGGTTCTGCATGCTGTCTGTCGTGACGCATGGCGTGCTCACACTACAGAGCACACAGATTGCTTTTATAACCTTAGAGTTTTTAATTTAATTCTCTAAGTGAGAGGTGAGAAGTGAGCGTTTCTAACCAGTGTGGATTCCATTGAATTTTGTGAGCCTTCCATTTGTGTACTGACAGGGATGGTGGATGGAAGAAACTGTTCTGCAAGAGCAGCCTCTGAGTGCCTTTGGTTACATGATCATTCAGACTGTTTTAAAAGAAGATTTAGTTTGTTGCTAAAAAGAGAAAAAAAATTATAGGACTGCAAAGTAAAAAAGACCTTACAGAGATATAATAAAATAAAAATCTGTTCAGGCATTTGGCTTGTGTATCTGGCTCCTCTCACTCTTGAACACTGCAGCCTGAATTTCCCAGAGGGAAGGGTTACATGGTGATTCTTTTCCCCCCTCCATTGAGTGTTTTTACCTGTTAAAAGTGGTTTTGGAGAAGCATTTTCGATTACTTTTTTATATCCATCTGCTCTTTAGAAAGAAAAAGTGGCCCCATACTTTGCATAGTTAATAGAAGTCTACTTAAAATAATGGGAAAATAGCACTTGTATTAAACTCCCTGGATAATTTGACTTAACAGTTGCATTTGGTGGGCAGTGACAAGTACAGTTCTACCAGTGATGAGAATCAGCAAGCTGTTTAAATGTAATGGATTCCAAAAGTCCATCATAAACAGATCTGTTTTATTACTGTCATCCAGGTAAGAGAGAGTGCCTCAGTAATTTCTCTGGAGATGTCATACTTTATAGTATAATTGAGTGTAACTATACTGCTTGTCCCTTGAGAGTGGTATTATTTGTAAGTCTACAGCTGTGTTACATCCAGCCTTGTGATAAAGGGAAGATAAAACAGAAAACAATTTTGGTTCTGCAGACCCTTGCTGCAGATTCTCCTGGGTTACTCTTGGCTAACTGGAAGTGAAGAGGTTCCACATCTTGGCAGCATTTTGTTCTTTGTAAGTGCTGGTCTTAGAACTTACACAGCTATTGTTCTGTGCCATTGTAGAGGAATATATATACATATATGATGTTTGTGTATCTCCTGATACTGGGACTGAGCAGGGACATGTGCTGTGGTCCTCAGTGAACTCACTGGAGCTGGAGTGCATTGCTGCTTTTACTAAAGAGGCATCACGAGTGTTCCTGATTAGGGCAGAGTGCCCCTGTGAGCCTTGTTTCCTTTGTAAAGTGGATTTTAAAGACAGTAGGGATTCTGCTGCTGTGTATGTTTCTATGAATACCTCATCCCATATTGTTAATGTGGAGACAGAGCAGCCTGCAATGAAAAAACAAAAATGATGGAAAAAATGGGATCAATTTATGTGGCAAAAATGGCTGTTTAATTTGATTTCATAGCAAGGTTGGGCTTTTCCACTGATAAAGATGCCACTAGGGTGTATTACAGTATTGTTCCACCATATGTGCACTGGTGCATAGGCCTGAAAAACATTTGAGACTGCTCCTGGAAAAAGACACCCAAAAACCCGCTTCAGTAAAATATTCAGGAAAAGTCATAGCGTCTGCATCTTTTTCACAGCATGGATAGAGGAGATCTCCAGGCAAATTTAACCAGAGTTTTTTTTCTGTTGTGCATTTTTTTAACCCCGTGTTGTATTGTTCAACCTATACATTGATATTGAGTCAGTTTTGGTTTTTCAATACTGAGAAATGCTGCTAAAAATTCAGCTCCTTTTCCTGTGACACCTGTGTTGACATTCATTAACTGATAGAATGTTAAAACTCTTTCCATTTGTAGCATCTCAAAGATAGTGTGTAAACGACATAAGCTCCAATGCTGAGGGATCTGGCACCTGGCATAATAAACCACCTGGTTATTTTGTATTTTATTAACTGCCCCTTCTCTTCAGTTTGCATAATAGAGAGTTAGATTTACATTTGTTACGACAGTCGTGCATTACTCCTAATAGAAGACACGTCAAACTTCCCGTTGCTGGCACTGCAGCATGATAAAGTAACCTCATATGATACTGATGAAGATTTCGTTCACACTTGCTGGTTTCATGCAACGTCTTTTTTTCCAGATGGATACCCTATTGTAAAATGATTTCCTGCTTTAGGCTCTGCTTTGTGTAGCTCTCTGCTATGCCATCTTTCTATGAACTGGATAAACTGCCTATTAAATTTAATTACAGCCTGAATGACTGCACATCTTGATCTTATTTTTCCTCCAATGTACTGTATTTCACCAAGGTCCTTGAGGATGAAATAAAATAAATCTGAAGGATGCATACTCCAGTAGCCGAAAGAAATGTTTCAAAGGGCATTACAATCACTGTTAACTCATTAGTTTTGGACCATTTTGAAGGCAATTCTTTAGGTTTAGCATTATAAAGACATTTTCTTTTGTCATTAAAAAAAAAAAAAACTAAAAGAAAATAGAGGAAGTTCCCAGAATAAAAATTCAAATAGAAATGATGAAATGAATTAATTATCCCCTAAAGAGAGGGGTAGCAGGAAAGAGCGTGCATGCTCCTTCAGACTGCTCAGCACAGTCAGTGTTTATTTTTTGCAGTTAGGGCCTAATGTAAATATTCCTGGCTCAAATCTCCAGGCTGTTCCAAGCCAGGGTGAATGTCAGGCTGGTGGCGCCCTGGGGACCCGTCAGGACTTTCCCCTTCATGACTGATGGTAGTGGTGGTGTCTTATGAAGGCAGCACTGGGATGGGGTCCAGAGCATCACAGCCAAGCTGAGCTCACTCCACATTGCCTCACCAACCTCTTCCAGCCCTGTGTCCTTCCCGTGAACCAAAGAAAGCTGACAAGATAATGGCTTCACTGGTTTTCTAAGAGGTGGACGTCTTCACCATCAGCAGTGGTGGTGGCAGGCTCACTGGAAATGTTTCCTCCAAGGAAGTGTGATCTGCGTAATTTGAATGCTTTTTGATGGCTATTTAATCTGCCATGTCTGTTAGACTTTTAGGTTGAGACTCTGCTCATTTAACTTTAATTTTAAAGTTAATTTAACATTTTAACTTCAACCAGCTGAGACTGAGGCAGCTGATCACATGGGCTTCCTCTGCAGCTGGGGAGAAAGCCACTGGCTGGGCATATTTTTATAGCTAAAATTCCTCCTGCAGTGAGGAGGAGATCACCCAGATGCTGAAGGCAGCTGCAATGCACATTGAACTCGGTGGCTTATGAAATAGGGGGTTGAGGGACACTGTCACACTGGCTGCATCCTAAATAGGATTGAATCAAATGCTGACAATACACTGCATGTGAGGGCAGAAAGAGAGAAGATTTGGGTATTTCAGAGCTCTGTCATTACCTGTTTCTTGTTGCTCTACAGGAATCCTGGGTGGATTGGAATGGTCTTCTCATGACACCCAGTGTTGGTGAGCTGGCATCAAAGGGGTCACAGCAGATTTTGAGTCAGACTGTTCTTGGCTGACGTGTTCAGCTTTTGCAAGGGTTGAGTGGTTGTTCCAAATGTATGAAAATGTGAGTTTGATCACAAACTTAACACAAGTTTTCTATGTGCTCTAGAAAATTATAGAGACTTCGACTGAGATAGGTGAATATATTGTAAACAGTCCCTGAAAGATGCCACTGGAATGTCCTTGTTACACTTCCAGCAGTGGGGGTGTATGTTGGATGCACCATCAAATGAGCATGTAGCATTCATCCAGGCACGTGGGATTTTCCGTAACATCATGTAAATAAATGCTCTGTAAGTCATGGGAGACTGTAGCTTCAGAAAGCTGTGGCAGAGCCACAGAGGAGAGAAATTAAGCAGAACCAATTTTCTAAGACCTTAAGTATGTGAAACGATGTTCCAAATATTGTGCTGCTTTTTCCAGAGGAGGACCCAATATTCTTGTTCCACTGTTCATTTATATTTTCTGGGGTACAACTGTAAATTGTCTTTCTCAATGCACTTATTATATAATGGCAAGGAAGAATAATGAGGGTGGCATTTGGAAATGTTTAAGTTCATTTGTATTCCTTGTACAGATGGCCTCTGCAATCATAAGTAACAGAGAAGTATCCAAGGAATTTTCAGGCGATTAATCCAAGTTTAAAACCAGTATCATCCCAACAGCAAGAAGCAGAAAATGCCTGGAATGTTAATAGAAAGTACTTCTGGAAGGAAAACGTGGTTGCTGTTTCCTTCCCTTGAAAACCGTTTGCTGAAAGGGACGTTGTTGATTTATGGTGCCTTCTGTCTGTCTTTCCAGAACTCCAGCGCAGATCATCGGGTTCGACTGGATCTTGGGCTTTGGGACAAATTCAGTGAACTTGCAACGAAGTGCATTATTAAAATAGTGGAATTTGCAAAGCGATTGCCAGGCTTTACAAGTTTGACCATTGCAGACCAAATAACTCTACTGAAAGCAGCCTGCCTGGATATACTGGTATGTATTTTTAACATCATTGTTCTCCTACTAATGTGTTTTCTATTCTTCTTTTTACTGTAATTGACAGGAAGAGGGGGGTGAAATATGGCCCTGACCTTATTGTTGTAAAGTTGAACTTACTGGGTAGTCTGATGGGATCAGAAGATGACTCCAACACACCTACAGAGGTGTGTTTTGGGGGATGGGCATACTTATCAAAATCAGTCCTTACATTTTGTGGCTTTCAGTAAAACACATTTTTGTATTGTGGCATGTGTAACTTCGGAAAAATTTCTTTACTGTTAACACTGAAGAGAAGACCTGTTTCTCCTTCCTTCCTTCTTCATCCTTCCTCCTCCCTCTGCATAGTCCTATACATAAAGGATACCTGGAGAGACAGTCCACTGTGTAATGGTTTAGGAATCTGCTGTACCTGTGGTCATGAGCGAATTTAAGGAATAAGACACAAGTCTTCAGAATTAGTGTTTTTAAGATTTTAGAGGGGAAGCTGGTGTGCCTGGAGTCTGTCAGATGCAAGCCTCTGGCACTCATATTCCCCTGCTTTCTCCGGTGATGCAGGTATCTGTGGAAGTGGCCGATGTAATGGACTCAGTACAGATTTTAGCTAAATGTAGTTTAATTTTAAACAGGCAAACATACAACCTGCAGGAGGGAACTGTGCAGGTGGGCTAGGAGTTTTTCTCCAGTCCTTGCTTTGCCACTATGTCAAGGCAAAGCTGTCTTCCCTCCCTTTGTCTCCTGTTGTTTCTGTCATGCTGACCTTCAGAGGAGCCCTCTGGGATCTCAGCATTTCTTTAATCAAGACCTTAGAGGTCTTCAGGCTTTTAGGGGCAAATATGCTTTGTATTATTGGTTATAGCAATAACTTGCAGTAAAACAGTATGTTTAATGTAAACATATTTTAAATGTTTTGTTCTGAGCACAAACCTTCAGGTCCTCATTGAGCAAAGCTTGGCCAGTCCAGAAGCATCTTGTAGGATGGCTACTGTAGATATATTTTTTGTCATGACACAGGAGTTTAAACTAGGGAAACTGAAGTTTAAGTAATTAATCTTGGAATTTCTAAAAGTGCATTGCTTCAAACAGGATCATGTTGAGGAGGACATTAACTGCTGTGACCTTTTCCTCTTGTTTTGTCAAAAGCTGTTTGGAAGAATCGCATCAAGAGGACATTGATGAAGGAGGAAGAGGGGTAGGAGAGGGGAAGGGGTATCATTCTTTGGCCTATAGAAAAAGGGAAGGTTGAGGTTGCCCTGCCGTGCTTGAGAGTCACCTCTTGTTGTTCCCTTAATCCAGGCACTCATTCAGACTCAGCCATCTCATTGTTACCGAGAGTGTCCCTCCGTGGGGCAGGGCCATTCGTTACCGATTGCACGCCTGTCATCACCAGCTCTGTCCTGATCAGTTTCTGTTGCATTTCCCTTACACGAGAGGCAGATGGTGATCAAAAACCTGCAGCACTGCCTCGAGTGTGTTCTGCCAGCAGCAGGGGATGGGAACTGCTTTGTTCTGTGCTGCTGTACCCCATAACAAATAGTTAATATAGAAATGACACAAAAAGGATGGGGAGGAGCCAGGATATGGTAAGAACCTGCACATCCAAACCTTTTGCCCCTAAAACTTCAGCCCTTAAGCTGCCATCCTGTTTGTTTGTGCCATGCCCTGGCTCCATAGCTGCTGGATAACAAATACTCTAATTCTGTAATACTGCAAGCTCCTGGTACTCTTTGTTGGGGTGGGCAGTGGGAGCTTGCCCTGGGAATGTGCACAGCCCCTGTGGCACAGGGTCTCTGCAGCAGCTCCACTCAGTGCTGCCATTGCCAACACTGGCTCAAAAATTGAGGGGACCCTTTTTGGTACGGGTTTTATCTGAAGTGCCTTGATAAAGGCACTTTGATCAAAGTGATTAAATAAAAGCCTAGTTGCCAGATTAGAAAAAGAGAATGAAGCAGGTGGTAAATGGTGACTTTATTTCAACTAATTAATGGATGGAAAAGTTGATTCTTTAATACGATTCACCACTTTGTGGCCGCTGGCAACCTTCAAGCTCTAGTTATAAACTTTATTGAGGACTGTCATTCCCGATCACCTGCTCATTCTGGTTTTTATTTTTCACAAAGCCAAAGAGGGTGACACATCCGAGCGAGCAGGGCATAGTGAGCACCATAGGATCCTGCAGCTGGGAGAAGCTGAGGCTTTTCCAAACCCAGAAACAGATATGGCACAGCTAATAGTCCTAACTTTCCTGTGTGACATTTGCACAAACTTTATGTGACTATTTTATGTGCTGCTTAAAAAGAAAATGGGATAATTACCATGCCACAGTAATGCGTAGTGTGCGCGCCGCCTGTGAAATGCTGTATCCATTAAACCAGCATCACCTGCACATAATCGGAATTGCAGCGCCGCTCTCTATCTTTATTTAAGCTGAACATCAGTACTGGAGCAGTTTTAATAGCACATATTTCCCCCCCCAACCAAGCCAGTTGTCCTAGGTATGAGTGTTTCAAACGTTTCATTTTGTTGTGCCTTGAGATGCAGAGTGAGCACTGTTGCCCCTTGCCCTGCACCGAGCACCCAGTGGCTGCTGTGTGAGCTCTGCTGAACAGGGCCATGAGCCTCAGCAGTGTGTCCTCATGATGCTGTTGCTCTGCCATGCCCTGGATGTGTTCCCAGAGCCACAGCATGCAGGAGGAGCCGCGTGGGGCTCCCAGGTAGGGTGGCCAGGCTTCCCTGCCAACAGGACCCCTTCACTGCCCACCTGCCCTTCAGCACCAGCTGTGGAGAGTCTTAAGCATTTATAGACCCTGCCAAGGTCTCTGCTCAACTGGTTCCTGTGTCTGTGGATGCTTAAGCCCCTCTTAAACAGGCTGACAAAGGAAATGGTGCCAGGAGCTCAGTAAACTCCAATGGGTATGGGCCAAAGAATTGTTTTATGTACAAACAAACACTAACTCTGGAAGGGAAAAAACATCAAGCTTCCTGAGGCAGCTCGAGGTGCCAAATGAGGATCATGGAATTTATATGTTGTCTGGTGCCATAAGTTTTAGGGATAAATATTACTAAAATTCAGTCAATAACCCTTGTAAAAGTGAGTGCTTCTGTCTGCTGGTACACTGGCCCAGCAGCAGCCAAGCATCCCCAGCCTCGCTGAGCTCTGGCAAGACAAATGTGGAAAGAATCCAGAGTCCAGTCTGTCTTAAATCCAATGGATAAAAACCTGAGAAGTCCTTGAATGCTAATCCTTAATGATGTAATTTTTGCTTTCTGTTGTAAGCCCCTGTGCTTTAGTGCCAGGCAAGAATTTGTGTGTGCAGAACAAGCTGTGCTGATGGGGTTTGGCAGCGCCATGAGGCATCGTTGCTTCAGTCACCTGCCCGGGTTTCTCCTCTCAAGGAAGTGCCCCAGCCAGCTGAGGCAGCTAACAGCAGGATTTCTTAAAAAAATAGGCCCTGCTTGCCCTACCTAATCTGTTTAAAATAAGTAACAATTCTGTGGTAGCAGCAATGTCATAAATGCAGCTTTCTGGCTGACTTTGGATTTGTGCCTCTGGTAGGGTTTTTTGCTTTGCACTTTATGACGGGCTCATAAGAATCCCTAATGCTTTAATATATAAATATTCCTTAAAACAAAGGACCCTTTAATAATGAGGGAAAAGAGTATTTATGGCTGCAAGTGGCATTTAAGAGCAGAGTGACAACTAAAATACTTGGCTTGGTTGCAAAATCTAAACAACATTGAGGACATTGGGAGTTCAGTTTAAAATGGGGAAAGATACCATGATTTCTTATTTTGAAGTGCTGATGTTTCCCATATGTTCTTCAGTGAATATGAGCTTGAAATCAGCTTCACTTTGACACTGGAAATTTGCCCAAGAACAGTTTAGCAACGATCAGCAATATCCATGGCGTTTCACAGATCCTGATGAAGGACAGAAATTTAAAAAAAAAAAAAAAAAAAAAAAAGAAAAACACCATTTCAAATTATCTGTCTTGGAGTTTAATAATAGCGTGTTGTGGGATAATGTCAAAGGAATGCAGAGGAAACCTGAGACCTGATTGCTGCAGTCAAGTTAAGTGCATTGCTGAAAATACGTAGCTGATCTTCAGCTGTGCCAGTGCCCAGCAGAGCTGCTGCAGGCTCCTCCAGTTGGTGGCTGGTGCAGCACTTGGGCTATGAAGGCCTGAAGGCTGCCTTCAACAAAAACCTGTCCTACTTGCTGCTGAAGCCTGGAGCTGGCTAAATCCTACACGACTTTATGTTTTAATTATAAATTTTGTGGGCCCCCTGCACGTCCCTTTCTGTGCGTGCCCGCAAGGGCTGGCTTAAGGCTGAGTAACCTCACCTCAGATTTGTTCCCAATGAGGATCCAGCCTGGAAGTTCTTCCTCTGTGTTAGCCCTGGGGATCTCTTTGCTGAGCACTCCTAGCATGCACCCCCAAACACAGTGGGGCTCGTGGCACCGGGGAAGAAGCACAGGGAGCTTTGCTGTGAGGGAGTCAGCAGCCTGGTGTGTGGTGGCAGGTGTGTGTTCAGCATCTGGGCTGCTGGGAAGATCACTCCAGGGCACCCCAGTCCCTCTGGGCAGGGATCTCTGGCAGCTGGTGTCCAGACCTGCCCTCTGAGGGAGGATGTGGGGGATCCATATCTGCCAGCCCTGCTTGGGCAGCTGCCGGGGACGCTGCAGGCAGCCTGGGGAATACACCACGGCATTGCCTAATTAAGCTCCCAGTCCTGCCTCCCAGTCCTGCCCTGCTAATTTGTTGGGAAGGGAGTCCTAAGGCTGTGGAGGGAGGAACTCTCCTAGCTAAGGCTTACCAATTGAAATAGCACTGGAGTCAAAGGGGCTGCCTTTCTCCCTGGCTGAGCTAAGGGAAAAGCAGTACTAGGTAAGAAGTACAGAACCTTGTTCCTCCCAGAGTTGGAAACCTGATCTTCTTCAGCCATGCACCCTTACTGGAAGGCAGCTGCTGTCTGTGCAGGCCTTAGGTGGGGAGAACAGCACTCCAGTTCCTCTTGCATGCCATTAGAGAAGTGAACCAAGCAGCTCTTGGGTGTCACAGTAAATATGTAGCTTTGGAACCTTTTGTTTTCTCAAATACATTTATTTTGAAAAAAATAAAAATTTTTTAAATTTTTTTGGACAAAATATTGTCCATGTTTCTTCTCCTTTCTATACAATCTTTTAATGATTTAAAAGAGCAACCTACTGTGAACTTCAGGGGGTAGCATGGCCAGTGGTTACTGGCAGTTCCAAATGTGGTGAAGATGCTGCCTCTTACTTACAGGGTGCTGTGCTTTATAATGTTCATTTTTTCTGATGATCCTCAACAATACATTGGTACTACATAAAACCTAGCAACCAGCAGCCTTTTAAGATGACATATATTATGGGAAATTTGTGGTCACCAAGGAATTAATGTGCTGTGTGTTTGTATTTGTGACTCTCTTGGTCATTGAATTAAATAATTTCAAGAACTTACTCTAATTCAGGAGTAAGGCAACGATGTCAAACATGCCTGTCCAACCAAAGTTTCACTGCTTCAGTGTGTACCCAGAATATAAGATTATTGCTGAGATAGAAAATAGTTGAAGATCCATCTGCAGAAATACACCCTATTAAGTCTCTTACTATGGAACTGAAGAAGAGAAATAAAAGCTTCCCTATAGGTGTCTCACAGATTGTGCTCTTCTCATTCTCCTCCCTGTTTATTTGGAGCAGTGTTGCCAGGCAAAGATGAAAGTGGGGGAACCAAGCCCAGACTGGTCAGCTGCCATGTGCTGGGGCCTCTGACTGAGAGCCTCAGAAGCTATAGGAGTAATTAAATTCTCCCAGTGCTCTCTTAATATTCATATCTTTTTTGTTGTATCTTTAAAACCAAGTGGAATGGGAAATAAATACGGTCAAGCCTTGAAAAAACACAGCTGTAGTCTTAGCTCAGCTAATCAGCCTGACTTCTACAGGGTTTCAGTTCAGTTTGGTTTCAGCATAAGCCCTCTCCCACCTCTGATTATTTTAAGCATTAAGCGCTGATATATATAACAGAAATATGTCAACATGATGGACGCCTCTTTTATTTGGTCCTTACGGCCGTGTTCATTAATTGCAGCTGCACAAATGATCCTGTGCCACAAATCATGGCACACATCCTGGGTGTGCTCTGAGAGGCGGAAGCGTTCACGCACACGCTCCCTCTCTGGCCGTGCTGCCACCTCTGCTGTGACAGCGCTCTTGACGCTGCCCTTACCCCAGAGGCATTTACTAACAAAATGTAGAGCATCCTCGGTGTTTTATTCATGTGTTTTGCATTCCTCCGTGTCCAGTTAGAGGTGTGAATCCCCGTCCTCCCCTGGAAGGCTCTTTCATCTGGGGTCAGCACTGGGTGGCTGTCGGCATACAAGCGAACTTGCCAAAGCCAACACTGCCTGGGCATGCACAGGAATGAGCGGCACTGTCAGCAGCTTTGCACCAGGCAGGCAGGGTCTGCCACCGCTGGGGCTCCGCAGGGGGAAGCGCCAGAGCCTGCAGGAAGGCTGGGAGCCAACAGACTGGTGAGGAGCTTTGGTGTTACAGCACACAGAAGTAATATCACCAGGAAAGAAAAGCTGGGCCAACTCCTCAAACCACTGGCCAGGCTGTCAGTAGTTGTGTGTGGTGCCGTTTGGAGGTGCAAAGTTTGGTATTCCGCTGGGTGTGAACTGCCAGGCTGACAAGGCGAGCAGTGCTCCAAGGAAAGCCTACCTGCAGCTGCTGGGGAGATGGAGGGCTTTGTCCCCATAGCAGCATTTGCCTGTCTGCTCTTGCAGAAGAGGGGAAGGCAGCCCAAAATCCTGCAGCTCACAGCTGTCCACACTCACTCCCACAAGGTTCTGCAGACCAACATTGTCCTTGTCAAAGATAAAACCCAGGGAAGTGCTGCCGTGCAAAAGCGATCCCCAAAATCAGTGAGATATGCCTGTGTTAGAAGAGGTGAGATACTCTCAGGATCTTGTTGGATCAGATCAGCAGTTCATCAGATCAATCATATTTTATATAGGTGTGGGTGGCAGACTAATGAAAGAACTGTTTTTGTGGATATCACTGTAATGTTGGTGACCTGAGTGGTAAGAGTTGCTCCAAAGTTTTGATTATTTCATAACTAGGGGGAAATTTCTGTCCTTAGGTTTGTGTTACAAGGAATACAAATAATCAATAGAGTATATTTATGTTGTACCTGAGAGTTTTTGTGTGGCTAGAACTGCACAAACTGGAGTTTGTTTTCAGATTGTTCTGATGTGGCCAGGTACCAGAAGTTCCAGAGTCATTCGCCGCACCGAGAAAATGCAACAAACCTCTCATGGATTAAATTCTTCAGATTCCATTTTTCTTTTTTTTTTCCACAGATCCTTAGAATTTGCACAAGATACACACCGGAACAAGACACCATGACCTTTTCAGATGGCCTTACCCTAAACCGAACTCAGATGCACAATGCCGGATTTGGCCCGCTGACTGATCTCGTGTTCACATTTGCCAACCAGCTCCTGCCTTTGGAAATGGATGATACAGAAACAGGTCTCCTTAGTGCCATCTGCCTAATCTGTGGAGGTATCATACTGCATGAACTCTAATGCATTTCAAAAGGACAGACATGATCATGTCTTCATTTATGTTCTACTTGTTTTCTTTTCCTTTACTTAAACATATTATAAATATATATATTTGTAACATTTTAATATGTATTATATAAGCTACTTAATGCTAAAGGTTTATTTTCCACTGGTGATAGTTACTGGTTTTACTATTGATAATTTGAAAAAAAATACTGAAATCATTCTGTCAAGGAAACAGTCCTGTTGTTTGCCTCTCAAAGGGCCTTGAGATACCTCACAAAATGGTTGGAGTTGGAAGGGACCTCTGGAGATCAGGTCCTGCTGCATTTTTGCTAAGCAGTGATGGGTACTTGCGTGAGTGAGCTTTCTTACAGCAAGATGTCCAGTTACTCAGCTTTTACTCATAAATATAATTGTGTGCATCTGCATTGGTTTCAATCACATGGAAGCCATTGGTGATAACTTTCTTTAGCAAAAAAATGTGTTGTACTTCCAAACTGGGGCTGAAGGGAACTCAAAAGGATGATTGTCAATTAAAATCATAGGCTTAAGATACAAAAAGTGAAGTCTCAGATAATTTCCAAAATCGTCTGTAAATTTCTGTTGGTTTAATCACTTGGTCTCTCTCCTCCTGGACAAAATCTGGATTAGCAATAGAAACACACCTTGTTTAGCTGGGCCATATTGTTGAAACACAAACTGGGTGCTACAAGTGAGTGTTTGAAACACAAGAGTCACTCTTTGTTGGCAGTGGCCCTTTAGTACAAAATCATTCCGATTTTATGTGTCTCTAACCCTAACCCATTAAAAGCATTGATGGGCTCCCAGAGGTCAGTGATATGTGACTGGTGTGTCCTGGTGCAGAGGGGTGGCATTTGTTGTCATTCAAGCCAGCACTGCCATCTGCTGATTCCTGATGGTAACTCACTTGACTGTAGTAGTGGTAACAAGAAATAGCTGTAACCTCTATGAGTACCTGGGTTGTCTATCAGTGACATATATAAAACTAATTCAGAAATATTGTTTACAGCAAGGTGTTTTCCCCTTGAAGAGGGAGGTACAAGAGCAAACTGGTAATTCTTGACCACCCACATGACAGACCTTTCCAGTCACCAAGGAAAAAAAATTAATCCAAGTTTCAGAAAGCTGTGGTTTATCCTCTTCCTATGGAACACTCACTACAGAGTGTGCATTGTTTAGCAGAGAACGAAATTCATGGAGTTCTAATCGAGAACACGGAGGAGATTCTGTGATTTGAAATTTATTTTTAAAAAGAAATACTTAAAATCATATGAGTGATATGGTACTTTTCTACAGACCGCCAGGACCTTGAAGAACCAATGAAAGTGGATAAGCTTCAGGAACCCTTGCTTGAAGCACTGAAAATTTATATCCGAAAGAGACGACCCAACAAGCCTCATATGTTCCCAAAGATCTTAATGAAAATCACGGATCTTCGTAGCATCAGTGCAAAAGGTACAGTTTCTCCCAGTAATTCAGCAGGAGTGGCAGTGTTGTATTTCAGAAGACCTGGCCTAGACACCTGGGTTGTTATTTTTTTTCTAACACATCCAAGAAAGGTCCTTGTGACCTGATTCTTCCCAGCTTCTTTACGTAATTCCTGCCTTGGAATTGGTTTTGCTTTAAACATGCGTGGTGTTCCATTCTCCATGCAACTGACAGTGAAAAAGATGTAGGTGCAAGTGGCTTAGCAAATCATTAGCATGAAGTCTTTGTTACTCATTTTAGGACAAGATAAAACCTTTGTTAATGTTTACAAGGGGGTTCAGATCATCATGTGCTTTGTACCACCGATGGCTTTTAAATACAGTCTGGTTACAGACTGCAGAAAACAGTTGTGCAGCCAAAATTCCCCTAAACTGTAGTCTGAGAACTGATTTGATCCAACATTTTGGAGATTCAGCCCCTCTAATCCAAACTAACCATACTTAAACACAGATCATTTTTATCATTTTATGCAGTCTGGTATGTGCTGGATTGATCCTGTGCAATTCATAGTCCAAGCACTGTCACACATTCTCTACAGCACAGATGTAGCTGAATGCTTTCATTTGATCAGAACAGGTTCCCCAATGTACCAGCCTGAAAATAGAGAGTCTAAAATGCAACAATTCTTATTCTTATGGTGGCTGATGCAGTTTCATCTTCTTACTCTGCTTACTCAGCATCAGATTTGCTACCCCGATAGAAGAGCTTTGTATGTACAGGTACCTGTGTAGGTTGGATTTGTGCCTTTGGGAAGATCACCAATTTCATTTGACGTGGTTTGGGGGAAGACTCAGGGGAAAAAAAAACCATAGTAGTTAATTCACTCAACTAAATACGCTTGTTTTAAATTTAAACCTTAACTGCTCCACTTCAAACAATATAAATCCAAGTTAAAAGATTAAGCTATAGCTATCTTTATAAAAAGAAGTGAGCAATTTAATTGGATTGATTAGAACAAAAGAAGTAACTTGGAAGGGAAACACCAGAGCTAGAAGCAAAAGTATCCTAAAAAGGAACCACTTTACCAGGTTATCTAAAGCTTGCAGTTTACCCTCAAGTACAACAAGCTCCATCCAACTGAATCTACAAAATAAACTTAGAGCAGTATTGAGCTGTAAAAGCATTTAGGGGAGTCCTTTTGTTTTCCACTGTTTGTACTTGTGGGAAATCCATTTCCACTTCCCTCCTTTACTAGAGCCTTCCCGCTCCTCAAGAACACAACTCCTTATATTCAATTCACAAGAAAGGCTTCTTTTCATTCTGACATAAGTATTTAACTCTAATTATATCATTAATGTTTCATAGTAGAACTAAATCATACCAAAGGATGGTGATGTCCTGGAGGGCTGGGGATGTCTTGAGTTTCGTTTTAAAAGATGTACATTAGACGATAATGACTTTGGGTGGTACCTGATCCCTGAAAGCAAACACCAAAGAAAGCATTAATCTGAAACACTGAGGGTGTCTGCTCTGGCATTAGAGGTATTGTAACTAAAGGGTGAAGTGTTTGTGGGACTGAAGCAAGACAATTCTGAGTTCTTCTCATCTTCTGAGTTCTCCTATCCCCTGATTAAACTGGAAGTTTGCAAAACCTGAAAAATTTCTCTGGCTCTGCACTGAATGACCACACAAACACTTCACTGCACCAGACATAACAGTGGAAAGCAGGTGTTTAACATGGCCAAATTGAGTTCATCAGCACAGCTCTGACAACAGCTGATTTTCGGAGAAGCTCTCAGCATCATTCTGCATTAATATCTTTCCCATTACAGTTATTTAAGAGACTTTTAAATCAGCTTTTATTTGGAAAATCAATCATTGCCTTTGTAGATTTTATGTTCCTCACATAAGGCATAAACACTTAAATGCTCCCTTCCAGCCTGGAGTCAGTCGTGCTCTCTCCAGCATGTCCACTGCAGCAGCATGGATAAGCAGAGTATTTCCAAAGGACCAGTCTTCTGGAATGGTTCTTCAATAACCAAACTATTTTATCTGCAATTTTTTTTTCTTATTCTTTTTGTTATTTAAAAAACACGGGTTCCTATTCCACTGGACTTCAATTTTAAGATGATCCAGAATGCTGAGGTTTATGGCTATCAATTGTTAAATGCACAGTTCCCTCAGCACTGCCTGCCCAGTGTCCAGCAGGGCCTTGGCTGCTGTGTCTGTGCTGTGTCCCTGCCTGCTGACCACACACCAAGACTTTGTGCTGGGCTTTTTTTCCTCCCTAAACCAGCTGTTGTGGACTCCCAGTCTGAGTGGTCAGGACTGAAGCAGTAATTTTGTGTGCACTCACCTGCAGAGCCCCCTCTGCAGACAAATGCCTGGTACTCATGACAAGCCCAGCTCAATGAGCCTCAGCCAAGGCAGAGCTGAGCAGTACTCAAGGCTCCTGCACACTTCGGTGGTTCATTAGCACAAGACAAGATGCCTGAAGAACATAGAAGGCATCTTCTTTCCCCCAGAAAAGTACCTTTCTTTTTGCCTGAATGTGTTCTTTTATAAAGTAATTGTTTGTTAAATTCTGCATCTTGTTTCAGAGTTTTCTCTATGGGAAGGAAACATTTTGACTTAGACCACTGCAGTTCTCTTGCAGGATTCACCTCACCTATTTAACATAGACAGAATTTGTCATTCTTTGCAGAACCAGTACAGAAAAAAGTCTAAACGTTATTCCAGTTTAAAAAGACATTGACATAATCACAGCCTAATTTAATTTTTCAGTATAATTTAATGCCATTTTAGGTCCTTCTTTAAAAATAGGTAGCTCGTCCAATTTACCTGTATTGAAATATCAGCTGCAGTGTCATAGACTTAATTTGTTAAGGAGTACTCACCTAACTCCTTCTTGAACTGCATGAAGCAGATCACTCACACACCTTTGTGTGCAAGAAGTATAGAAGGAGACACCAAATCTGTTAACAAAATACATCCTGAAATTATTCCTGTAATGCAGAAAGGAAATTGTATGAATCATGCTCATTGGAAGAATTTTGTGCTTTCTTTTTAAAGGTGCAGAACGTGTCATTACATTGAAAATGGAAATTCCTGGATCCATGCCACCTCTTATTCAGGAAATGTTGGAGAACTCTGAAGGACATGAACCACTGACACCAACCTCAAATGGAAATACTGCAGAACACAGTCCCAGTATCTCACCCAGTTCAGTGGATAACAGCAGTGTCAGTCAATCCCCTATGGTGGAATAAGACATTTTCCAGCTACTTCAGACATTCCTAATACCTTATGTACAGGGATGAAAAGCAAGAAAACATTTTTACTGCTGCTTAGTTTCTGGACTTAATATATATCTATATATGTATATATATATAGATAAACTCAACAAGGACCAAGAAATTTTCATATGTATCGATATATACTCCTTGCTGTTTAAACTCTTAAAACTAGAAAATGCAAACTTTTGAAACTCTAAATCAGCCATTTCATGCAAAAAAAAAAAAATAGTTAAGCTTCTGTTTTCTTCTCTGAACACTCAATATTGCATGGTGACAAGACAGATCTCAGTCTTCAAATTCTGGTTGCATTTCTGATGACTTTGTACATACAAATGTATGGCTGTACTCTCCATACTGGATGTTTGGTGCTTTCCTTTTGTCTTTCATACCTAAAACGATCAAGACACCAACCACAGGACATGGACTACTGTACACATCCAGAGAAGGAAGTTGAAAGGACCGTCTGATTTAGTTGAAATATGAAAACTTGTCCTTGCTGCCCTCAGTTTGCATCTCCTTCCTTGTAAAAAGTATACAAAACGTCACTGCCCCAGCAGAAGAGGTATCAGTATCAGCATTAACTGCCAGATCAGTTATTCAGATGTCATTTGTTCCACTGTCAATGTCACTTTAAAGTTTAAAGAAGTGGTTTCTTAGCTGGCTGGTGACCTAGCTCCACAATTACCTGCTCCATTTCGACAGCAATGCTATAGCCTCCAAGGCAGAAACACTTTTCAGTGTTACCATGTTTTTGTTTACTTGTTCACAAGCCATTAGGGAAACTTCATGGGATGATAACCAGCAGACTCACTTACAGCTTTTGAATTGCTGAGTCCAGGGTATTTCCTTAAGAATCAACTGCCAGGAATCAGCTGGGCTTTCCAGCCTTCCAGGTGCTAAGGAAGTACAGCTAGGACTTCCAGAAACACAAGGAGAGAATCTGCCTTCTTGGCCTTGTTAAATCACCATGAAGCAGAGTGAAAACTGTGGTAGAATGGTTAACAGATTTAAAGTGTCAGTTTCTTAGGTTTCATTTAAAGCACTAGTGGAATTTTTTTTTTATATATTCTAGCAAGTCTGTGATGTACTTTCACTGGCTCTGTTTGTACATTGAGATTGTTTAACAATGCTTTCTATGTTCATATACTGTTTACCTTTTTCCATGGAGTCTCCTGGCAAAGAATAAAATATATTTATTTTAAAAACTGTGTAGAAGTAATCCCTCTAGCCCAAATTTTACACACATGCTTGCACGCACACACACACGGTAGTTTTCCATTTTTTAATGTTTAAACTTCATTTCAAAAAGCAGGTTTGCTGTTTGCAACCATGACAATTAAAATGTGCTTTAGCACAGCTGTCTAGAACATCTCTACAAGCCAGTCAGACAATACATGACATTTCAATGAGTAAAAAAGAGCATAAAACTGTAGGTGTAAGAACAAAATGTTAAAATGCCTACACACAATAATAAAAACCATCAATTACATTATCACATAAAATAAGTCAAATGTACAAAAGTTTGCAACAGAGGGGACAAAAGGACAACACAAGATACTTGTTGGAAAACATTTTTGTGCTCTTTGGGCACTTAATTAAACATATCAAAATCATCATCTTCATCAGACTCTGCAAAATATTTCACTTCTTTTCTAGCCCGGCCCGTCCGTGGCTTTGGGGCAGTTTCGGAGGCAAAACCTGACTGGAAGATTTCCACATCAGAATCCTGGTCAAAAGCGGCCTTCTTGGATTTCTTTAAAAAAGAGAGGACAAATCAGTTGTGATGCTTTGTACATTTTCCATTTTAAAATTCAGAATTGAAAAAAAAACCTCTCTAGAATCCAATTGCTAATGACACTTCAGCCCCCAATACCATATTAGCACCTTATAATAAGAACTTAACTTTTATGTAAAGGAATTCATGACGTTCTTTTTTCAAAGAGAAGAGAGCATAGATGGAACTGACCTTGCTTGGTGTGGACTTGGGTGTTTTCTTCCCAGGGTTGTATTCGCCTTCATTTTCTGAACCAGATGCTTTCCTTTTCTTTGCCCCTCTACCTTTTCCTAGGTCAGAGATTATGAGTTAATTTTGTTGCTTGTTTTTTAAATAAACTCCAGATTTCATCAAACTGAAAACCCCCCTACTGAAGTTACTTTAGTATGTCCATGTGTTAAGTTCAAACCCGGTTTACTACTCAAGCTTCTCCACAACAGCAGTATAGTACAGTTTTTAAAAATTTTCTCAGTTTTAAATCTTTTCTACTTCTTCCACAGTCACCATTCACTGTGACAGCCCGAGCTGTCAGTTCAAGACAGGGACAAACTTCATGAGATCAGATAACTCCTACCCTTGCTGCAGAACTACAAGTCCTTGGTCACCTTCTGCACTGATTACACAGTATTAGTTCACTTTTACTATTTAGTTAATTTACTTTCAACCTCAACCATCAACACTGGCGCATCTTTTACAGACTTCTCCAATTACACTGCTTGCTGTGCTGTGTTGTGAGGACTCAGAGAACTGGGATACCAAAAAATGAGCTTAAAAACCCAGAAAGTGCTACTTGCTACAATTACTACCAGAATTTTACTGGCTTGGAAGGAGTTGAGATCAAAGAAATGAGTAGTATCCAGTAGAATGGAAGACAGTGTGTGGGGGGTGCAGCTATTACATGCATTCCCAACAATGAAGGTCAGATAAAAAAGTCCACACATGGTTTGCCAAGAAGTCAATACACTGTACTTGCCACAGGAAAGGTTGAGTAATCAATGTACTCATAACTCTCAACAATTATTGTGGTTCTTACAATAACTGTGAGCCCTGTGCTCCAGAGAGCCCAGGTGTGACTCCTACCTTTGGGTGCTGCCGTCTTCTTTGGAATGCCGAATTCTGAATCTGAATCAGAGTTCACAGTTTCCACCTTCTTGGCTTTGGGAGCTCTTTTAGGCTTGGGGGGTCCATCTAGTTTAGCTGTTGGAAGTTAAAAGATACTAAATACACTCACATATTGGTTGGACATATTACATTGTACTAGATAATCCAATTATAGCATGAATGGCAGACATTAAAAAAGAGGAGTGATTTCTGCACTATGGGGAAAACATACTTCAGCTTTTATGCTAGAACTGTGTGGAATAAACAGGTTTCCTGCGTGAAAGATTGGTGCACCCAGTAAATTCCAGTGTCCTTGGCTGAATACTGTTTCATCTTTTTGAGTACAAACCAGGTTACTAGTAGCTAAAGCAGCAACAGAAGTCCTCCAGGTTGGATACTCTGACCATGTCTGGATACATTACAGTGTTTACAAATCCAGCTGCTTGTGACATTTTTGCCTTCAGGGTGGTACCACTGCAGACAGCTTTCCCCAGGATTACTGCAGGAGTTTGGGAGGCAGTGCCTCTGTCTCTGTGACATTACTTTCTGTCAATCTCAGTGAAAAGGAACTTTGGAAAATGCTGAAAGGAGAGGAAGGGAACATTCTGCATTTCCTGGAGAATTTCAGTCAGTGCTACACAACTAATCTGTCTTTAAAAGATGGTCATTGGAGTGGTCCCACAGTGGGTATCAAGGGATCATGGAACCATTTAGGTCAGAGAAGACCCTTAAGATCATCAGGTCAGGCTTAGAGATGAGTGAGTCTTGCAGAAACCTCAGATACACACCTGACCTACCCTCTATCAGCCACAGATGCCTCAAATGGACACGTGTGCAAACACTCCAGATACCAGGAATGTGGATGTTTGTGAGAACTCAAATTTCATTTATGGGATCACAACGGGAGTGTGTTTGGAGAACAAGAGAGTGTCTCCACAAGCATTTTGGTTATGATGCCTTGAACTGCAGAAAGAGAGGTACAACACACTGCCACAGACACTGGATTTGTTCTTCCCTGGAAACAGAGCCTGATATCAGTGGGTAACTCCTGTGAAGTCTGTCCAAGGGACAGCAAACCTCCTAGCTGTTAGCTGGTGGCTAAAGGAATAGTGTCCAGAACACTGACTTCCCTCTGTACTAAATATAGGGAGATTCTCATCCAATACTTCAACTTACATCCCTAATGGCTGCACAAGTGTGAAGGATGTCTTGACAGCAACTTGATGGCAAATCAGCCAAGCTCTCCACTCGGTATCATGACAGGAAACAGAGTGTGCAGCACAATCAATGTACACAGGCTCTCAAGAAGCCCAAGTTTTTGGTAGGAAGTCCAGGTACGGTATCAGTCCCACAGGTGATGCAAAGAGTACATCTCACTGCTAGACTCTCAGCTACTGGGCTGTTCAAAGCTGTTCAAGCTGAGCAGCTGCTTATCAAGAGTTAGCCTGCTTTTCAAATTTCCCTTAGGCTTTACTACAAAGCCCTAAAACCACAGACAGCTCAAATAGTCATGGAAAAGTTCAGCTGTCTCTTGATCCTCTGTAGTGAACAGTAGAGATCAAGAGATTTCATCCCAAATTGATCGGAGTCCGAAGTCACAGAAAATCAAACAACTCTGGAACAATCAGAGCCACACACAATAAGCATGCTCAGTGTGAGGGTGAGTGGGTGGAATATTACATTACCAGAAAATGGGTTCTGAGGAAGCTGCTGCCAAGTCCATGAAGATGGACTTAGAATCAAAGAGACTATGAAAAGGGTAACCAGATGACCAATGAACTAAACCTGCTGGGTTATCACTGAACTGTCCAGCTGTGATGATGAAAGTGTGGTCATGTCTGATTTGGGCAGGAAAGAAGAGATGAAAACTGGTGAAAGCAACCTGTCATGTTGCCATGCACTGAGAAGGAGAGTGCCCCTAAGGCTAATCTGAAGGCAAAAATTTAACTCTTGCTTGAAAGAGAGCCTGTTTATACCTATTTTGTGTGTGTACAGGCCAATCAGAAACTCAGATTACAGCTGTATTTTAAGGTTTCAAGTTACGCTAATGACAATTCACTTACATCCAGACCCTCAAAAAACAGAGAAGGAGAAAGATTGTATGTTAAACTGCATCCATGCCTGGCTACTGCTTCACTCTTCCATTTGTTGCAGTACAGAAATTCAATATAAAAGACTACTCTATTAGAGATCAGCTATTTCTGTATGCAATCTTTATTTACTGTACTATAGAACTCTATCAACAACTGGAAGTGTTTGAGAAGTATTCAAGCATTCACTGATTTGAACTGTTAACAAATTAGAGTGGACAGAATGCATCAAGAAATAGATTAGAAATAGGAAGGCAATGGGGGAAAGGGTGAAAAGATGCTGCAGTTCACTAGTGCCTAATATAGAAAACAACTTTTTTTTTTCTCATTTTCAAGAGAATAAGTTAATTATTGTAACTGGCTGCTTTCTTGTCAATGTCCTTGAGGTACTTTTTTTTACAGAAGAATTAATATATTAAGTTCAGCTGCAAGTTGGTCTAAAGAAGTTTTAAAAAATAAAGGCCCCAGCATCACAGGGAAAAAATGCTGCAAGATGACAGCTCTAAAAACTGACTAATTTAGAAAGAAAGAAAGAATTTATACCTCTGAAGTCTGAGGAGAGTCTCTAATCCTCTGTTCCAAGACAAAAAAGTGATAGCCTTCTATGCTGGTTTTGGCTGGGACAGAATTAGTTCTCTTCACTGTAGTGACATGGGACTGTTTTTTATTTGGGCTGGAGACCATGTTGACAATGCAAGGATATTTTGTTGCTGCTGACACAGTCAATGCCTTTTCTGCTTCTCACACCATCACACCAGCGAGGGGCTGGGGGTGCACAAGGAGCTGTGAGGGGACAGTCTAGACAGCTGCTTCCCACTGACCCAAGGGATATTCCACACCTCCTGGTGTCATGCTCCACTTTACTTATCCCCTGAAGCTAAAAGCCTCCCATTAGTTAAACTAACTGAAGGCTACAAAGTAGCCAGTGGAAAGAAACAAATTAATATTATTAAGGAGATGGAGAAAGTTCATGCCCTATTGCTGAATTTTCATGAGTTCAAAAGAAATGAAAGCAGTTCCCACTTTGAAGGCTGAAGAGACAATGCAAAGGTGAAGATGATGGCTTTCAAATAAAAGGACTGGCTTTCAGGTCAATTGTATACGTACCCTTTTTAGCAGCTACTGTTTTACTTGGAATTTTCTCTGTTTGTTTTGGGGCAAAAGATGATGAGAAAACAGGAGCAGAATCCTCATCATCACTGTCCAATTTTGTTGTATCTACAATCACAGAGTAAGTTTAGAATAAGATCCAATCACGGCATATATTAATTACATCAATATTAATTACAGTAAAAATTAATCTCAATTAAGTGTTTGTGATGCTACAGCTATGGATGTACTGTGACTTCCTTACCTATGATACAAGCTTTGTTCCTCTAAAGATCAGAACTTCCTTCACTTTTCCCCCTATAAAGGGGGAGGATGTGGACATCCTTCTCCTGTAACTACTCTGTGAAGTTTGTGTGTACCACTCCCCAAAATATCCCATTAATAGTTGCTATAAAAATTAAATGGAACTGTGAAAACAAGCTCACCATCATCCGTCTTCTGAGAATAAGATGGAAAAGAGAAGATGTTCCCAAAATCTTGATTTTTCTTGGCTTGAGATGTTTTTCTACTTAAAAGCAAAAAAAAAGGGAATTATATGAGTTACATCAAGCACATACTGAAGTATGTGGACATCATAATATCCATGCAAAATTTAAATCCTGTTTTAACATTTCCAGCATTTTGAATCTGCTTGCAGCAAACCCCTAAAACTGACATCCAGTCAAGAACTCCAGGCACTTAAAATTACAAGAATTACATTTTTTTTCAATAGTTCTCTATACCAGACTGGCACAACACAGGAAACAGAACCTTTAAAAACGTAGTTGAATGGATGATATTACAGACAGTGTATCATAACTATTTTTATATGTTATTATATTATTCTTTTAAATCATGAGTCACCCCTGCATAGGTCAGTTGCAAGGCTGAGATAACATACACTTGAATTCCTCCACATTTTATTTTTCATGGTGCATGTAGAGCAATAACAGGCTGATGTTTCTCAGTTTTGTTCAGACACTTCTGCATTGAAAAAACTATTAATAAAGAAATCCTGCTGTGTTGTGGTACTTACTCTGGAGATGGCTTTGATTTGGCTGGGGAGAAGTCATACTCATCTTTTTCTAAACTGTCTGAGGGAACAAACTCATCCTCTCTGTCATTTGTAACTGGAGAGGCTTTTACTTTGAGCTCATCCAAATCATTGTTATTGTTGGCATCATCATCATCGTCGGCATCATCTTCCTCTTCTGAGAAGTCAAAAGTGTACTTGGGCCTCTCAGCTGAGAAAATCAGACATGTACACAATTCAGGAGAGTTGTTTATGTTATGTAATACAGATACATATACAAATCAAAGTGGAAGTCAGTGAACAATCCCTGCCTCAGAGTACACAAGACAAAAGAGTGGTGGTTAATAAATTTGTTTCAGCCTGGAAGAATAAAGGGCTGAAAAGAATAAAAAATAATTTAGATGTTAGCAAACATCCAACACCTCTTGTGGCTTGCTCAGACACCTTCAGCTAAGGGTATTATGGAGACATTGTGCATCAGTACTTTTAAGGAATGAGAATCCTTCACTTACAATTGAAGTTTTCTTGAATCCACCATTTGAACATTTTTCCTAATTTCCTGAAACTCTGCGAGAGTTTTTTAAACCATCATATACATTTTCCAAACTTTCAGTCTTGGTTTTCATGGAGTGTTCAGAATTTTTTTTTTGTAATTTTTTACTTGCCTTTTAGGCCTTATTTGGCGGTATAATTGTATTAGAGTAATTTTTTTGTTTGTAAGAATATTGTCTTGTCTGTTTCTTGTATAATTCACTAGTTTAGTGAGTAATTTCTATTCTGGTGCTTAGAAGAGGGGACAAGATTTCTGATCCAAATTACAAAACTTCTCATAACAAATTCCTGCGTTCAGGAACAGCGTTCTTCACATAGTGAAGAAAATGTAATGCAAGTTATCTGTAGGCAATGCAGTCCGAAAGGTCATCCTATGCTCAAAGGAAAATGTGGGGTTTGTAGTTGAAACTTTCAGTCACAATTCACAGTTCACAAAATCTTGGGTACCTGCAGCTCTCCTAAGCAGAGAGTCTCTTGGAATAATCACGGGCTCGTTTTCTTCTAAATCACTTTCAGACTTGGATTCATCATCTGACCATGGGTTTCGTTTCTTCACTTTTTTTGCACTGGATTTTGTAGATGATGGTGTCCTTCTCACCCTGGCACCTGCCAAAAGTAAAATAATTTACTACAGTCAGGTTAAAAAATATTGCCATCTTTTCTAACAGTTTACAAATTTAGCATAAATTTTCATCTTAAAAAGTTCTCCTTTAAACGTTGTAAATTTTGTTCTCCTCTACACATTGTACATTTTCTTCTCCTCCCTGAAGGAAGATTTAACATGAAATTCATCTACACAGAACCTGACTGGCTGCTGCCAAAGAAATTTCTTTTATGACTGAAAAACATAAAGTCTCTAATTTTAAGTTTTACCAATCAAACTTGTGTTTCTTTAAAGGTTGCTAAAGTTTCCCAGGAAAAAGAACGTGCAGTTTACCATTATTCAGGGAAAATGATCAGAAACAGTTATTGGAAAAATACAACAAACATGGGAAGCAGAGGATATCCTATTGCAGGGAGGGGGTGAAAATGTGGTCAGTCAATTGCAGGGCAAGCTCAGGCAAGCTGGGCTAATTTGCCCTGGCTCAACACTGGCTGTGGGAGATTTGAGCTGCATATAGACAAGTCAGTCATAACTGTACTCAGTGAATCTACTCAGGATGGATAATCCCCTGAATAATTAAAACCAGATCTTATCAGAATAATTATTTGTGCAACCACGTTTTTTTCCTTCCTTCTGAAAAAATAAACCCCCTCATACTTAAACCTTCTCTTCTGTCTCCAGCTTTCTTTTTCTGTTGCTGCCTCCCTGTTACTGTGTATTTCTCAGACAGCAATAATTAATTACCACTAGCAGAGGAAATGGGGAAGTGAACGTTGGTCGTCTGCCAAGCCATAGCACCCACAACTTTTTGAAAAAAAAGTTCAGAATGACTGAATATGTCAATAGAAAAATACATTTATATAATCAAGTTCTACAATCTATACCATTACTCAGACTGAGGGACTGAAGGTGACTGCCCTGTCCTTCAATATCAAAGAGCACACAAACTAGACATTTCAGTTTGCAAGGAATTAGACTCATTATGTCAAAATAATCTACTTTTCTAAACACAAATTTGAAGACTTAGACACCCCCCCTGCCCCTCGCAAAATTCAAATGGAGAAAATGTAAGATACATCACCCCCAGGAAAATAGCTTACACAAATAAATTTCAGAGTACTTTCATTTTAAGGAACAAAACCAGATGAAATAGTGATTATTGTGCTGTATTTCCCTCCTCACACTGTGTTAAAAATGCATCTCATGCCTGGTAAATACACAACTAAGGTGAACTATGGCTGTGCAAGGGTCTTACCAGGCTCCTTCTTCTCTCTCTTGGGTTTAGGGGTTTTAGCTGCTGCAGCTGATGCATTCAGTGAGTCATCCCCACCACCCTCAGCTGGCACACCACCAAATTCTTCATCAAATTCCATTTTTATTGCTAGAGAATCAGTTTCACCCTAAAATTACAAAATAAAATAATTTACACCTTTATATTTCAAGACTGAACGGAATAGTTTTGCAGGTGATAATAAATGAATGTAAACTAGAATATTGACATTTGTTGAATAGTCTTCAAAAGAAGTCATCTCAGTAAAAACACCTGAACAAAAAGTAGTCTCAAGAGGTTTGCAAATATAAAAGAAATCCAGTACAAATTTCTTAAGCATTAGGTCAGCAAAACAGTACAAATAAAGCACCACTAATGATCTGGCAATTTGGATTTATGCTACTGGTGTAGAAAAATACACTAGTTAAATAATAAATAATTTAACTGTAGCTGTCATTTTGGTTTACCTTTTTCTTTTTCAGTAATTTCCTGCTGGCATCAGCTTTCATGGCAGATGTAATCTGTGGAACTATTCTTCTGCCAAATGGTGATGGCATGGTCTCTTCCAGCTGGAGTTTCTTCATCTTGGGTTTCCCAACTTTGCCTTTTATTGGTTTGCCAACCATGCCAGCCAGAACATCTTCTCTTTCCTGTGCTTCTACTTTCTAACAAACAAGGGGAGGCAGGAGGGGAAAACACATTCTTTTTTAATGAGGACAAAGTGGAACATGATGATTATTTAAGATTCAGCTCCTTTTTACATGGAGCATAAATAAAGCTCCCCTTAATTCTCACTTGAATTGGAACACAATTTTCAGTTCTGGAATAGTGACCATTTAATCATGGTAAATTCATTACCCTGCAGAGTTAAAAAACACACTTTTATTCAAGGATAAATACAAACTTTTGGACACTGTTACACTGAAAAATGTTTATTCTGTCAATATTTATTTCTATTTCTATTTCGCAAGTATGTGTCTGGTACTGTTGTAAATTTCCATTATTTCAGCATTTAACTTAAACATTTAGTTTTGAAGTGTGTAACTTCAAAAGATTGCACCAACCCTTTTCAGACAACATGGAAAACTGAGGTTCAGCAGGTTATTCACAAAATGGACTTTATCTTTTTTTCAAAATTACTGATGAGGCAAACTAAGGGCCCCTCATATAGTATTTATAGTCTACACACTTCATTCCTGAATGTACAGTTTTGAACTTGATAATACTTACTGCCTCACAAAAGGATTAGATCATGTAGAACTACTGTAATAATTACCATTACAAGTTACTACTCACAGGTTTTTGTGTCATCTGAAAACTAACTTTCTCCTAGTTATTTTCCTTTTAATATCACTGACTTGAAAAAAAAAAAACACACATTAAACTGGATAGATGCAAGAAACAATCCCTGAGAAACACTACCAAGAACACAGATATCCAATACTGATTTCCCAGTTACCATTATATTGTGAAATGTATCTACTTTTGATTCAAAATGTAGTATTTTTAAATTTTTTTTTAAATTTTAATAATTTTTATTAGTGTTTTTAATTAGATTAATAGGAATTTCATGTTTTAGAAATATATATAAAGTAAAACATACTTCAAGCTCTTCAACAAAGGCTGCTAGATCTTCTTTCCAGAGGTCTGAAGGAGATTTCCTTTTAAGATCATTTAGTTCTCTCTCCTAAAACATGAAAGTAGTATAGAGAACTTAAGTACAGCTAAAGCAAATGCCACAGAAGACTGAACCTTCCCCAGAGGCACATCAGTGATTATTGTGCCATTTCAGAACAAGCCTTCCAGGTGTACCAACCTTGGAATCTCTCTGCTTGATCAGCTCTTCCACCTTCTCTTTTGTGAGTGACCACAAGGACATGTTCAAAATGTAGTTGAAGTCAGGGCCAGAGGTTAATCCAGAAGCAGAGGAAGCATCATCATTTGCATTCTGAGAGTCCTCCTCTTCTGCTGCCTGAGGTGAAACATTCCCAATTACAAGTATTAGTGATCTTAGCTCTGTGCATGAACTGTGACACTGCTCCAAAGCACCACCAGAGTACCAAGTTGTCCCCTCACAGATTCAATAACCTGAAAATTTTCTGGACCTTTCCAAAAGGCCATGTTTCTGTGACCCTCTAGAGATGATTATTTAATCATTTGATTTAAGAAAACAAATTGAACCTGTGCTAGAGCCTTGTATGCTGCTGGCTGCAGATACTGGTGCTGTCCAACCCATCTCTCAGGGCTGAGACCTTTGCCCTTTGGGTACTCATGGATATCTGCTCCTTTAGGAAATGAGCAGATAACAGCTGGTTATCTTTGAATAACAGCTGGTAATGGAACCCCAAATGTGCAAAATGGGGTTTGAAAGTAGATAAAAATTTCTCTAAATAAGTCTTGTTATAAAATAGAAATCATTCCACAGGGCTAAAATACAGTACTAAAAATACAAAAAAGAAGTGAAAAGAAAACAAATAGCTGAAACAGTGGCAGAGACACAGAAAAGGTGTGGGTAACAGAAATTCACAGCTGCTTTTCAAAGCAGTTCCATCTGCCCATAGTAATGGAGATGTAACTTTGAAAGTAAACTTGTTACATCTCTTTTTTGAACAATAAAAATTGGTTGGTTTAAAAAAAAAAAGCAGAAACAAATATAGGTCAAGGTCATGGTCAAATTTACTATAATAAATTTAAAAGCTTTATAATATCCATTTTTCTTTACAGAAAACCAATTAGTAAGTTATGTAGAAATAATTACATTTAGTATTTAGTTGTATGTGTGGGGTAACTGATACAGCACTTTCTGTATCAGCCAGTCAGAAATCAAGTTGCCAGTTTTGATTTGGGTACGTTAAGAAATTCAGTCCTCTGCAATCTCATTTTTCAGACTTGTACTATCTAGTTTTCTTCTAAGCATCATCCCTATACAATACCAGTATTACATGACCTTAATTTTGTGTTTAATGTTGGGTTTTTTTTAATGGAAGCCAATAAGGACTAATGAATACTGTTTTTAAAGTGCTATGTGTGTGTTATAAATTAAATTAGACTACTAGAAAACAAGCAATATAATTTGTAACAGTAACAACATCAAGTATATCTAGATTGTTACCTTTTCCTGTGCTTCTTTCCAGGCTTTTACTGGATCAGATTCATAACCTCTCTGGACCAACATCTGAATCAAATCTCTTTTTGATCTGTTCTCTACAAAATACACACAAACACAGAGGAGGGGAGGAAAAATAAAAGAAGGAAAGTCAGTGTCATGAAAATCGTACATGCAAATATTTTCTACTATACTTCAATAATTTCCAGATCTCCCCCCACTGTTAAGAATTCTAACTTCTGTTTACTCACCGATGGTAATTTTTCCTTGTATCTTCTCCAGGATGAAACGAGCTTGGTTGTTCAACTTGGTGGACTCTGCACCCAGCATTCCCACCAGCCACTCCTTGCGCAGGCTGTAATAATGTAACCGCAGATCAAAGAACTCCTTCAAGATGTCCTGCACAGTTTCGTACTTCTTTAAGCACCCCATGTGATCAAACAGCACCTAGAAAATACAGGATAGACTTGAGAGAGGCTGCGTAACTCAAACTTTGTTAGCCCTTGTGTAAGTGTTCAGTTCTACTGCACGTAGAGAAGCACTGTACAGAAAGTGGTATTTCGAGGAGTGTGAACTCAAACCTCACTTTGGAGCTACACAACACAGAGCTGGATGGTCTTTATTTTTATTCACAAGTAGATTTAGGATGAGATTTATGGTAGCACAATCAAACAAAAAGACAGCTATATAGAGAACTATGCCTGAATTCACTTGAATGACTAATTTTATCTACATATTAAACGACAAGTTCAGCAGCAACTGATGATTCACAACTATTTAATATAACAGTTGCAAAGCTTAATAATCCTTAATAATCTTTCAATTCAGCTGTGAAATCTGTCACTTTTCAGCTGTGAAAACTACCATCCTTCAAGTTCAAGCACAAAGCAAGAAATCATTTTTGCCTGATAGGTGGAATCAATCCTACCTGGCTTCTGACATCTCCAGTTTAGACATTTACAGGTGAACTAGTCACCCTCGGTGCCCTCCATAGTCAACTGAAAGAAATAAACCCCTCCAGGGGGTAATTCATCTATCCAAAATAGCTATTTGGGAGCTGGGGGACGATGGCCAAGCTCACATAACTTTTTAAGGTTCTTACACTAGGGCAGATTAATTCCTACACAGGTACAGAAATCAGCCCTTACAATTTATTATTTATTTTGGCAGGCAGAAAATGCAGGAATTCAGCTGCAAAACATTTTGTAATCTGTGAAATATAAAACTAATAACAGATTCTCACAGTAGTTCCTAGAGTTGTTTAAACATGTGAGAAATGCCATCACCCTGATTTGGCAGATTTGCTTTTTATATACAATCTAGAAAATTAGTTGAGCAAGGCCTGTTACTTTTTCCAATTCTATGGTCAATAATTTATTTTTAACCTATTTTCACATTGTTTTTGATGTACACAGCAACAGCAACAATAATGATACTTGTGTTTTGTGATAATATCTGAAAGTAGCATCTGCCATAAAAAAACAGGACTGTTTTTTCAGTATCTGTAAAGACAGGACATTTCAGAGAAATTAACTTACATTCAAATCCCTCTAAGAATAGACAGACATGTATCTTTATTAATATTCTTAGTAATTTACAGCACTATTATGTCTTCAGCAGCTTAAGAACAGTGTTTGCTACACCTTACCACCTAAAATTGGATTTATGCTGGTGGAAATATTGGATCATTTAACTCATATTAGAGGAGTAACAGTCCTGCAGAAAGTGCAATTTTGAAAATGTAATTTGTCTCAAGTTTAAAACTCAAATCTAATTATAATATGGCCGAAAGTTATTTGTATGATCTACTTTACATTAACCACTTTTGGTTCACTGCACAGGAAATTTTCAATTACAGGAAGGCAACCACCCCAGGCCTGTCTTATTTGAAAGACTCTTCAGGTCTAAAATGGATTTGCTTATTCATATTGACTTAGTATTGGTCATCATTACAGTTTTCTACTATTGAAACAATTTCAAATACACAATGCACTGTTCAATACCAAGAACCAAAGTATACTACAAAAACATTTGATTTTACAACAAGCAACAGTAGGGATTTTGAGAGCCAAACATGAAAAAGTTACCATAGAATTACAAGTAAGACTTGTTTGAAGCTTAAAGACTTTGTGCAATCCAGCAGCTTCTGCCTGTGCAAGCTTTTCTTCTGTCATTTTCACAACAAATTTCACAGTTGTATCAGTGTGGTATTCCTTATAGTCAGAAATTAATGCTGGAGTTTTTTCAGTCCCATTCAACATAGGTTCAAGAACCTGTTCTTTGTACACCTGTTGAAAATAGGGCAGCAAAAAACAGAACCACTTGACATGCCTTAAAACTGCAAACCAACTGAACAACATAAACTTCCAAAGCTCTGTGTGTTACATCTGATACCAGTTATGACTTATAGAACCAGTATAACCTGTGAAATGCAGGCCAAGAGTAGCACAAACAAGAGGCAGAAACCAGGACAGAAAAGGCTACTGTAAAGTGGATTAGGCAGGAGAAGCAGGTGTTTTCTGTAGCATGGACAGCTGATGGCACAAACAGAGAACCATTTTCTACAAAAGCACACAGGAGAATGAAACCATGTTCCCTTCTGTGTATGTATAATCAGAAATTGCATTAGAAGGTCACACAGATGAGGAATTCTTCACTGGTTTTTATTTATATTAAAATGTATTTCACTATTACTTACCTGGGTCCATGTCCTTACAGGAAGCTCTGTAATCTCTACTGTGTTCCTGTCCACCACAAATATTTCACCACTCACTACATACTGATTTTGACCAAGTTCCTGAATGGTTCCTTTGAAGTTTTTGTAGTTTGGAAGCTGAAATTGGAAAAACCAGCAAAGTGGTAATAATCTTTATAATAAAATGTCAGAAAAATATTTCTTTTACATACTCCATACCCCTATCACTATATTGCACTAACCCATCAACAAACCTCTCATGACTGTGAAAATCTGAAGTCATAGGAAAAATACTACAGAAAAAAAGAAAACCAGAATACACACATGCAAGTGACAGGACCAATTATCCTACTGTCCACAGAGTAGAAAAATTGTTAAGATGCAGCTGAAACCAGTGAGGTGGTGGGGTTTTGTTTTGATTGTTTAGTTGTTTTTTTTTTTCCTTCCTCTTTCTTAAAGAAAACTCTAAGCACAATTAAGGCATGACAGAAAGAAGATTAACACCCCACAATAACTTTACAGAAGTGGTGCTACCTCCCCTAACCATTTTTTCATTTTTGTGCTGTTTGGCAAAGATAGTGGAACCCATCCAGGTTAAATTGTAACTAACAGGCTGAGGAATTTTTTTAACAGGATTAATTTCCTTATCCAGCTTGACACAAACACATACCAGCATACAGAAAGGAGCTAGATGGAGGCAGAACTGCCTCTTTCAAGGACAGTGAGCTTCAATTGACTGTGAGACTACACAGAAGGCCTAGGAGTCCTAAAGGAAGGGCAATGGATTGCATTAATTAAAAAAAAAATCTCATTATTCCCAAGAATTTGAAAAAGGAAAGCCACTATGTCTTGAAAATTGATACTGCAAACTCAGTGAACTGTGATCGAAATAGGAAAGAAAAGATGTTTCTGCTTCTATGGCTTAGTAAACACAGCCAAGCAGCAATATTCATCAGTTGTAAAATTAAGGTTACATCAACTGTATTTCATCTCTTAGTCACAGATACTATGGGTTCACACAGGTATTTTTCCTGCCCAATTTTTTTCACACCACTTCTGCAACTTCTAAATTTTTGAATAAACAGAAGCTAAATGCAGTTCAGAAGTTGCTGATTTTCTTGAACAGCAGCAATATCTTCACCTCTGCCTACAGATACATAAAAGAGAGAACAATTCAGACAAGAGAAAGGAAATATTAACTTTGTCTGAAGATACTTAAGTAGTACCTTCAAACTTTTTACTCTACTGCCATGTCACAGCTACCCTGTAAGGCTTGTAACAGTCAGGAGACTGAACAAAAAGTCCCCTAAAATAATTGCTAAAAATACAAATAGCAATGTTTTTCCTTCAAAGTGAATTTCCCCAGCCTCATCCCAACAGTCAAGTAAAGCTTCTACATAAAATGACTGGGACAAACCAACTCCGCTGCTCCAATAATTAAGAAGTTCTAGAGAGATAGGAACTGATTTTGTAAGTACACACACATGAAATACCAATATATACTATTATTTTTACCATTGGGTGGGGATCTAGGCCATCCAGCATTCGTCTGACATTGTTTACAATCTCTCTGGTATCATAGTTTGGAAGTTTGCATGCCCAGCCAGTGCCAATTCCTTCAGCTCCGTTCACTAAGACCATGGGAATGATGGGAATATACCATTCAGGCTCTACACGTTGGTTGTCGTCATACAGGAATTTAAGCAAGTTGTCATCCACTGATGGAAAAAGTAGCCTTGCTAAAGGGCTTTAAAAAGAAAAAAAGAAAAGAAAAGAAAAGAAAACCATTTAACTCCAAGTCCAGTAAGTAAAGAACATTTTGCTTTAATAACCCTTGGGCCTAAATATGATCTGTTTGCAGGTTTTTCTCACGTCTTCCTCTTGGGCATTCTGAAACTGAAAATCCAATGTACACATCTCCTGAGATAACAAAGTTCTTCCCCATGGAAGAGTGTGTTCATAATAGATGAAGTTTGTTTCCTTCACAGAAACACATGTACCTGGTACACTAGCAACTGCTGACATTTAACATCTACAAAATATCATTCTTTGAAGTTTTCAGAACACACAGCTCAGTGTGACACTGGGGCATCCACTAATAAAACAACGCAGCATCCAAACAGTTGCAAAATTTCCTTGCTTAACTGTAGGAGTAGCAAAATGTTACAGATGTTCAAAACCACTCTTAAGAGATCCAAAGCAAAACATGAGCTTCTATCAAAACATTTCAATCTTCTCAATTTCTCTCCCCCATCCCCCCCAAAAAAGGAGTGTTATTATGAGTTTCATAATAACAGTTCCTATGAGTTTCATAGGAAGGCTATTTAAAAGTATGCATTTAGCTTGACATTGTTTACCTTAACATGGTGAAAATATAGCGAGGGCTGGCAGCATCCTTTCCACCATGAAGCCTGGTGCCAAACTGACCAATAGGTTGTAGAAGATTCACATTGTTACTTCCAACAAAGTTCTGAGCCAAGTTGACTATAGTCATCATTAATGCTTGCTGCAAGAAAATACATATTCATAGTAAGAAGTATGAGACAGTCTATCCTAATAAGCCAGCAAAATTTACTTTTAATGGCCCAAAATTTTGTGACTAACCTGAATTAAATTTTTAAAACAGCAGTCTCCCTGAGAAAGGACTGCTGCACCCTATTACAGGGGCTGTTGGGAATACATATTCTATGCTTACGAAAACCCCTAAGCTTCTCAATTTCTTCTAAAGCACTTCTCTGGGGGAAGTAAAGGGACATAAACTGACCCCACTTGCATGCACAAACCACTACTCATGGCTTCTAAATGGAGAAGAGAAGGGGTGGACGGATTGTTAATACGGCCACTCTTGCTAATATTTCAGATAAATATAAACAAAACAGGAGCTAGAAAAAATCTTTGTTATGACACTGTAGTAAGTTTCTGAAGAACAGAGCCTCTGCTTCTTCCCTTAAAATACTGTGTTTCTTGTTTCAGACAAAAATTGTCCTAGTACACAGTTCCTATATTCCTATGATTTCAGAATCTAGAAGTTGCCTGGGTAATTAGTTATCTACTGTTTTGCCACAACCCACAACATATTTGGCATAACACTGAGCACCAACATTTGGAAAGAAAAAAAATATGCTGTCTTATTAAGCTACATACAGTTTGGTTCATTTTCTTTAAAAGTATATCTGTGGTTAGTAGAATTATAGTCAATAGTTTGCTATTTCAATAGCAGAAACATTTACCTAGTATTTTACAGAGGCTAGAAGTCCTTACAACTTTACCATCCTCCATACTCACCTCCCCATGGTGATAAGCTGACATTTCAGCCACAGAACCAGCCAGCTGAGCAACCTTTACTTCACGTTTATCATTTCTCTTAAAGCAAGTGAACAGAACCTTGCGTTGCCCTGGTTTCAGACCTATTGAGAAGAACATCCCATTTCAACACATACACAAGCAAATGTTTTCAAGTGATAAATCTGTTTTGCCTTATTATAATTTCTAATCTCTCAAAAGAAGTCTAAACATTAAATAGAAGCAAATTCACACTGAAGTATTAAAAATAATAAATATATAATTTTTAAGAAGTCATTGAAAATATTTTACCAAACTCAAAAAATTACCATTAAAGTGGAAACTCAACCTTTTCAGCCAATTATACAGCATCCAATATATCATTCTAATAAACTGCACCTTGATCCTAAATGTGCAACTTCCACAAGTCAAGAATTCTTTCCATTTTACTCAGCAAAATTTTTTTCCTAAGGATATCAGCACAAATTCAGCAATGACAGCTGTAACTGCAGCTCACATGTATTTCACAGAACTCTGAAATTGTACTTCTTGTGTGAAATTCTCAAATACGTATTAAAATTCAATACCAAAAAATGTTATCCTCTTGAGATCTTTTAATGTTTTAAGAAAGAAGCCAGTCTCTGATCTTCTGATCTGATCTTCTGAAAATGTTTACTCTCATTGCTTAGGCACTTTAGGAACAACAGCTGTGCAGAAGGGATTGCATCATATTTCCTGCATGTTATCCAGAACTTGATAACCAGTTCTAGATCGTGCTTATTGAGCTATTCAGTGTTTTAATTCACATACATTTCTAAAATGCACTAAGATATTGTTTAATGCTACCATTAGTGCAGTGGGTCAAACATAAGAGCAAAAGCTGGAAGGCAGACTGAAAAAAAAAAATAAAAGAGACACTGACTTCAATTTCCATTTCATTCAAATATGTAATATCCAAACTTTTTTACAATGGCTCTGCATCATGTTTTTTCTGCCAGCGCTCTATGGAATACAACAGACTTAAAGGACTTCCTTCATAAAGGAGAATCACCAAGCAGCAAGAATTGTAACTATCAGCTGTGAAGAGAAAGTCAAAATGTTCTTCCTCTTCATTATTTTTTCTGAGATTTGCCACCAGGCTAGCCTGTCATATATCACCTGATGATGCTAAAGGACAAAAACCACTGCTAGAGCACTACACCTGCTGCACAATATTCATGCCCAGAATGCAGAATTACAGCCAAAGCTGGCAGAAACACTCATAGGAATTATATATAATATTTGTAGTATTATATATATACCTACATTGTTCCATATATATATATAGACACACACAAATATATGAGTAACTATGTTCCCTTCTTATTTTCTTACATTTCTGTAGAAACAGTCCATTGCAAGTTTATGCATAAATATTAAATGTTTCAGCAAAATCATTCTGTTGTTTCTGAGAAGGCAGTCTGGGTACAGTATGTTGTAAGGAGCAATGATCTCCTGAAACATACAGCTCTGTAAGCACCCACGTACGGGAGGAAATAAGTCTGGAGAAGCTGAAACAGAGACTGACATCCTTTGGTTCCCCCGGCGTGTATCTGCATACCTAACTCAGTTTAATTCTACACTAAAGCCAGGGATCCATCCTACCGGGAAGCTACTGCCCCTACCCCTGGAACGATCCCTCTTTTCTTTCATCCAAAACACAAAAAGCTCTTGCTGCATGAATATTTTGGTGTAAGTCTGTAGTGTCAAGAGGGCTGACCAGCTCCACTATAAAATGTACTGGGAACTGGAGACAAATGCACTTCACCCCTCCCCAAAGTCTAAAGGCCTATTTCCTGATCATAGTAAGCTTGTACACACAGACAATGACACGGCCAGAAATTCCTGCTCATGCTGTTTGCAGACAGTTTACAAACGAAGCTGTAGTGCAGTAAAAACTGCTCCTTTTAATGTACATGCTATTGCAAAGGGAGAGTTAGTAAATCTGACTGACAGGAGCCTAGCAAGATTACAGGTCAGTAAACACTAGAGCACTGCCTGTGGTGCAAGGCTGAGGAGAGAAAACATTTGCATCTTCATCTGCACTCAGCTGCTGACTTGAATGTTAATTATTATAAGCACTTAAGAGACTTGCTTTCTCTGATGGTATGAACAGAAACAAAGCGCTTGTAGGGCCTAGGGAATAGGTCTGGTTAAGTAAAATGCCTGTACAGCAACAGCTTCAACTTCCTCACAGAAGAAACACTGCAACTCCTTAGCACATAAATCATGAAGTTGTTCAGGTCGGAAGGGACGACAACGGCTCATCTGGTCCAACCTCCCCAGGCAGGATCATCCTAGAGCACATTGCGTAGGATATGGTGTCTCTCTCCAATATCCCCGTTGAGGGAGATTCCACATCCTCTCTGGACAATTTGTTCCAGTGGGTGGTCACTGCACACTGAAGAAGTTCTTCGTGTTCAGGTGGAACTTCCTGTGCATCAGTGTCTGTCCACTGCCTCCTGTCCTATTGTTTGGCATCACTGAGAAGATCCTGGCTCCATCCTCTAGACACCTCCCCTTTAGATACTTAAACACATTGATAAGGTCCACTCTCCATCATCTCTTGAGACTGAAGACTCCCAGCCCCCTCAGCCTTTTCTCATAAGAGAGATGCTCCAGTCCCTTAATCATCTTTACAATCCTGCACTGGAACTGCTCCAGGAGCTCCATGTCTCTTTTGTACTGAGGAGCCCAGAACTGGACAGAGCAGATGTGGCCTCACCAGGGCTGCACCTCCCTTGAGCCCCTAGCACTGCTGTTCCTAATGCACCACTAGATACCATCGATATACCAGGATACCATTGATATACAAAATTATAACAAACACATGCATGGAAGTTCTTATATTCTCTACCTGAATGCATTGACTCCAGCGCAAATCGCAGCACTAAAAACCATCAATAAACAGAAATATTCAAAAAAATCATAATGAATTATCAGCTTACCATCAACAAGGGAAGGGATAGATCTCTCGTTGTCTGAATTCGAGAAAAGGATCAATTCCTTGTTAATGAAATCATTGTAAGTCAAATGTTTTGTTGCTGTACCATATAAAAATTGCTGAAAAAAACCACATACATTATTCATTCAATACAAAAATGACATTACATTTAAATCTCACCTGGCAGATTTATTGCTATTATCTAGGACTAACCTCAGGAAGGCCGTGTAGTCGACGCTGTCGCCTGTCTTCCATGAAATTTGTTAACCATTCTTTTCGGTCATCAATCTTCTTCTTACTGAAGGCCTGGAAAGATTCCAAGTACACGAAAGTATCAGCATATAAATGTTTGTGCAAATGTATGTTACTTCAGTCAGAATTTTAAGTATATTGTACTTTCTGATCAAGTATTATATTGAATAATAAGGCTTATTCAGACAAGCTAATCCATATAACTAATGCTTACATTTAAGGAGCAGTACCAGTACATGACTTCTCTGACATTTTTGCACAAGAGTTTTTGAAATGACAGATTTCCCACTGTTTGCAATATAAATTTATATTGCTTTTTTGAAATATGCACACATTTAGACAAATCTTATCATTCTTCTTCCCTTCTTTACATCAGAGTTGTGCTTTGACACACAGGTTTGAAGCTCTTTCCCCACACAACTTTAAGGTTGGGTTCATCATTTAGATGCAGCTGTAACCAGCTCTCATCAAGACAATCAAGTGAAGGTATCAGAAAAAATATCCCACTCTTGTCCTCTCCATGCCCTCTTTGCTCTGTCGATAACTTGTAGCTGTTCCTGACTGGCCATCCCTAGTCCACTTATGAAAATTGACAACCTGACAGAATTGACACTGCACAAAAAGTCTAAGAGTTTGGGCCAGCTGACTGATGGCCTCAGACTTCATGATGACATGGCACCACTTTCCAGCAACCACTTATCACTACAAAAAGACACAGGAATGTTCTGACTTTGTGGTGTTACAGAAACAGAGTTCCCCTCCAGTGAATTTCCTCTCCCAAAAAGCGAAAAATACGTGAAAATTGAATATGTGGTTTAAACAAGATTTTGACTACTTTGGGGAAATTGTGTGAGCTGCTGAGGTACTGCCTTTTTTTTCTCAGGGAGTAACGTATAGAAACTTCATCATGTCCTGATTTCAACCACTCTCCTGCACAAGAACACATTCATCAGCACCATCTTTTTAAAAGGACTCCAACTGGAGCACTCCAAAAGAGCTCAATGAGTAGTGTCAATTCCTTGGAAAGCAAGATGCTACATAATAAATATCAAACAAAACTTGGTTTCTGAGAAAGGGACTAAGCCATATCACCCGGTTTTGCCTCAGACTGACTTCCCTTGTGAACAAAGCTTGATACTGCACAGTGTCAGACATATGAAAATTTAAGATAAGGCTTTTGTAAAAAACAGGACTAAATTCATACAATTTTCTTCTGGCTCCTTTCAATTTATCTACACCTTTTCTAGACCACTGAAGTGACAGATGATCAAGAGACAGATCAGCATAAAAATTACTTCAATAGAATAAAAATAGAACGAATGGAATTAAGAGTGGTTCTCAAATATTTATTCCTCAATAGAATAAGAAGGGAATTTTTTTTTGGCTTCTCCGCTTAAAACTGCTATTCTAATACTTTATTTACTAGCAAAAGAGTTCTTCAGAATTCTGAAGAAGTTGCTCTCTGAGAGAATTCTTGCTTTCCTAGATTTCAAGAAGTCTGCATGGCAATCACACACCACACAGAGGTAAACTTGGGGCTGGGATTCCAGTGACCAGCAGAGGAAATGCAGGTGGAAGTGTAAGTGAAGCTTGTACACAGCTCCAGCACTAGCTGTGAGTTGCTGAGGTAGCAGAGGTGAACAGCTTCCTCCAAGACTAAGAGAATACTAATTTAGGTAACAGTGAGGACCAGCCATAATTGGTTACATGGCCTCATATACCAGTCTGTGTATGGAGGTCTCTTTGCAGAAATAGAGATCAGAATTCTGTTAGTAAAACCACATATTTTACTGTACCCACAGGATAAGAAAAAAGTTGTTTTGTCTAAGATAGGTATTTTTCCATTTTTCTTCTTTTTCTCTCCTACCATTTTTTCTCGCTAATGTCACCTACAATTAAAATAGCAAATCAAAGTAGACAAAAGTTTAAATATTTCTTGAGAAAACAGCTTAATTCCAGACACTTCATACTTTGCTGTTCCACAAGCTTTCTTTGAAACACAAGTATTTTCCTACACACAACTATTTACAAAACTTCAAATTCAAATATGTAGAGCACATGTATGAACACATATATCACACACTGACAGACCTTCAATGAATAAACAATATTTATCAGATCTTATTTGCTCAGAAGCAAAATACAGACCTCTAAGTAGATGTGAAACATAATTTGATTGGGGTCTATTGCCCAAACAAATAAAAAACCCCCAGAGTACTTTTTTGTATGTTCTGTTTTTAAAAGCAATCCTGACTGTAACATTTTATGATATTGACACCACACAAAATTATCAAATCTAAAAGCAGAAAGTAGAGCTCATTTTGTGGTGTGGGTTAAGCTTATTCCAGAATTTAAAACATTTTCCAAAAGATTCTTTATCTGCCCGAAGTGTTTTTTTCAGCGTTGTGGTTTAACGCAGTTTGGTTTTTAGCTGGGGAGGGAATCCACGAGCTGCAGAAGTGGCTCCCGGGGGAGCCTTGGCAGCTTCCTTCTGGCCTGGCATAACCAACCAGCTGGCTAGTGTTGAATATTGACACCATGTTAAACCACTCAGGAAAGCCGAACACACCTCTGTGAGATTCACATTTAAAAATGAACAAGGCCCGGGAAAAGCTCTCTTGCTCCCAGCCTTTGAACAGCTAACGGGGCGCTGGCCGGCCTGGCCCTGTGCAGCCCTCGTGGCCTGGCTGGGCCGGGCTCTGCTGCAGTGCTGGCCCCTTCCTGGGAAAGCCCACTGGTCCCTGTCCCAGCCGGGTGGCTGGGGCCTCTTCCTGGCAGGGCTGGGCCCCTTCTTGGCGGAGCATGCCGGTCCATTTGTTTTTTCTTCCAGCAGCACCGCTGGGCCATGCCGCCAATGGCCATCTCACTGCTGGGAGCAACCATGCAGCTGGGACCAGCACTGGGAGTGGCCCTGAGGCCAGCAGCAGCCACGTGGCCGGGACTGCTCGGCTGAAATCAGCGTGGCCACGGCAATCTCAGCATGGCTTGCAATGAACTTTGTTTGCTTAGCTGCTTTTAGCCAGCCATGCTGCAGTCAGAAGGACAAAAGCAGCAGCAGCAGCTTTCCTTCTTTTGTTTTCTCGGTGCCCCACATGAAGAGAAGGTGCAGGGTGGCACCGGCAGCCAGCGCGACTTGCACAGTGCCGGCAGAGACCACAGGACCAACAGAGAACCACGGCAAGCGATTTCCCCAATGCAGAGCCTGGATGAGAGCAAACTTTCAGCACCGCAGAACTCTATAAAAATTGTATCAATTAATACAGTTTTTGAGAACAAATTGATACAGGCTTGAGAAAAATGAACCTACAAACACCAATTCTCTCCTGAATCAGGAAAAAGGAAAGGGTAAAGAAACGTAAAGAAAACAACACGGGACACTGAGGTCAGTGAAGGAGTCAAATTCTAGATGGGAGGAGATGCCTTAGTTTTTGGCTGAAATTCTCTTGTAAGGCTATGGTGAAAATATAATTGATATATCACACTTTGTTTTTTCCCTGTAATTCATGCAACACATTGGGGGGATGTAGCATTCTAACTACAGCTGTGAGCAGAAGCACCAATGTTGAAATAAGCAGACTGTGCAGTAGCTGTGATCCAATGAGAAGCTTGAACAGAGAGAGATGAAAGAGATGAGAAACTTAGCCCCAGGGATAGAAGAAGAAAACCTCTGTTGCCAGAGATAAAAGAAGAGAACTTTTGTTTCTAAACTAGAACAGCTCATCCTTAAAATTGTACCCCAATAAGCTGAAAATGACCCATGGTGGTAGTTATGGGAAAAAACTACCAAAACGTGAGAGGGACTTCACGATTGCAGATTTCTGGGCGGCTGGTGATTCACTGTGACATTGAAGCCATGACAGTTTTGTGTGGAGAAGTCTCCATGGCATGGCAAGAGAGACTCCTCTCCTTAAGAGAACTGAAGGAAGACTATTTTAGAGGTGGTGAACTGACTGAAAGTCCCAGATTTTGTCCCTTTATGTTGTCAGTGGGAAAGAAAAGAGGGTGTCGGGGAGGAGAAGGGTTCTGAAGGTTTATTCCGATTTTATTATTACTTTTCTTTTAATTCTGTTAATAAAGTTTTCTTTATACCCTTTAAAGTTTACCCGTTATACCCTTTAAAGTTTCACCCTGCTTTGCTCTCTTCCTAATCCTTATCTCGCAGCAGAAACTGAGTAAATAATTCTAGTGGGTGCACTGGTATTTGGCCAGCACTAGACCCATTTCATTAATTGGTGCATTGGCCAGGAAACGAACGATTGGCGATCAGAAACCCACTACACTTAACTGGTGTTTCCGCCCAGTTTCCAAAACTGCTACATTCAGGTACTCAAAAAAACCAAAACCAAAACAAGCCCTGTCAGGACTTCCTCATGTGCCATTTTCAGCACACAATGAAAAATAAAACATACCATATAGAAGCACTTCTGTGAGTTCTTACCAGTGTAATGGCAGCATCATCCTCAGGCCCAGCGTATCGAAACAAGATCCTATGTCTTTCCATGTCTGCAAAATATTCCTTTGCTTCTTTAGCAGTGCTGGTACCCAATCCTGTACAATAAAAAGAAATGTTACTCAATATTCAAAATTTAAGTTTTATTATTTTATCACTTTTATTTTCCTGGGAATATTATAAAATCATTATGTAAGATACTATCATGAAAAGCTATAATAAAACTTCATAGCATCCATTTATTATTATTTATTCATAGCGTTCACATATTTTTTTTTAAACAAACCTTTGTAGTATTTTATCTTCCATGCTTTATGATTTTCCATATGCTTTTTCCACTCATCAAATTCAGGAATACTATAGAATGAAAGTTCTTGCTTATTTTTGCTTGCCTTTGAAAAAACAAACAAACAAAATCAACATTTCTGTCATGCTGTAAGTAATCCATAAAATCTCAATAACAGAACCCATACCTTCACAATAGGGGTGATGAATTCCTCAAGAAAACCATGTTTTAACAGTGATGGCCAATTGTGATGAATAAAATTGATCAACAAGCCCTTTATGTGAGATCCATCCTGATCCTGAATCAGAACACAAAAACATAAAGCAATCTTGTATCAGATTCCCTAAACCACCAAAAAAAGTCACTCACTGGCCTGAATACATCAACACAATGTCTGATAACAGAAAGCATAGAAAGGAACAGTTGGTTTTAATTTGGATTCCAAACTGGACCTGGGTATGAAGTAATCACCTGTGAAGGTCACTGTCCCTGAGCTATTAAAAAGCTCTTCCAAGCCAAGTGCATGGTTCTTGTTCAAGGTTTCTCTGCCTGTGTCATGTTTTTTGCTGAGAACTAGACAGCTCTCCCAGACACCACAGAGTTGAATTTTTGTGGAAAAAAGCCAAATGTGGCCACAGTTCTCATTGGTGGCAAGATGCTTGATAGTTCAATCATGAGATTATCCAGAAATAATTGCCTACATTCTTGTTTCTACCTGACTTCCTAGCAATATCACCTTATTTACTGTCTATTTTGCCTTTACTTTCATATTTTTAAATTATTATTTAAAATAATTAAAAATTATTATTACTAACATATTTTTAAATTATCAATTTCATGTTTTTATTATTACTTTGGCTTCTTGCTATTTTCTGCAGCAAAGTTCAGTTGTGCATTTAGAGCAACCAAAACAACACAGATAAATTAATCCCATAAAGAAACCTCAGAACCTACGAAATTGAAGCAAAACACATTGTAAGAAGCTCTGTAGATTAAAACCTCTGAATTTCAGATTTACCTGATCTGTCATGATCATAATTTTTCCGTATCTCAAGCTTTTCAGAGATTCGGGATCTTCATAGCTTTTCTTGTATTGTAATCCCACTATTTTGATGATGTTGTTGATTTCTGCATTTTCCATAATCTGTACAAAAAAAGTTATTTATGCAGCCAGTGTAAAAAGCAGAGATTCAGAAACATCCCAATCTTGATTTACAGCTATTTTTTCAATGCACCCTGACCTCAACTTCATAAACTTTTTATTCCTATCCCTTGAAGCCTTTGCACTTGTAATGATTTCTTCTGTACATGCAAATCCTCAACACTCCACCACTCTCTTTCTCCTCTACAGCCAGAGCACTTTGGATGAGGAAAGCTGGGAGAAAACTGAATGTATACCAAAAAGTCATCTCACAAAGCTGCCTTCTTTTCCACTGTTTTTATGGGCATCTGCAGCACACCTCTTCTTACAGACAAACTACGAATGGCAGCAAGAGCAATATGATGGGGTAATGCTGCTGGCTGCTGACTCATGTTGTGAGTCCATGAAATCACATGGTAAGGGAGAGAATACAAAATTTTAGGGGCTTTAAGTATTCATGTGAAATGTGAATATGAGTCATAGCAAGATCTCCTTCCACTTATGAAGAAATTAACCTTATAATCCCAGTACTGCACTGCTACAGTTAATATTTACAGGCTTATCCCAGGCTTCAAAATGGCTGGTACTTTATGAAATCTCAGTCACAAAACTTTCATGAAAAAATTAAAAATTAAAATATGACGATGTAAATCTAGAAATCAAGAATAAACAGGAGGACATCCATTTGTCAGCAAAAAGGAAAGGACAAAACTACACACCTGTTTGTGAGAAGCTTCTCGGACATTGAGAATTTTTCCCCTGAGTGGGAAGACTCCATATCTGTCTCTACCAATAACACCTAGGCCAGAGACAGCTAAAGATTTGGCTGAGTCTCCTTCTGTTAATATCAACGTGCAGTCCAAGGAATGTTTGCCACCTGCAGGCCAGAAAGAAGTAGAGGAAAGGCAAAAAAACAGAAAGTATAACTAAAATAAAAGAAATAATACAGTTGATTTCTTTCTACTCTATGGGTAATTTCCTCTCATCAGTTAATTTAAGTAGGCTGAATTTCTCTTCTTAGGGATGGCCTTCCATACCACTAAAACTGCACAGCAATGAGTATCCTTGCCCTTAGCAGTACACTATGGATTGCTATGGACAAGGAGCAAAAGAGAAAAATGGGATGCAATGGTGGCACATCTAATGCATCCCGTACATCTGCACAAAAATGGTTCCCGTACATCTGCACAAAAAAATACAAATTGCTTCTCTACCTTCACCATTGCATTTTGCTAGCTGCAAATTCCTTACACACATACGTTATGCGTGTCTGAGTTACATACAGGAGTTACTTCCCATTCTGCATTTTCACCTTCCTCACAGTATATTTTAAATAACAAATTGTTAAATCACATTTTTGTGGTTTTCCCTGTCAGTTAAAGCAAGTCAGCTGTACAAAAAATTTGTGAGAAAAGCTCAAGCGATGAGAACATTTGCAGTTCTTATACCTCACAAGTTTCTCAAAAAGAAAAACAAATCTACTAACAGTGTAATTTTGATTCTACAAGACACACAGCATTTTGGTGCCTGTGTGCTCAAAACTGGAATGACATTTATGTTCTGCCCGTTGCAACTGTAGCAGTGGAACAGATGTTCTAAATAACAAGCCGGCTGAAAAAAGGAACCCACCCTTTTGCTACAGTGCAAATGGTCATTAAGTAGCTTTGCTACTTTATCAAGGCCTATGGTAGGAAAGACGCCAAAAAAAACTTCAAGCTGGTTGAGTCTCACCTACTCCTAATAAGGTAGTTTTGAATATAGTGGTATTTAAAATGTGTGCTGTAATTTGCCTTTACCTGGTAGATAAAAACCATCTCATACTTCCTATTACACAGAACTTACATTCAGCACCTTTAGTTCTCTGAACCAAGACGTGTAGCTTAATATAATCTAAGGCAGTTATTCACACTGGCAATTACTACCTACCAGAAAGGTGGACTCCAAATACCTAGAAAAACATCAGTCTGCTCTTTTAGAAGATATAAAAGCCTATGTTTTTCATAAATTAACTGCAGAAAACACATGTGAATGTCATCCAAGTTCACTTTCTTCTGAAATGGATGCAATCAGTAGCAATTAATTTCACAGAAATACAATACGCAAGGTATTTTCCTGAGCACAGCTCTCAAGAGCTCCAAGATAAAACTACATGAACTGACAGGTTCAAAAAATGCTTTTATGCTTCACCTGATTTAGTAATCTAGCTGCTCCCTTACAATCCTATATTCCTAACTTTTGTTTTGATTTCTACCTCTTCTCCTCCAACAAGCCACAGAACTATGTACAGCTGTTCAAGGTGACAAGAATAACCAGGTATAGGACCCTTTCTTTACAGAGGAGGTGGAGGAAATCTGCAGCACGTGCATCACTCTACAGATACACCTCTCTCCTATATTTCAGCATTAACTGGCAAGGACTAAAACATTCAGGGTACCAGGCACACAAGAAACCTGTGGATGCTGGACCTCAGCTTCAGACTCACTCTTCAAGTAAAGATAAAATCTAAAAACCACAGGAATAACTAAAGTCAGAGGGGTTTGTGACCAGAGACTGTTCTCTCCCCGCTGCACTTCCTGTGTGTCTACCCTGAATGTGCAATGTCTTCAGAGTCAGAAATCCAGTATATTCCACATCTTCAACAAACCAATACCTGGCTAAGGCTCCTCAGGAGATGCAGAGTTCCCTCAACATGAAACAATAATTAGGCATCAGAGAAATACCTGGGTAACAGGCATTCAAGTCATGCAAAGCTTTAGGCATGAGTGTTCAGCCCAAATGAATCCCTACATGCCTTTTGCCTTTTTAGTTGAGGAACTTGGAACTTTCAGGATGAAAACCAATAGAATATTTTATTAGCTCCCCTGTTAGAGATTCTCCCTTTTCTCCCTTCCCCTAACCCCCAGGCAAAAAAAAAAAAAAAAANNNAGAAGCGATTTAGTGATTTTGAAGCCTGACCTCCAAAGTAAAACTAAAAAAAACTACCAAAAAAGTGTGTCCAAAATCATTCATTATATGAGTTAGGAGCACTAGGCTTGATATCCATGAAAATATATAATTTCTTCAAGCACACAATCTTCTTGGCAAAAAAAGTATCAGGAATATATATCGGAGGAGTGAAAATTCCACAGGCAAAATACTAGAGTAGATGCAATTATCAACTTTTGAGGCAAAACGTGACATCTGAATAAATGAAAAAGTAATTAAATACTGAAGAAAACTCAATTAAAAATTAATAACCAAGGAACCAAAAAGAAAGGGAAGAAAATTAAACAGAACCATCATCTCATCAAGTCATCTTTGGCTTGAAAGTTGAAGCACAAAAAAAAAAAGCCCAAACCAAACAAACAAAAAACCCAACCAAAACCAAGACTCTTTCTCAGTGTTCCATGCTTTTACCTACTCAGCCCACCCACATACTTCACTGCAATTTCTCTACCTTTGTTTAATGTGGGGATGTATTAAAAACCAACTAACGTTAACTTTGGCAACATTTTGAGCTCTTTAGCCATGTGCGCCCCTCAAATCATTCAACAACAACTCCCATCCCATTGCTATTGGCACAAAGACTGCCAGCTGTGACTTATCTATGCTAAGAAAGCAAGTCAGCAGAGATTGCCAGCTTGCCCTATATTCCCAGACAGGAATTTAATGGCATTTGAAGTCTAATGAAAAAAGTCTCTTGAACCATTCCCTCAGGTCTGCACACTATGTGATTTATTTCCTATACCTTCTGACTCTACAAAGATTCTGATCTTTCAACATTAGAAAGGTCAAGAACACCAGTCACCTCCAAAATAGAATATTGGTTACACCATTTACCAGGAAACCACAATTAGAAAATATACACTCTTCCAACACAATACCAACCTAAACTGCCAGTGTTGTTCAGTGTTACTAATTCTCTACCCTAAAGAGGACAGCATTCCTGATACCAAACTCACCATCATGTTTGAATTCTAGCTCTAGAAAGCTTAGAAAACCAGAAAGATTTTTATTAAAAAACACATAAGGATGAGAAATAATAGGTTTCAAATTAGCATGTCTGTGAAGAATTTATGAAACAGTAAGGAATTTAAAAGTAAGTGCTCTTACCAGCATCATTAGCATCATCCAGTTTCGGAATGCCCTTGATTTTACTGTGTTTTACTGAAGAACATTTTTTGTTCAGTTGAGTTTGTGCCTTAAATTTGACCCAATTCAAAATACTCTCTATGATACCACAGTTAGAGGCCTACAAGCAACAAATCAGAATTGTGGATGAGAAAAAATAAAACTTCAGGTAGCACATTCTTATATCTGAGTTTTAAATCATAAACACTGTTTCTAATGTCCTCTAAATTTTAAAAATTGCAATATATGAAAGGTCAAGGGATTAACACACACCTTAGTATTTAGCACTTTATGCACATACAACTAAAACACAACACAAAAGGAGCTTCCTTTTCCACCACTTCTATGGAAAGAGCAAAGGAGACCTAACTAGAGGTTGTCTTATGCTGTATAGTTGATGTGCTGGAATGTTTTACGTACTAAGCACTTGTTTCCTGGATTTTGACAGCAAAAAGCAGCCTTATGGGTATTTATGACCATTTAAATTTTCATTGGAAATTACTGAAAATGGCTGAAAGACAATCAAAACTATTTGAGAATGAGCTTCCTACTAACCACTTGAGAATCTAATATCAATTTTAGAAACACATCTGCAGCAAAAATAGCATATAGTGTATTTTCTAAACTAAAACTGCTTTAGGTTTTGTTTCACATCAAAAGAAAACACAGATGGAGCAAAATACTGTGAGCTTTGGCTTTTAATTATCCCCTATGATACAGCATTCATTGTTGAGATTGTGCTGTACTTTTAATGCATCTGAAAATCAATGTTTACTTCTGGGAATATTAAAAACAAACCTTGTGATGGTAATACAACATGTATTCATTCTTCAGATTTTGTTACACAAGACTGTTATTTCTTTTCCTCTGAATTCTATAGGAATGTCACCCATAACACAGAATTAGAAGAATAAACCACTATACAATCAGTCAAGTTTTGATGCCAGGAGTATTAGCAGTGGCACTGTTTTCCTGACTACTGGAGTTTCATTTAAGGCTACTGGCATTAAATAGGACTTAGTAAAATGAGTTCTGGCAAACAGAATTCTATT
>WBNO01010616.1:0-17419 GCA_013400575.1 Peucedramus taeniatus
TTTATACAAATAAGTATATATGTTTATATATGTTTATCTCTATATATTTATAAATACACATATAATATATATGTGTAACTATTATACACATACACACAGACACACACAGATACATATATATATATATATATATATATACACACATACACATAAAATTCCCAGGAAATAGTAATAGTTTCTCAACCAATGCCTGGACTTTTATTGAACTCTTTTCTGATTTGGTAAATTTTCTCAGAATTTATCAAGCAAGATAATTAATGAACAATGTTCTTCAAATAATTAATGCTCCAGATGCTACAGAAATATGTATGATATTTCTGCCTCAGCTGTATGGAAAAATAAGACTCGTTTTATGAATTTCACCAGAATATTTTTAACATGGGACCCCAGAGAATAGGAAATGTTCTTGTATAATGGAGGACAGGCTTCATTGAAGCACAAAGTAGCTTTTCTCCTTAGGATAGCTTTCCCTGGAGACATAGCCCTAGAGTGTCTAAAGTCTCCTTAAACCCTCTCCGTACATTTCTCCAACTCTCACGAAAGCAGAAGAAATATAATTTGTAAAATTCTAATATAACACTGATATGTTTAATGAACTGGTTTGTTTAATGAGATGGGATAGTTCAAGATTGTTAGTTTCAATTGTTTTTTTGAAATAAAATTGACATAGACATATGCATTAACTCATTTGTTAGTTTCTAGATCTTTTTATTGTAAAAACTTTAGTATTTGACTGGATAGAAAAATTCTGCAAAACCTCAGCATTTTGGTAGCAGTAATAAAGGACTTTCACCTAACCTCTTTTGATTGGTAATGTACAGAAATAATTTTCCTTATTCTTAAATATAGTTGCAAAACAAAAAACTGTAATTTTCATATGAAAACTAGACATATAGACATCAAAGAGATTTTCATGTAATTTGGCTGTTTTTTCAAGGCTTTTCTCCTGGACTGGTGCACACAAGAGGCAGGTTGTTACCAAAACCAGCCAAAGGACTGCACTAGAGTCTGAAACATCATCTTCTGTGTAAGTTGAGTCTCAAGGCTGAATTAGTCTATGCAAAAGAAAGGTCTTCAGTCAGTCCTTCAGCCTTCAGAATTGTGTGTAGTACTGTGATTTTGACATTTCAGTCAAGCTCATTTAAATAAAGCAAAACTTCTGCCTTATCATGCCTTGTAATTGTCCACTACTAGGTAATTTCACATATAACTACTAAGCAGCAATCAGAAAAATAATTTTGTGTTATTAGAAAGTGCTCTTGACAGGATCATAATCTCAATGTGGCTTGCAGAGCTGGATAACTATGTTTTTGAAATTTTCAAAACTATGATTTGAAAACTATGTTTTGTAAATTTTGGCCTTTAGCTATTCTGATGACAGTTTATAGAATGGGACAATTTGTTCTCAAAGATATTTTTCCCTCAAATAAAGGATAAATGATGTAATCTATCCTGTAATAATCTTCTTTTGAAATTCCAGATATGTTGCTCCTGTTTATACATTAGCTACAAAGACAGATTAACCCCATAATCAAATACTTGACAAACATCTGTATCACAATTGCATGAAAGAAGTACTTGAAAACTTTGATCTTCATTGAATTGATAAAAAACAATGTAACCGATGTTTTGTAAAATGCCAGAAATTTCAACATCCTAAATAACATAATAATTACAGTAACTGATACACCTATAAATGAACCAGTCATAGTCTGTCGTGATCAATGGCATCTGTTAATTCTTCTAGCTCTTCCAGATGTTGAGTGGGGAATTAAAGCTTCAGAATTGCTGTTTGCACAAAAGAAACCAAGTGAAACAGCTCTTTCATACCTGCCCAGCAAAGCATAGCAAAGATTATTTTCTGTTTAGTTCATCAATCTATTCATAGCCCTAAGCATCTTCTAAATGTCAATACATAGCTTAAATTTTAATATTTAGCAAAATAACATTTCAGTGATCTTACTGAATCATAAAAGTGCTATGAATTTTATAAAAGATAACACCTTCCCCACCCCTCCACCCCCCGACTTCTCAGTCATTTCAAACCTTTTAATTTAAGGAGATTAGGCATGGAAGGTAATGGATTATTTCTATATTCTGCTTGTTAAGTGAAAATTCAAATTTCAGCCAGATTGATGTTTAACAGTGAGGGAATGGTGAATGGTTGAGAGCTATGGAATGAACTTCCTTAGCAATTAGGCATTTACTGTTCCACTCCAAGTGCTGTTAGGTTCATCTAATCTTTTTTTGAAAACGCATAACAGTAATCACCTCATAAACAGTTGCAACACACTCTTTATTTTCAGGAATACAAAACAGAAGCCATGTAACTTGTATGAGACATCGCTTAACCACCTCCTGAAAGACATCTGGAAGCCCACAGTTGAGATACTTCAGAACTTGGATAACATGAAAAAGTCTTGACAAAATTCAGTCTCTTCTTCCGTTGCTTGACTCCAAGAAAAGTCTGGTGTTGTGACACATATCGAAATTTAGCAAATCCAAGATCTGAATAAACAAAATCTGGGCAATAAAAATCAAATTTCTTTGTATACTTCAATGTATACTGAAGAAAATATAGGATGATAATGTATTTTCTGATCTCACAATGAAATCTACAGAAAAGAGCAAAATTACCTCTACCCAGGACAGTACTAAGATCAAAATATGCCAAATTATACATGTAATAATCTCAAAGAGATAAAGTAAATATTTTTTTTGCTGATCATTTTTTTAACCGGAATGACATTGGTGTGATGAATTATAGTTTATACATTTTATGCTTCCAGAAAGACACTATGAAGACACATTTACCATTCACACATTTTAGGTACCTTAGGTACGGGCATATGCCAGTCACCACCACCACCACCACCACCTTGTATTATCCCTCCATTCTCCAGGGAATTTTCCCCCTGCCTTATTCATGTTATTCCTTTTGATTTCTTTTTACTTCATCTGGTGAGTTACCTATTTGATTTTTTGAAAATGTGTCTCCTTTGATGCCATATTAATCACCATTCTTTTTTTTTTCACTTTTTAAAAAATTTTTAAAAAATTTCCTTGTAAGGAAAAATGACACAAAACATCTTCCACAGCATTGCAGATACTATTCACTCTAAAAAATAGTTAATCTTGTTTATAGTCTTTATAATCTTGTTTATGTGTCCTTCCTACCTTTCCCTTCTTTTTCATCTCCAATTTTTCACTGAGTCAGTTTTAAAGTATTCTCATGTTTCCACTGAAGGACTGAGCTGGTTTTGGTTGGGACGGAGTTAATTTTCTTCATAGTAGCTGTGTTGATAATATAGATATATTTTTGTCAATGTTGAGCAGTGCTCACACAGAGCCAAGGTGTCTCCTGCTTCTTATCCCAACCCACCAACAAGGAGGCTGAGAGTGCACAAGAAGTTGGGAGGGGATACAGCTGAGACAGCTGATCACAACTGACCAAAGGGATGTTCCATACAATATGACATCATGCTCTGCATAGAAAGGTGGGTAAAGAAGGAAGGGAAGAACATTCAGAGTGATGGCATTTGTCTTCCCAAATAACCATTACATGTGATGGAGCCCTGCTTTCCTGGAGATGCCTGAACACCTGCCTGCCCATGGAAAGAGGTGAATGAATTCCTTGCTTTGCTTTGCTTGAGTGTACAGCTTTTGATTTACCTATTAATCTAAACCTATTCATCTCAATCCATGAGTTTTCTCACTTTTACTCTTCCCCTTCTCTCCCTTACTCTAGTGTCAGAGAAGTGAGTGATGGTGCTTTGTTGCCAGCAGACCGTGACAATTGCAACTATGACAAAGTATTAAATAATGAGTTTTTTCTTATAAAACATTAAACTGTAAGAAATTCTTTATCTTCACAGGCAGCAGAGTTAAAACTGGAGTATATTACCACTCATGTCTGTGTCAGAGATATTGCTATAACAACTCTCAGAAGTTTTAATGCCTGTCTAAAATCATAAAACTTTTCTCTAATTCCCAGATGAAGAAAGAAATAGTAACATCCTCACAGTGCCTTGAAAACAGTAAGAGGAAGCCATGCATAATTTAAAATGTAGTTTATACCTGGGAAATTAGAGTAATTTCGAGTTTTCAGTGATTCTTACACATTTTAAGAACTTCTCAAAAAAAGTTACAGGCATTTCTTAGTGAGGAAACTCCATCCTGTTGAGAAAGGAAACAAAAAATATTTCTTCCTAATGAATGCATATTTATCAGTATAGATATCAGTAAAGATGCATATATATCAGTAAAGACAGAATTAATATATTTTTAGAGAAAGGTTTGAGATACTAAGGACTATATGAGACTAAAGCATTAATTGTGTGTTATGCAGTAAACAGATTTTCATAATAATAGCTCAAACCCCTTCTAGCACTCTATTTGGTGAAAAACAGTATTATCTTAATATAGTAATGGTGCACTGTGGAATTTATCAACAATATTGAAAACAAAGGAGGAGCTCATTGTGTGGATCACCCTTCCACTAAACATTTAAGCTATCTGTTATAGAGTCCTCTGTAAGGCTCAAAACTTCAAGGTTAAAAGTAGGTTTTGATTTAAAAAATGGTATCTTTTTAAAGCAAAATAAGTTAAGAGGTGAGAAGCACTGTTTTAATCCTAAACCATACGTATACATTTCAGAAAGTTCCAAAAATAAAGTTACAGGAAATGAGAACCTTTGAGTTTTTTTTGTATTATCAACCTTTCTCATCAGACTAAATTTTTGAACATTTCTTCTAGTGGGTATAATTCACAAATGCGGCTTCTCCTCGCCGCCACAAGGCGGGGAATCCGGCTCGCTCGCCCCTTTGTGGCGGTGGAGCCACAGGAGAGGCCGCCCCAAAACCTCCCCTGAGGCCTCGGTGGCGGTCAGGGCAGCTGCGTGGGCTCAGCTGCAGAGAAAAGCCACCAGAGTCCCGAGATAAAGAAAGCCAGGAGCCGGACACTCCGTCAAGGTATTCCAAAGAGTTTTAATCTCCTTGAAGGGACAAGATGAAGTGGCCACACCCAAGGCTCAGCAAGAGCTTATCAAACCTCTGACTCAGGGAGGTGGGTACAGCAGCCAATGGGTAGTTACAACAGGGATAAGGATATGTTTCACTGAACCAATAGGGAAAACATAGGGGTGGGAGAAAACCCACACAACAAACCATACATGGGGGACACGGTGACTGACACAGAAACCTGGAGAACAAGCTGGGCAGGGAAAACTTAATTGACATGAAGGGGGTCAGGACAACTGGGAATGACTTAGCAGAAACGGGGGGAAAAGGGGGTGGTGAGCAGGTTGATGGACACCCTGAGTGGTGGGAAAACCTGGACAAAAACCACTATAAGGGGAAGGGACAGGAGTAACATGGGGCAAACCATAACTTTACAACCCTCCCAAAATACAACAGCGAGAGAGGCAAAATCAAACAAAACACACACCACTACACAAATACATATTGCTTCTGAAGAATTTAATTTGTTGCCTGAAATATTAATCAGACCCTGATAGTCTGATAGGGTTACAGTAATGATTAATGCATAGATAACTCCAATATGAGGAAATAACAAGAGATCTGAGACTTTTTAGCTTGGAAAAGAGAAGGACCATGGGAAATCTCATCAATTTATCTAATTTCCTGAAGGAGGCTGCAAAGCCAGTAGAACCAGTTTGTTTTCAGGGGTGTTTCCTCTGAACATCAGGGTACTTTACTGTAAGGGTGACGAAGCACTGGGAGAGGTTTCCGAGAGATTTTGTGGAGTGTTCCTCCTTGGAGATATTCAAAAGCCATCTGGATACTCTTAGAGTATCCAGGACACTCTAACACAATCCAGAGCATCCAGCTGTAAGTGGTTCTGTTTGAGCAGGGGGAGTTACACTAGATGTGCTCCAAAGGTCTTTTACAATTTCAACCACTCTCTGAGTCTGTAATTCTGTGATTCTATTACTCTCTTGTTCTTTGATGCTAGGAACTGAAGTGGGCTCTGTCCATAGATAGGAAGTACTCCTGGAGTCAGATGAGTTTTAAACTTAATGTGGTCTAAACTAAACATAACATATTTGCTTTTCTATAAGTTCCAGAAACTAAATGAGCAGATGAGGCTATATGATGGTTCCCCTATCACAACAGAATACGACTACACACTATTTCCCACAAGAATCTACTTATCCCTGAAAGAAAAAATCATGTGTTGACAATGAAATACTCAAATATGGATTAATATGATCCAGAAAGTTTCTTAGATGCCTGCCTAACTGGGAGAATTGCACACAGATCTCCCTATGGAGAAAAAAATCCCACAATTTAGAAAAAACTCTGAAGAACTAGAAAGAGCTGCCTCTCATAACAGCAGAAGATACCAATAGCACTGCCAGGTGCTATTGAGATCAGAATCAACACCCTATATTTCTTTTTCCTTTTTCTAAGATTATGTTATTCATTGTAGCAGCAGTAAAATTTGCCTATTTTAACTTTGACTACCTAATTAAAACTTTACTGAAACATTATTATCATCTTAGTAAATTTCAGAGATATTGCTTACATCATAGAACACAGCCTCAGCCTCATCCTCCACTGCCCTCTCAGTCTCTTATGCAACAGCTTTTGCTATAAGAAAGTTAATTTTAATGCAATCTCTGCTGGAACCGTCTCCCTGCTGCTATGCTATAGCTTTAATTTAACATCCTCTTTAAATCAGTGGAGTGCTGGGGTATAAGAGGGAAATCTGGTAGCACAAATTGTGTTCATCCTGTTCAAGAGACTGGTTCTTTCATCTGAGTTAACCAGGCTTAATTCAACATCTCTCTGATAAAGTCCCCTGCTGTCTGTGAGTGTATAGTGTGCTGGGGAGGCCTTTCAACTTTACATGGCTGGTATTTCAAAATAGACTTTTTCGCCCTCTAGCATCAAAATGCATCAGCAGCGTCTGACCATTAAAATATAAATGATGAAAAGTGACAGTATTTAAAACATCTGTAGCTGAATCCTGATGTGACCCAAATGGTGCTAGTGACCTACAGTAATCTCAGATGTGTGCTGGTTTTCAAGAGGTTCACAGTACTTTTTCCAACACCACAGTATGAAGCCTTTCAAAGACAGACATAAATTTATCCTTTCTTTAAACCAGCAACTCAAAAGTTCAGAAAAGCATTCTTTCTCTTTTTTTTTTTTTTTTTGTCTGAAATATATTAAAGCAAAAATAGGCTTTTGGGACATCAAACTTCTATTTACAAACTTACAAGAAGAAGCTGATACAACTAATACTCCAGTACATTTTTTAAAATAATTTAGTGGCTATTGAAACACTGGTCTCTGAATAGAATTTTTTAAACAGAGAGAAGAATGAATAAATGTGTGTCTGGGAAAATATAGAGGAATATATGTATATGGACCTAGGCTGTAAAATAAGCATAATTCATCTATAGTACTTCAAGGGACTAGCTTGCTTTCTGAAATGATCGATTTAGTTATTATTTGCCAAATTAATTCTGGAAAAAAAGCAACAAAATCATATTTTTAATAGATGATATTGAGTTCCTAATGAAAAATAAGCAGTCAAGGGAAGAAAAGAGTTCAGCTGCACTTTGACTCTTACTGTGCTAACTAAACAAGTGCATCATGCATAAAAGCCTATAAGCAGACTTAAGAAAATACTTTTATTCTCAGCATTTAGTTTATCTCTAATACCAGAGCAATCTATAACTCAACCAGTTTTCCAGTTATTTACTAATTTATTGATATAATTTTTTGCTGTTCATGAAGACAAACATTAACAAATGCAAAAGAAAACCCTAGCTATTTTTCAAGACTAGTGACATTATTTCCCCCCATGGTTTTGCAACTTTTACTTGAAATACACTACATTTAAAATAAAGATTTTTTAAATTATTACTTCAAATCTCACTGATTTTTAAAGTACAATCCTTAAAAGAGATAGTACTTCAGATAATAGGTAAAAACTTTTTTTATTTATGTAATACAAAGGACTACATTGCTTCTGTGGTTGTTATAAATTTAACTGATGTCTGAATAACTATTTGTCCAAGGGCAATGTGCCACTGTCATTTTTGGACACAGATCTTGGCTGGGGGATGGACCCAAAGCCAGGCTAAGGTATCTCTTTGATGCCCACAGGATCTGTGCTGGTCAAGCCATATACAGAGATTCAGCTTATGGCACATCTTTGTAGACTCCTTGAAGAACCTTTTACAGTGGTAGGACTGTTACATGCATTTCTTAGCAATAATTGAAAAGGAGAAAATTCAACACAAGTTGATCACAATTCAAACACAATTACCCTCAAGGATTATCATTAAAATTCCTCAACAATTCCCATTATCTTCTCATTTTGATTGGATAAACAAAAATAATGCTGTTTCTTTAAAAAAAATGCTTGTCTAAGGTTTCTGGCTTTGATGTATAAATGTATGTCTGAAGTTTTTTTATTACTTCTTTTTAAACTTCATTCTGAGGTGATAGAGAGCTAGGCAAAATGCAACTGTTGTATTGCATTAGCTGTTTGACCACTCCCAAACATGTTGGCTTTAATAATTTGCTTCACCTGAGAAATTAAAATCCTAGGATTCTGTGCCTGTTTAGGACATTAGGTATAGATCCAAATTCCCTCATATGAGGCGCTGGAGATATTAATGTCTCAAGACATTTTAGGGCGCATGTGTGTGGTGCAAAGCTCAGGCTGGGCCTTGGGTGAGGAAGTGCCCTGCTCCACACCCCCATCCCTAGAGCCTGTTTCCCAGCCTGGGAGTGGCTGACAGTTCCTGTCACACCAGAGGCAATACTTCACACCTGCCCCAGGAACACCCAACCCAACTCCTGACTAGCCAAATGACCAGAAATCCCACCTAGGGGAAGGGCCCAGGAAAGCTGAGGGGTATTTAATGCTGAACAGGAGGTGAGTATGTCTTGACCCTCCATTCTCTTGTAATTTGCTATCAGCTGAACACTCCTGAAACCTAGGAGATGATGTGTCCTTTTCTATATCTTTTGTGTCTCTCTTTCTTTTTCTAATTTCCTTTTCTTGGAATGTTTTGAATGACTTAAAGTTGAATGGGCTTAGAGTTCACTAAATTGCTAATTGGGTCAAGGTAATGCTTTGAGAAGTGTTCTGTGTTGATTGACTACTGCAGTAATCCTTTTGCCACAGTTCCCTGTTTTTCTAACATTGTCAGTAAAGTTTTTCTTGTTGTTTTGACCACTTGAGAGTATCTTGTTGGTATTTCTCCTATTTGTCTAACATGAACAACCATAAGCCCTTTATAAGTTCTTGTTGAGGGAATTTTTTTGAGCCTTACACCTCACCTTGATAAAAGGATACATTTTTAATTGGTTTTGAGGAACAATATTGAAGACAGAGTACGTGCAGCCTATGAGAAAGGAGCTTATTTGTATGTCTTCATTGAATGCTCAGTGCAACAGAATAATACACTTCTTACAGAGTGTTTTACTGGGCAGAATAAATTCTGTTTTTTCATGTTCAGTCTCGCTATAATCTAGAAGAAAATCTGACATGAATTATCAAGCCAATTTATTGCAAAAGTGAGCCAGCAAGAACAAACCACTGCCCCTGGCAGGATGAGTTACTGTCTCTTTGACAAGGCAGACAGTTCCTTTTGAATTCAGTCCACTTATTAGCTGGGAAGACATTTTCCAACGAGCTTCAGTTGCCTTCCTGCCTCTGCTTCTCCCTGCCCTCTATTTCCTCTCTATTGCCTCTTTCCTAATTCCTCTTTCCTTCTCTTTTCGTTCTCCTTAGCCTCAAATGTCTGGAATTAGGTTTCACTTAAAGGAACAAGGCACTTAAGATGCCTAAGCCAACAGTCAATGAATCTTCTCACCCATTTGAATTTCTTTCTTCTTCCTATGCCAGAAAATAATATATGCTTGTCACAGGACTGTGAAAATCACTGGTTCAGGTAAGAGGAAAAAAGATCTTAACAATCATCTTAATTTTCAGAATACTTAACTTTTTCTGTTTGTTAGTATAGATTTTAAATTACTTTGTCTTGGACTGGTTGCCTTAAAAAAAACAAAACAACAAAAAAAGCAGGGGGAGCAGAGGAAGATGACTCTTATGGGGTAATTTAATGAAACCAAAATTGAGTCCAGTATTGTGTCAACAAAAGCTCAAATAAATTATGTCCAACAGGTGACTTGTATTTAAACATCTCCAATGAATATGTGTATGTTAAAAAGCAATAATTTTTTACAGAATCTGCACTCCTTTAGTTTAGTAGATTTTTCATGTGTTCTAAAATATGTTTTAACCTCTAAAAATAAAGTAGCTGCCAGCAAATACACATGTATACATGTATACATGTAGACTGTAATATTCAGATTTCAAGAAATCTGACTTCATAGAACTGCACTTGCGTGAAATTCACTTAAAAAAAAAAAAAGTAACTACTGTGTGTTTATGGGACCAGACAAGTATATATCTCATCCTAAAAGCTGTGCTCATGTAGAGAAATTATAGCTGGACCTCAAATATTCATTTCTCCTCTATGTGTCCTGATTTAAGTAACTTTATTTTTTTTCTGGGTTTAGCCAGATGCTTATCTTAGATCCTTAATTCTCTTTAGGCATTATGTGGATAACCTAGACCCACACAGCTTATAGGCATAGAAGGTATCTAGATTTCTAAAAATGTTTTTCAACTCTTATTAAAGCTTCTACTGCCTAGAGGTAACTGAATGCTCATACAAATTCTAGAATTAAATGATACCCACAACATATTTTGCACTTATCTACTTTCTTTTTAAACTGTAATTTGTAATTCATTATTATATTTTTTCACCATTGCCAAATGCTTAGGAATGGGAAGTTGTTTCTTGGGAAGGACCTCCAAATATGAAGGTTTTACAGGTCAATATTAAATTCTGTTTGATTCTAAAGGTGAGTTAAAATGAAAACTTGTATATGGAAATTAACTCTGACATAAAAGGAGCAGTCAGGACTAGATGTAAATAATTATTATAAATCTGACAATAGAAAAAATCACTTAGGTAAGATGCACATGCAACTAAGTTCACTAAATCAGATAAACTTGCTGCACATTTCACATAGCTACCTAATCTGTAGTTATGCCATACTTTCTGTTCTCAAGTATCTTGGTTGAATAAAAGTGAAAATCTGAACACAAAACTGGAGCAAGCTTACTTTGACTTTAAATCAAGCACTGGGCTTCCAGGGAATTGTGTAGAAACTGTCCAACCTCTAATTCATGTTTCTTTGTCTTCTCTTTTATAGACAGAAATCCATTAGGGACTCCACTACATGAAGAAGAAGCTGTATTTTAAAAAGGCATAGTTCACCCATGATGCTGATACCTTGAATTTTAGTTCTGTAAGAACTCTCAGATGGCTACACTCTGGTCCCAGTTGTTAACATTACTTGAGTTTTTCTTACTATTCATCAGTTTTGTCTTACTGCACCTCAGCTTTCTTTGTTGTTGTGCTCTCATTGTATGCTATGAAAAGTATCTGCAAAAGGAACTTGGAACTAAACTGAACAGAAGGATGTAGCTAGGTGCCAGATGCCTGGGGACAGAGAATCATTGGTTGTCTGAAACTTCTACAGCTTATTTAAGTGTCTAGACTGCTTGTAATGGGACTAATGGTAGACTGACAAGGGAAATGTCTGGTACTTATTCACAGGGATATGTTGATGACCAGTCTGTACACAGCTGGTTTATCTGAGCTGTGTGTAGAAGTTGGTACACTGTGACCATTGCTGTGGACAAAGGGTCCATATATGTGTATATGCATATATATGCACACATATGCATATACAGAGCCAACAACTGTCAGTGCTTTTGATGTTTTAAAGGTTAAACAGTCAAAAGGATCTGATTCAGAAAAACTTCTGTAAAAGTTAGGGAGAATTCTAGTATTTAGAATCCAGTATTTATCTTTTATCTCTGCTTATTATGTTCACCTTTCAATATTCCTTTATGTCCTAAGACTGACAGCACTATCTTCCTCGAGATGGATGTATCTGCAGCAATTACAGCAAGCTTCTAGCACCCTGTGGCTCTCACTACCAGGCAGAAGATGACAGTGGTGGGAATTTCTTGTCCTCTCTGCTGGAGGCCTACTCAAAATTCAGTGAGTGTATTTGTCTGCTGCCCTGGAGGTTCCTTTTGGTAGCCTCTGCCTGGATAGCAGTCCTTTCTAAATCAGAAGTAGATCCCACTGGGAAGTGACAATCATGTGAGTGTGGAGAAGCTCTCCTGTTCATAGCAGGAGATACAGTGAAAGGTAATTCTGGTTTTGTTCATTTGTTCCTCATCCTTCAATCTGGGTTAATAAATAACTAATTAAACTCAGGTTTGAAGCTGCTGTGCTCTTTGAAGTTCTTATATTCCCTGAACCTTGAATCTATAGGGCATAGATAGCTTCAACATGATGAATGTTTTACAACCTGTGTCAAAGGTACTCAAAACACGTACATGTCTAACATAAAGAAGTTCCCAGAAAGTTTAGAAGGAACATCTCCTAATTTCTGAATAGATCTGGAGTTTTTGTGCTTTGAGAGATGTACAGAATCTGCTCAAACTTGAGGAGTTTTTCCTTACCTAGATGAATGTTACAATCCAATGGGAAAGAAACAGGGAAAGATAGGGGAGTCGAAGATTCTCCTGACAGAGTCCTTTTTTTGGTGTTTTTTGTTTTCTGAAATTGGGTATTTTGAGAAATATAGAAATATAGACAAAGGGTAATAGATGAAGGTTTTTGATTTGAAGTTACTGTTCAGAAATACACCTGAATACAGTTTTTGGTGAACAAGTTTCTTGTTAGTATGAGGTCTTAACAATCAAAATTAAGGTGTTACCTCTCACCAGTTTTTCTTTTTTAGCTACCATATATGTCTCTAGAACTCTATTTAGAGTTATCTGTATGTTGATAATGATTATTTCAGTAACTTCTATAACACTAAGTAAAGTATTTCTACTTCAATTTCCAGGGTGTTTTTTATAGTTAGATGGTTTTGGTATAATTTAACTTACTTTCCTCTATTCAGATGTGAACCGAACATAGGTGGTAGTTTTATTTACTTACACTCTTCACTAAAAGTACTTCATTTGTCTTATTAAAATTATGTTTTTAAAACCTAAAAAAATCAATCATGCATAGCTTAAAAAAACTAGCCCTTAAAAACACCTGCCCTAAAGACCCCTAAAAGACTATATGGGTTTTTTCTTTGTTTGAGGGTTTTTGTTCATCAGCATCCATCCCTTTGTTCTTTCTCTTACTGGTGGAGACACCTGAATGAGTTTTTGGATCTAGCTTTGAGTACAATCCATTGTCTGTTTCTCAAACACAATTAATTTTTGTCATCTACTGCAAGTCCATATACTGAGAAAGAAGACACAGTCATGAACGGAAACAAAGCCACATACATAATACTTAATACTAGGCACTTATTGTTCTCCTGAAAGACCTTCTTTTCTGTGTTCCTTCTGTTCTCTCCCTAACTCTGAAAAATATATAGATAAGTCTCTTTGTGCTATAAGGCCTTTAATACATTGCCTCTTTTTTGGATTGAGTGACCCACTTCACTTTACAGAAAAGCTACAATATGTTTATTGATATAAACCAGCAATTAAACAAAGTTTAGTAGCAAATATGACAATCATTTAACAGGATTAGATGGCCAGGTACACTCTCTTATTTACTGCATAGAGGGCAGGGTCAGACAGGGACACCCTCCTGTTGAGCCATAAGATTCAGAAAGGCATCCCTTACACCTTCTCAGAAGGGAGTTTACATGTATCTGGATCCATACTTAGTCCCAGACTTGTTTGACTCTTTATGTCATAATCCATCCTTTTAGCTAAGATTTCAAAACTTGAGTGTGTTCATTTCAATTCACTTACCTGGTATGTCAGCAAAAAGAAGTCTCTCATCCTCAAATAGTAACATTGAGATATGTCCTTTCTTAAGGGGAGATCCTGATGTGCAGCCCACTTCTGTGCTAGAAGGCCCTGGGCTGTCCACTATTTATGGAGTTAGATAATTAATTTATGGTCATATTTGCAGGTCAACTACAGATATTGGTTTATTCCATACTTGTCTTGTATGCCCTTGCACAGCACTCTGGTTAGGTGAATTGCCTAGAACAGCTCTTGGCTATTGCATTATTTGTCTCACACAGACCTACTTGGAGTCCTATGAAACCACTATGACCATGTCTACCCAATTACAGCTGCTGCTGGTGATTACTTGAGCAGGGTTATGGAAAATAAAGGTCAGGCTGGGGTGGAGGCACACCATCAAATTCATAAGAAAAGAAAAAGATATTTATATTTCACTAGATCATCTCTTCAAGAGAATGTTCAATAATTTGTGGCAAACATAGTACTGAGTGTGTCTCAAAGGACCACCTCAGTGTTGCAGAACAATGAAAATGGGTCAAAATGGCACAGAGTATTTCAGTATGAATTTCTTTACCTCTCTAATTAATATCTGACCCACCAAAGATCTCTGCCATAAAATAATACTTTTCCAGACTTGTAACTACTCTAGTAAGAATTGAACCAGGCTGAAATAATAACCAACATATAATAACTTCAGATAATGAGGGCTCGCGTACAGAATGTGAGTGAATAAACTTGTCAAAGCCATAGGTTACTCACCTTCTCTATTATACTGTTAGACTTTCACATATTGCTGATGGACAAGGTGTTCTTTCACACCTTTGTTTTTTTTTTTTTTAATGAGTGGGTTACAAATCTGAAGAAATAATTTGAAGCTACTTTGTTGGACAAGAATCCAGCAGGTTTCAAATAAAATATAGCCAGAATAGATCTAGCTGTATAGTGCTATTTAAAGTTATTATATAGCCAGATAGTGAAATGAAATAGTATTTTTTGAATTGCAAATAAGTTTGAAAAAGTGAATAAAGAAACCATTTATTCTGGTTCTTTAAAGTCTCTCCATTATATACAGTAAGATTATCAACTAAATAATAAGGCACACATAAAAAAGTTGTGCTAGAAGTTATCAATATGGTGTTCTTGAGACAGTTTCTTCCAGACCTGTATGATTTTATAACAGGTAATTAATAGCATTAATGTTCTAAAAATTCAAATGTGTAAAATATGTTCTCTCTTTCTATTGCAACTTGACTCTAGAGAAAAAACATTGACATGATTTACCTGAATCATTATTGTTAGCATAGATTTTCAAATAAATGCTTATTTTATTTAAGGAAAAATTGCATTTCTATATTTTTTGGTTCTGAAAGTCCATCAAAGTTATGTATATAGAAGCCAGATGCTGTTGTATTACACTGCATAGCTAGGTAATACTAAATTGCTTAATTTAAATAAAATTAATCTGTGTCTATTTATTCATTGTATTTTCATTGTTGGTCAAATGCTGTACGATTTTCTAGAAATCAGACTATCACTAAATTTTTCACCCTTTTGAAATCAATGGAGAAACTCCAATTAACTTAATTAGATTTAAAATTTCACACTACCTCTTGATTTATTTTGAGATAATTCAGTGTCAATGTTAGTAAAACATAGGTGAATCTGTGAACTTCGTGATATGGTTCAGGATTGCAATTGTTTTTCCAGGAAAAATAATGATTATGTTGTATGAATTGGGAAAACATATTTTGGCGTGAGGTGGGCCAAGAATTGGCACAGGACACCCAGAGAGATAGTTGAGTTTCCTCTCCTTGGAGCTATTCAAAAGATGTCTAGAAATGTCAGTTTTTCATGCCATGTGTAACACATGTTGAGTCATAAATAAAAACCAAATTTGCCCTTCTCAGGGGTCTAAGGTACTATGTAAAATATTGGAAACATTGTTGATGGCAGACTGGTGAAGTTCCTACTGACCAGAAAAGGGGAAGCACAGCTCTCAGTTTTTAAAAAGTTAGAAAGACCTGGGGAACTACAGGCCTGTCAGTCTCACCTTTGTATCTGAAAAGATCATGAAGCAGATCCTCTGGTTTACAGCACAGGTAGATAAGGGAAGAGCGACACACATTGTTCATGGGGACTTGTTCAGAACATTTGACACTGCCCCATATAATGTCCTTGTCTGTGAACTGGAGACACATTAACTTAACAGATAAGCCACTCTGCAGCTAAGGAGTTGGCTGGCTGGCTGCTATCAGAGCTACAGTAAAGAGTAGCTGTCCAAGTGGAGACCAGTGTCCAAGTGGAGACCAGTGATGAGTGGTGTTCCTCAGGAGTTGCTGTTAACACTGTTGGTATTGACCATTTCTGTCAGTGACATTGGCAGTGGGATTGAGCGCACCCTCAGCAAGTTTGCCGGTGACAGCAGCCTGTGTGGTGTGGTCGACATACTGAAGGGAAGGGATGCATCCAAAGGGACCTTGACAGGTGGGTGCATGTGAACCTCACAAAGTTCAACAAGGCCAAGTGCATGGTCCAGCATCTGGTTCAGGGCAATCTCAAACACTGGTACAGGCTGGGTAAAGAATGGATTGAAAGTAGCCTTGAATAGAAGGACTTTGGGTGTTGTGGATGAGAAGGTCAACATGACCTTCAATAAGTCAATATAGTTTTGCAGATAAAAAAATTAACCATATCACAGGCTTCATTGAAAGAAGCATGGTCAGCAGGTCAAGTGAGCTGACCTCTACTCTGTGTAGTACTTTGTGAGACCCCACAAAGTATTACATCCAGCCCCAACATAAGAAGTACTGTTGGAGTCCAGAGGAGGACCACTAAGTTGGTCACAGAGCTGGAGAACCTGTTTTGTGAAGATAGGCTGAGAGACTTGGGATTGTTCAGCCTGTTCTCCCTTTGGGGAGACCTTCCAGCAGGCTTCCAGTACCTCAAGGGAGCCTACAGGTAATCTGTAAACATGACCATTCTATGTTTCTATGAATATTGGGAAAGATGTAAATTTGAAGGCCTTTGGAATGATCTATTGTATTAATAGGAAGAATGAAATTTACTAAATATAGAAGTAATTATTTTGGGGAAAAAATACTGAAGATAATTTTAAAAATGTCTTGTTGCCAACAACCTAAAGGTAAAGCAACAGTTTCTGAAAACTCAGTTTTTTATTTTCATATTTGTCTGTCTGCAATGAAAATAGTACAAGTGGATTAAAGATCTAAAATTACTGTTTATTTTTTCCAGACTGTGGTGCAGTGAATTGAATATTGTGACATTTGCCTTTTATTTTAATTCATTTGTCACTGTTTTTTGCTATTCTCTAATGCCTGCCTGATTCCTAAATGTTCCAGTGCATATGTAAATGCACATGTTTATGCTATTTTGGAAGGACAATAAAGTGTTTCTCAGATCAGAGACTTAATTTATTTAATATGTACGGAAATTTCACCTAAATTCTGGTTGTGAAGATGTTTCATATGGGGCTTTTTCTGTGATCATTTATCTAATCCAT
>WBNO01010617.1:0-21095 GCA_013400575.1 Peucedramus taeniatus
GTTTAGCCTGGAGGAAAGGAGACTCGGGAAAGGTGACCTTATTGCCCTCTACAACTTCCTGAAGGGTGAATGTAGCCAGGTGGGGGCTGGTCTCTTTTTCCAGGGAACAACTGACAGAATGAGAGGACACAGTCTTTAGCTGAGCTAAGGGAAATTTAGGCTGGATGTTAGGAAAAAGTTTTTTAGAGGAAGAGTGATAAAGTACTGGAATGATCTGCCTTGGGAGGTGGTGGAGTCACCATCCCTGGATGTGTTTAAAAAAAGATTGGATGTGGCACTCAGTGCCATGGTTTAGTTGAGGTGGTATTAGAGCATGGGTTGGTCTTGATGATCTTGAAGGTCTCTTGCAACCTAGTCATTCTGTGATTCTGTGAGGGTAAAACCTGGGGAGCAATTGATGATAGCTGAATGACCTAATGAATTAATCCAGTCCAGTAACTGCTTTGCAGGATATGGAGCCAGAAGTTTGAATACACTGTGAATCCAAATTTTGTCTGCCTAGCCAAAGAGAAAATGGGCTTAATGGAAAATGCAACTTTGGTAGCCTAGCTGTATTTCACTCTGGCAGTTTCCTAGTAATCTAAAAGTGCATTGGATGCAGTTGTGTTATCTTTGGGAGAGTAATTCATAACCCTACTGATAACTTGTTAAGTATTAGAAAAAGTATGAGGGTTCTGGAGTTCTCAAATTATTTTTAAGAACCCCCCTTCACTGCCTGCTTCAAGTCACATGGTTTGCTATTAGTATGTTTACTACAAAAATAGATTCTAAATATTTTAAGTGATGGAGTCTCTTTCTCTAAAGTTGTGAGGAAGAATTTGGATTTAAATTTAAAAAATAAATTCTACTTTTTAATGGAAGTGCTGCATGCAGTTAAGAGGGTTTAAAAGTCAGTGAATCCTTTGTGAATAGCTTCTGTATTGGATCCAAAACTAACTGCAGGTTTTTTTCATGTGTTACATGGATGATTGCCCAGTGCAGTGTCAGAGGTGTGCCTCTGAGTACCACTCAGGGCAGCAAGGGAGAGAGGGAGCACACAATGATGCAATTGGATAGTTTCAAGGTGTACAAGAAAATAAAATTAGGCAAAACCAAATATTTGTACTCTTGTTCTGTTCTCATAAGCACTGTCATGCAGGCTCCCCAGAAACTCAAAATTTGATCTTCATTCTTGATTCCTAACGCAGATTCCTGTGCTGCTGTACTTTGCTGCCTTTGAAAATGAGGTGCAGCTGTTCAGTATCCAGTGTCAAAATAGTGTATTGTTTCATCATCCTTGATGGGCTTACTACAGGAAAGGAGGATTAGTGGCAGCTGGAAGCAATATGCTTCTAGTTTTTAAAACATTTGGAAATTTTCCCCTTCATTTTGTACATTAAATAGGGGAATTCAAATTCATCATTCTCTGTCAGTAGATTGATTCTGTAATTTGCTTGTATTCCCTCTTTCATGTGCATGTCAAATTTTTGTGGATTTATGTCTTCCTTTCTAATCTTTGATGGTAAGAGAGGCACATTATCTGTGGGAAGCTGGTGGTGGGTGACAAAGACAAGCAGAAAAGAAAATTGATGAAATAAAGGGTTTCAGATGAGGGAAACATACAGGAAAACTTTGAAAGGTAATTAATTAACCTCTTTACTTTGCACATAAATTAAAGTGAGCATATAATCCTTAAAATCAGTTTAAAATGCTTCTACTCTAATTCAGCACTATTTTACTGAAATACAAATTCTTGCTTAGAAGAGCGGGATCGTTAAGATCAACCCTATAATGTACATTAATCTATCTGATTTTTTTCCCATGTTTTCTTTTTCTTCAGAATTTACTCTGGTACCTTTTATGCTTGGGAGCAGTGTCTGTTCACAAAGAGAGCACAGGACAGGTTAAAACTAGTCCAGTTTGGCTATTTGGACAGGGAAGAGGAATCTGCAGTGGGGCCCATGCTCAGTGTCTCAGAGTTTGGGAAGCTCAAAGCATTTCCTGAGTCCAGGGGTTGCTGTGGAAATATGCAGTTGGAGGCAGGCCAAAGTGTTGCTGCTGAATTGGTGATAAAAATCCTCCTGTGCTGCAGGAAACAACAGTCCAGCTCTAATACTCCACCCTTTAGCTCTGCTTCTCCAAACCCATTAACTTCCACCTGTGGAATTCTTCACATATACCTAATTTTGTAGGGTTTTTTTGTGAAATAGCACAGGTTTCAGCTCTGTTTTTATACAAAGTCAGATTTCAAGAAATGTGGTCAGCTAATTCCATGTTCCAGAGTGTCGTTTTAAACCCTGGCAGGTTTGTTATATCTAGAATTAAGAGTTTTAAAACAGTGAGCAGAAACAAAGCTTGCCTTCATCTGTCAAAGTTCAGTAAGTTGAAATCCTGAAAAACAAATAATGAAATTGAATCAAATAGTTTTCATTTTATTTGGCCACCAGAGGAGTCCTTGAGAGTGGAGGCAAATGTAAGTCTTGGGCACCATTATAGCAATGTGATTTTGATGTGTGAGATAACAGGTTTTGTTACAAATTAGTAGAAATTATGAGAAGGCATCTTTAACTCCACAGAACAGGTATTTGGATGGGGATTTATTTGTCTTGCCCATGAGTAAGTGTTTGCATTCATCCAGTTCAACTTTTCTTGTATGTTTCTAAAATGAGCTACTTCTCAATGATGAAATTTGACCTGCAAGTTAATAATGTAGCAAGTGAAATATGTACTGAATATGATACACAAGGTATTCATAATAGTGAATGAAAAGAAGCAATTGTTGCACTTTGCAAGAGCAGTAATTGAAAGGGACTGATGATTGATTTTTCTCTAAAGACAAGGTTAAATAGCATTATGAAAGTTTCCTCTCTGATTTAGAGTGAATTTTGATCAAAATGACAAGCCAGCTTAGAATTTCCCAACGAAGTTCCATGGCCCAAAGCCAAGAAGTTGTATTTTCAATACACAGAACTGCTTTAATATGGCTTTAGTGTGGTTTCTTTGTAGTAAGTATTTTGGATTTCCACGAGAAGAGATTTTTTTTCCATGAGGAGAGATTTTAGCCATGCAAACGACATGTGATGTTTCCATTTTCCAAGCTCAATGAAACTGCACTGTGTCATCACTCTCTTAAAATCTGAAATAGCAAATTAGGATCAGTATAGAGATCATGGTTGGGGGACATCTGCATGTTTATATATTTGTATTTATGTGTGTGTGTTTATATATAACTTGGTAGAAACTGGATTATGGGCATTTTAGATCTCATATACAAGATTATAGAATGACTCATCTTTCAAATAAGAGACAAGGCATATTCTCTACAGTTCTAGGTAGAACATTAGTTCTTAATGGTGCATTGTTACCCTGGGTAGTCTGTGTAGCCCAGATACATTGTCTGTGAACCTGTTGACAGGTATTGAATGCATGCAAGTCCCCAGGTGCTTGGGAAAGCTATATAAAATAGTACTTCAACAACATTCTCCAGCATAAATGGGATTTTAAACTAACAGCTATAAAACACCCAAAGACATGAGCACATCTGCTGGACGGTTACAATAGCATGTTAGAAGGACTATGATCAATCTCAGTTGTGCTCAGTTGTAGATAAAAACAGGTGTTTGAATCTGCTGAGAAGGGGGAGCTTTGGAATGAGTTTGATGGGAGCAAACGGTGTTACAGTATGTGCTTAAAATAATTGGTAGGTTCACATCTTATTAGGTGTGTCTTTTTTGCTGCAATTGCCTGAATAGTGTGTGCCATGAGACTGTGGATTTAAGCTTCTTGCCAGCCAGTCCAGAGTTTTGGAGTACACAGTACCCATATTATTCCTAACTAATCAGCATAGTTAATGAAATAAAATGTATTCAGAATTTGGTGCTGGGTCCTGTTGCCTAGGAAGTCACTGGCCATTTTTGTCACTGCCTAAATGACAGTCACCAATGTCATCCTGTTTGCTTTCAGAGGAAGACCAAAACAAAAAAAAAAAAAAAAAAAAAAGGAAACAAGCCATCAAAACAGGTACAGATCACTGAAAATAGTGGAGTTATTTCATGAGGCTTAGGTAGCCACTGGTGGCTGATCCACCTGATTATTCTGTGAGATGTTTTTTACTAAGATGACTACAGCCATAAATACGCATAGTTTTCCTTGGCAAAACACAAAGCAGAACTTCAAGTGTTAGACAGAATTTTTTTAAGAAGTTTGGTGGTTGGTGCATTATTTAAGAAGAACAAGAGGTGCCAAGCTGGCCCAAACATGTGTCAGCTGTTGTTCTTCTGCCATAGACAGTGTCAGAGCTAACGCCTTGGAAACTTAATTTAGCTGATAATAGAAGCACTTTGATTTATAATTTAGTCTGAAGGTTCCTGCCTAGGGTTGAAGTAATAGACAGCTGTGGATATAATGGCTTAATACAGGGGGTCTGGGTGCATCTCCTCAGCCTGTGGTGCCTTTCCCTACCTCTGTGCTTGAACTAGACTATTCCTTGTGGACCCTCTAGTCTACCATCACAGGAATTCATATTGCTACTTGGTGTACTGAATTTAGGTGTGAATCCTGCTGAAAGTATTACCAAAAATCAGTAAAAATAAAAACTCCTTGACACTAGCATAGCATTAGGGAGCAAGCATTCTTTATTCAGCCAGACATGAGGGGATACCTCCTTCAAAATTGTGCATGCCAACTACAGAAAAACCTGTTTAGATACTGTATTTTACATACATATTCATAGGTTTTCGCAGAAGAAACTTATTATATGATAGTGATTTCCGCAAAATGTCATAACTAGGCTGGTTGCTTTCCAGTTCTTCTTCCTGCAGAATAAGCATTTTGTAGCTCCATAGGCTAGTGGTTTTTGAAGAATAAGCATTGTATTAACCCACCAGTTGCAAACAATTTTTAATCTGGCAACAGAAGTGCTTCTGCAAAAAGTGTCTGTATGTGTGGAACTTTTAAGCAGGATCACTTCACTCAGTAGTGACATTTGAAGTACAATACAGAGGTGGGACTTGAGGTGAACACCTTTTCAAGATGCAGAAATTTGTCAAAACTCTGCAAACAGTAAATCTACTACTTTCTTTATCAAGAAGAAAATTATCAATTAATTTNAAGAAGAAAGAAGAAAATTATCAATTAATTCAAGAAGAAAATTATCAATTAATTTTTTTAATATTTTTTGCAGTTTAAGTTGTATTCAACTGTAGAACATGGAGCTCATTTATGGTAGGTGCCCCACTGGGGTATGCAAAGCCCAGTGAAGAGTTGTCATTGTTCATCACCAACTCTGGCAGTTTTGCCTCCAGCCATAGCCCTAAAGCCATGAGGCAGAAGTGCTGAAAAATAGCTGGGGAAGTTGGAAGTCTGACCTCATCCAATGTAGCTGGGACTTCCAAAAAGGAAGAAGAGCTCATTTAGTTCATGTCAGATGTTCAAGGTTACCACCACCTTTTGGGGATTTTTGATCCATGTGGAAATGGCCTAGTATATTACCTTAAGAGCTGGGGCTGGGCATGTTTCCTAAAGGTCACAATAAAGACATTTTTGGCAATAAAAAGTCTATGTGGTGAGTCTTCTAATCCATTTCAACTTCCACATTAAGAGGTCCTGTGTACATATATATCTCAGGTCTCAGCATTCCATTCAGAGAATCCTGTTGTTTTCATAGATGCCTGCATACACCCTAGGAGTACACATGTAGTGCAATGCCCTGCTGACCAGGAAATCTTTGTGTGTCTGTGCCAGGTGATTCAGTGCTTCACAAAGACTTCTTAGCTCTGGATCACTTGTTAAAGCAATGTCACAAGGTTTTAGGCCATGTAAGATCACCAGATCAGGGCTGAAGCATGCATATGAATAGTTTTAAAACCAAAACACTGGAACTCCCTAGGTTTGTATTCCTACACAGAATGAGTTTCTAGTGTTTTGTTGGGGTTGTTTTCCTGATTGAGAAAAAGCAGTCTCTGGCCCTCTAAGGAAACACCTTGCATTAATATTCTTTCATTGTCCTAAACTTGAATTATGGATTTCTGCTGCCATAACAGGAAGATTTCTTGGTCAGACATGCTGAGGAACACATCTCCATTTCTACTTTATAGTGATATGTGTGGGACATTTCTCAGTGTTAGAAAAGACACTGAAAGTGGACTGCCAATGTACCCAAGTGACTAGTACTGCTGTTAGTGGTATTTGTTAGGTATTTTCAAGATTGTTGTCCTATTAACAAATCTACTTGTAAAGTCTCATTCACACATTCCAGTGGATACAGACATTCTATGGAAAAACAAAAGCTATTCCCTTCTAGTTTTAGACATGATAATAAACTGGGAATATCTCTTTAAAAAATTTTAAAATTAATCCTTTTCTGTCTAGTCTGCTCTAGCCTGTTACCTCGACATGTCTTGGGGGCAAGAAAAGTTTAATTATCAGGAAAGGTAGCTAAATTTTCTGTCTTCAAAATTGTCTTCTTGTTATTAAACTTTCTAGTCTTCTAGCCTTCATTTCAATAAAGCTTTACAGTTGACATTTCAGTTGTTTGGCCATTAGCACAAGGTTGTGAGGATTACTCACTTTCCAACATTTATCTGCAGTTTCTTGCAACTTCATCTGAGAGTTGGGGACTTTGAGTTATTTTCCTCATGAATGAATTTTCAGCAATGGAGACACTAAGTTTAATTCTCTGGCAGGATATGGCTTCACATCTCTATTTCTATCTGACATATCTTCAAATAACCTTTGGTTTGCTTTCCTCAGACATTTTTTAATCTGTTGCTTCTGTTAACTGAAGAGATTCTGAAATCTTTGGACTCCATATCTTAGTATTCATCTCTTGTGTAAATGTTAAATCAGTTTAGGCTCTATATTTGTCCATGAATCTGAGTCTTCTTAAAACTTCACCTTCACCCACAGTTCTTCCTGCTTTGGAAAGCTGTGCACAGAGCTTCTGACACTTATTTTATCACTTCCATACCTTCTTCCCTGTGTCACTCTCAGTGCCTAGACAGGCTCTTTACCACTTCTGTTCATTCTTTATTCTGCCACACAGTAAGGTCATCTTTCTATTCCTTCTCACTGCTCAGCTTCAGGTAGGATGCACAAGCACAGCACCACAAGTGGGAATGGAGAGAAGGGGGACTGCATTTCCAGAATCCATATAATCTCAGAGTTAAAGATGGATGTCTTAGCTGGATACTGGTGATCACTTCCTGTTTTGGCACTGTATTATTGTGCAGAGCAGGAAAGTACATAGGAATACATGTCTTAGCCTTCAGTGCTCTGCCATCACTGTGTATATTTTCAAGTTCCCTTCAGCTGCTGATCTTTTCTTTCTTTTTCTTTCTTTGTATTCAATTATGTGCTTGAAGGCATATATCTATTAGGTTTTACTAATTAGTATTACTTGCAATAGACTTCATATTTTTGGAAAATCTGGCACGTAACCTGAGAAACTTCAGAAAACTGGGCACATGTCTCTTTTTTCTTACGGGTTTTCAGTCTGTTGTGTGTTCAGGATGTGTGTGTTCTGTACCTCAGCTCAATGGTTCTTTTCCTCTGTTTTCTCCTCTGGTGGAGTAGTAATAGTGACAGGGCAGGAATGTTTCGAGTTTTTTTTTTCCTTAAGTTTTGCAGTCAAGTCTTGGGATTGGTTATTCATAGAAACACAGAAATCTAAACACCCTTCTCAGGAACATTATCTACTGCCTACAACTACTATTTAATGGTGCATCCTGATGGTGTTCAGTTGAGAGAATCTTCCTTACAGTAGTCAGAGTTGCCTTCAGAAGATAGCACCAAGGGCTTTTGGCTTGGGATACATCTCCAGTGCAAGAAATGAAAACGTGTCATTCTAAACTGATGGTTTTTTTGTTCTTTTTCTTTCCCTGTAGCCTCGTCATGTATTCAACATGCTGAAGAAGTATGTGCGAGCTGAGCAGAAAGACAGACAGCACACTCTCAAACACTTCGAACACGTCCGCATGGTAGACCCAAAGAAAGCTGCCCAAATCAGATCTCAGGTAATCCCCACTGACAGTGAGGTTGTGTTCATAATTATTGTGAAATTTCTGTCAACCTATTTTTTATAAAATACCCAACTCCTTTCCATGGACAGCTTTAAATGCAATCAAAAACAATCTGTTTTCCAGCAGAAGATTAAGGCAAAGTGATAGAGTAATGTAAGTAGGATTTTTTTTCTGAGAAGAACTGAATGCAGTTTTTTTGTCTATCTGGACCATGTGTCAGTCATGGGCATGTTCTGAGGAGCCTTCCAGAGCATTAATGCTGAGAGCTTTTGTTAGTGCTTTGGCAAATAATACCTCTGGGAAAACATCAGTATTAGATTTAGCAACAACAACATGGTTGTGCTTCTCTCAGCCCAAGTGGCAGAACCAGAAGTGATGTAGCCATCTGACTGTGACCAACCTTTCTATAGTTATTGCAGAGGCACTTGTAATGTCTGTAAATGTGATCACTGCAATGCACTCGAGTTTATGTGTTCTTTTAAAACAGACACTGTCGTTCATGGCATTTAACTGCTGAATGTTATAGTCCTCAATGCATATGTTTTGGAACATCTTTTATCTTGTCTTCATAAATCACAGAGGGCAAAAAAGCAGAAAGAAAACACCCAAGATTGAAGATGTAGTTGACTTTCAAAACAGCAATTAAAATTGGAGTCACAATGGATAAGCTGTAAAAACAGTGTACTGGAATCTGTGGAATTTGCTGCTGTGCCCTCTGTAGGATTCAGTGGCAGGCACTGTTCCAGCCACAATTTTTTAATTGACTGACATCACTAAAAGAAAAATCAAAACCATGTACCTCCCTGGGTGGCAGATTAGATTTTCAAGCACCTGTTTCAGCCAAATGTGTACATTGAGATCATGCTGTCTTGAAACATGGAGTGAGAAATGCACACTTCTAAAAGTCTTATGCAGTGACTATTGTCTTTGCCTTGTCTTAAGCATCTATCATGACTTTTTTTTTCCAAGTCTCATTGGATTATTTAATAACAAAAATCTGGGAAATTTTGCTGAGTGCAGGTTGTGTGGCAGCACTAGTGAAGAACAGAAACTGATATATAAATACAAAAAGTGCAGTATATTGTCTAACATGTCATTGTAGGAATGAGTATTGATATAGCATCTCTGTGTCTAGAATTGGTCAGATGGTTGGGAAATATGGTCTGAGAGTTCTGTTTGTGAAAAGTTTTTCAGTGGAAAATGGAAAACAAAATATTTTGTTCAATAGCATAAATATTTACATTTGAAGAAATCATGCTGCTGTTCCATTAAAACTGCTGTCTGTAACTCATTTTACTTGTTTAGGCCTAATTATCTTGTCAGTCTTTTAAGTCTTTTAAGATGCACCTCAATTTCTCCTTCTACTGAAGAAAGGTGATACTTGTGAAGAGTACCCTGGGGGAGCACATATCATATGATGTCATAACTCAACCAGTAACAATGTGAGGGCACTTGGGGCAATAGAGCTGTAATCACATGAGAGGATGCAGTAATGCTTCTGGGTGGAAATATTTTTGTTTGCATCTGAAATGTTTGCAATTTGTAAATGTTACCTTTTTTTTTTTTTTTTTTTCTTTGGATATCTGTTTCTTTTCACAGTATTTGGATTAGGAAATAAGTAAATAAATACAAACACCTAAAATATTTTGATGCAGCAATTACTGTGCCTCACTTAGTTTACATGTTATTTGAAAACTTTATGAGTATGGACAAATGTAAATGTTGCTGAAAGAAAAATGAAGCTATGGATTTCTGCCACAATAGCTGCTTGTGTGCATGTTCTGCCTCACAGCAAATGTAAACCCCTACTTTAAATGATTGCATTTCCATGGGATTTCAGGTGGCTATGGAAGAGCATCTAGAATGGTATTTTTTAGCAGCTGTAGGACAGAGGTAAGTTTTGTAATGGGTTTGACAGTTTTGATACACAGAGCATATTGAAATCTTATACCTGCACAAGTGAAAACTGCCTTGCTTCCTATAATCTGTGAAATTTGTGATAATGTCAAATTATCCATAGTATTGTCCTCCTTCAAATACTTTTGTTTCCATAGGTTATGACACATCTACGTGTGATATATGAACGCATGAACCAGTCTCTCTCCTTCCTCTACAATGTACCTGCTGTGGCAGAGGAGATCCAGGATGAAGTTGGTATGCAAACTAATATTGTAGAAAAAAACATTTTTCTCATCACAATTTCTCATCACATATATTTCTGTGATGAGAAATTACCACCAAAAGCAAAAATACATCGTCTCACTTTTCCTATTGACATACTACCTCAGCTGAAAAATAAGAGAGTAAACCTGGCAACATTCTTAAATTTTGAATTAAATTGTAATGAACCCTTGGAAGACAAATCCTGTATAACCCATGCAGTGGCATAATCATACTGCTGTAAATGTCTTCCCTGAAATATGTTAATTGACATTTGAAGCCTTCCATGCTATAGGGATGCAGCAATTGACAATGAGATTTAGGCAAACCCTATCCTTTGGATATTTAGTTTACCTGGTACTTACATGATATAGACCATTTGGAAATCCCACAACTAAAAAAATTGGTTGCAGAACTAAGCATCTGAGAAAAGTGTAGGTATCAATTTAGCAGTATCCTAGTGGTCATGCATTTTAGTTCTTGGTTAGTTATCAAATTGATATCTATGCTCCTCACATTTTTTCCAGCATACTTGCTGGACTGTGGATGAACCTGGTAGCAACAGACCTATGTTTGCCTCTTCCCTGAGAGCTGTAATGGCAGATAGCAGTGAGGAGAATGGCCTTTCCTTCCATCCAGATTCCTGCCCTTGGCTGTGGCATTGCTGCAGCACAGAGATCTCCAGCAGAGCACTCGCGCTTTGCTGTTTGCTGCTATTGCAGCAAGGCAACTGTACTCGGTTTTGGACATCAAGTTGCTAATGCTTGTCTTTAAGAAAAATAACACATCATTAAATGTAAAGATCAGAGATGGGACAGTCATTTTTGGAGCAGCTTTTTTCACAAGTTGTGGCAGTAAGTGGCAGTTAATATATTTATTTCACTAGTAACCAGGTTCACCTGAATAAATAAGTCATTAATTTCTTCAAAATACAAGGGAAGGAGGCATGCTACTGCAGTAAGGATTAGGATGCATTTAAGACACAGGGGGATGGACAGGGAATAGTGGTAGATTCATTTGCCCAAAGTATGAGTTATGATGGAGATATGCTTCTGCTTGAGAGGGCTGGAGATGAGATCAAGAAATTGTGGAAGGGATTGGGAGGCAGCCAAAAGATAACTGGTTAGTAATTGTCCTTAACTGTGTGTTTCTCTGCTCCACAATTATAAGGCACAATCAACAGTCTCAGTCTGTGGATGTAGAGTCATTCAGGGAGGAACAACATCTTACTGATAATTTGAAAGCATATCATTTCTGTAGAAAGATGTCAGTACTGTGAGGTCTTTGAGATGCTCAGTTAGTTTTCTTTTTGCACTGCTATCATTCCCTTGGGGTTTTTGCTACAAATTTCAATTTCTTCTATTCTTGGTAATGTTAATGCTTGTTGCTGAAGACATTCTTGTAAATTTTGTTCTCCTTTCTATGTACTGAAGTGGAACAAGAATTTCAGAATCTTTGAAGTGACATGAAACCAAAAGTCTAGTAACTGCTGAGTGGTTTACAAGAATCTGACTCCTAATCTCAAATGTAATACTAATTTTTAGGGGCAAAAAAGAGCCTAAAATTAGTAAGGTATTATTTCCTAATAAGTTGACGGCAGCTAAGAAATCACTAAGAAAATGTTTGTTACAGTCTCTTGAGCAGTTTTTCCTTACCTTGATTTTTTTTCTTTTTGTGGTTTAGACTATGCTAAAAATGCATTGCAAAGTTTAAAGCAAGTAAACCAACGTTCTCATAATTGGGAGTTACTAAGCAGCACAAATCAAAGTAGTATCTTTTCTGGGTAAAATATCAGATCTAGATAAAATAGTTTTCCATAGTGCAATGTCTTTCAGTATCAATATTCTTGTTGATAATATTGTCTGTATACTTTGTTTTACATGTTGGTTTTAATGAAAGTTTGTGGAGATCATTCCCATGTGTTCAAGAAGACAGTATCCTTCTAACCTTGAGCCTTCTAGCTCAGATCAGCCTGTTTCAAATTCTCTTCTGAAAATACTAAAATTCTTAGTCTTTGTACTCTTCCTAAACCCGTGGAAAAGGACATCTATTACAGATGCAAAATCTGTGGAGAAGTAAACTTCTCATAGAACTTCACTTTGTAGCATTCCCAAGAAATATTACAACTCTCATTAAAAAGACAGATGTTTGATTAAATACCTTTTGCTGGAACCATTGACTTAGAAAGTCTGAGTCAGTAGAAAATTAAAAAAATTAGCAAGGTAAGAACATCTCACGCAGAGTGTCTGACTAATAAATTACATATAAGGAGACTCATTCAAAAATAGTTTTAGTTCATTTTCTTCCTTGATTGTAGTTTTAGTTTCTAGTTCCACTCTGCTGTAGAGTTCTTCATGAAAAGTTTTTACTTTGAGGAATGGATAATCTTTGCTTTAGATAACAGAGTTCTGACAAAGGTAGTTTTTCTCTGAATCAAACAAGTAGCTCTATAAGCAGCAATACAAATGAGATCTAGTTTGCTATGAATTTGTCCCTTGGGTTTAGTTCTTCTTACATCTAATGTGGTGCTGGTTTTCATTCAAATTTTCCTATTGCTAAAAATATTATGACCTATTTTTGCACAGTTAATCAGATAAATTAACTGTTTTTAACTGATAAATCACAGTCTAGCTGTTGGATATTTGGAGTTTCCTTAAAATACAGACTGTGTTTGAAGTTTCTACCTTAAAAGGCAGGCTTACTGCCATTGTTTTAATGTGCAAAATCCAAAATTAAAAAATCTAGCTTCTATGCTTAAAAAAGGCTTCTATGACTTCTTAGAGCCTTTTCTTGTTACTTTCCTAAGTCCAGCAAAGATGATGGTAGGAATTTAGGGTAAAATTTAACAAAGTTTTAGTCCTTACCCACAGGTGACCATCACCAGCTGATGTCCACCAGCTTTAACAGTGGGTGTCATAGGAGCAATTAGATAGTTGGAAGACTCAAAGCACTCCAGAGGGTAGAAAACAGCACTTAATTTAAGTGAGGGCTTTCATCCTAACCATTGACCAATGTCTAATGCGCAAATGCCCTATAAGGGTTTCAGGCACTGTAATGTAGCAGCAAATTCCATATGTGTGAAGAAGGATATTGCTGGCTGTCTCTTTTTCAGGTTGGGGCAGAGGAAAAGGAGCCAGTCTGAGAGTCTGAGAGTTGCAGAAAGAGGTCACCTGACCATGGTTCTGAAAAAGCTTGGAAAGAATAAGCAGGTCATTTGGGTAGGAGACTGGCATTCTGGCTGCAAATGATTTCTCAAGGGACAGTGATGAAAATGTGCTAAAAACCAGGTCGCTCTTGGCAGTTGATGTAGTTCTTGGTGATAAATGGAGTTTCTTACGAGTAGGAGTATGCCCCATGAATAGGAGAGTGGCACAAAAAGAAATCTGAGCAGATTATTTGCCTGCCTAGGTATTTGTACTCACCTTTTCTCTCTGATAAATCTCACAGATTATTTAACATGTATGGAAACCCAGAAAAAGCAATAGTAGGCTTTAAGAGAAATCAGCAGTTCCTTCAAGCACATCCTGCTTTAAATCCTTATTTGGTTAGATTGCTTATTGATCTATGTAAAAGGCAATTTATTGCAGAGAGTGGCACAGCAGGCATAGCTTCTGAATCAGAAGCTACGTCAGAGCTTTGTGCATCAGTTATGTGGGTAGGCAGTGATCTGAATTTTTAATTCTGTGTTTGCTACTTGTTTCCAAATTGATGTCCTTAGCTTCAACTTTTCTAGTCCACCATTGAGGAAATATTAAGCACTGCAGTAATACCACAGCAGTATTATGCCTAAGCTCAGAAACAATCAGTTATGAGCAGTAAGTAAAAGAATATTATTTCAACTGTCCCTTGACAAATAAAATCAAACTATTGTTACTTTATTAATCTGTTCCACTCTGCCTGTCCTGTTCTTCTGCAGAATTTTCTGGATGCCACACACGCATTACTTGCCTAGAAGAGAAGGCAAACCCAGGCTGACCCCAAATCAGTGCCTGCTTTCAGATATATATAATGTGCTGTGGGTCAGGTGCTGTTTTAAACATTTGTGTGCTCCAACTTACCATGACAAAATTTGAAACAAGACATTTGCCTCTTGACATTTGCCTTGCAAGTTCCTTTGAAGAATTTTTTAAGTGTTTTTAGAAATAGCTGCAGACTCAAGATGTCTGAAGGCTTCCTTTCTTTTAACACTTCCTCTTTAATCATCAGGCCCAATACCTATCTGAGTGGAGGGCGAAGTTAGCGCTACCTCAGCTGGTTCTGGTCTTTCAGTATTTATTAGACTAATTTTTGATTCTTTGTTTCTAGCTTGTAATTTTGACCTGTAGTAAATCCATAGCCTTTTTGCATTTCTTGCCATGAGTTGAATTAGGATGCTGTTTCTGATCATTCTGTGGTACCCTTCTTAAGAGGTTTAATGCTGCGGGCTGACAGTTCAAAACCACAACCAGAGTGGTCTGGGGACTGATACTGCAAAACTAAAATATGCCTTTGGAGACTTTGCAAAAGCAAATTCTGTGTCTTGTCTTGTTTGGTGCTATTCCTTTTGTCATTGTTTTCTTCATCCTCTCCCTTAAAATGCTGTTTTGAATATGTGATTAGTAATGTCTGTCAGACTGCAATGGAACTTCTCAGTGTCTTTTTTTTCAGTAACTCTTCCTTGTCGTTCTGTCTTAAAATTTATCTGATGGGAAGAATTCCACCTTCAAAAATGTTAAAGATGTTGAAGCAATACTTAGGATTTCTGAACCTTTATTTGGGTTGCGCTATCAAGGTATCAGAATAATGAAGGATAGTTGACTTACATTGACTGTGTCAAAAGCTTGTTTAAAGGTTTACAAGAGTATTGTGATGGGATCATACAGAATGGTGTAGTTCATATCAAGTAAGAACAGTAATTAAACTCAATTGTAACAAAATCAATAACTCAAAAATTCAAACTTGTAACTCAATTTGAGTGTGTTAGACTAGAAAATTCTTGAAATTGCATTTTGTTTGTAGAGGTGGCAGCTCTAGGCTGCTTAACAGGAACCACTTCTATTCTTCCTCTAAAACTAGGGGCAAAAATACTGGTAGCATCTGATGGATGCTGTAATGTCATGCATCAGAGTGCTTATAATGCTTTCATTATTTTTTTTTCTGGAAAAGTAAAACAGTGTTGTTGAGTCATGGGTAAATGAATTAGCACAGTTTATCTGCACTGAGACAGACCATGTTCAGTGAACTGGCATAGAGAAAAATAATGAATAGGCACCAGTGGTGCTCATCATCAGGGCAGTTGGGTTTTGCACTAGTTGACAAATGTGCTTCATCCAGACAATGTAAATAAAATGAGTATTTGGAGTAGTTGCAAAAACCCATAGCTGGGGAAAGCTGGACAATTTCTGTTCACTTTTATACTTTCTGCCGTTCTAGAGATCAGTGGAATTGTCATTTTTAAATTTTCCCAGGCACTTGGCTAGTACTGTGTTGGGGAGTGTTCAGTATTGGATGCAAGGAAACATCATCTTTGCCAAAGCAGAAGTATTGAATTTCCACCCTCATCTCTTTAAAATCAACACATTTTCCTGTGACAGCAAGTATTCCATTGAGATTTGTTGATATCTACGCCACAGAGAAACTCTTCAGCAAACTTTAAACAGTTTGTGGAAATAGGTCAATAGTATGTAGCTCTTACCAAAGGTTCTGTAAAACCTGGCTTCTAGTTTTAAAGAGCCTGTTTGGTGTGTCTGAGCTGTATCATACAAGCCCATGTTCCTGCCCTTCTGCTCTGCCCTTTGTGCCCATAAGTGTAATGCAACTGGAACAAGCAGTCCAAAGCAGCCTTTGGAGAATGCGTATTTGCACAGGTATGCTGAAGTGACTTCCAGCACTAACTATGCCTGTGCTTTCTCCCCATCATTGATTTGACATATTTAGTGTATCCAGTAACCTCAACTTTTCAAAGAAAAATTTGAATTGTCTGTGAAGTGGTTATTTACCTTTAATATTCTCCCCTGAAAGCCTATAGCATTCAGTCAAAAAGATGGTTTGTTAGGATTCTAGCAAAATACATATTGTTGCATCAGTGGTTAAAAATAGCAGAGTCCTTTCACAAAAGCAAAATAATTCTGTGTTAAACTTTCTACAGCAACATTGAGATAGATTTTGTATGCTTAAATATTGACATATGACCCAGGTGGAGTGCCTGATGAGCAATTAAGACCTTTTCCACCCAAGGACATTGGTTTTTAAAGCATTTGACTAATTCATATACATATATACACACACACTCTGAAGTTTTTTTTTCCCCAAGTGTTGTTTATTTCTTTAATGATCACAAGCCTATGGTCTTTACCAAGCTATCCATTTTGCCACTTTGTTGTCTCTATAAAATATTCTTACAATTATTTAAATACCATAAATAATAAGATACCATTTGTTGGAGCAAGGTGATGTATGATGTTTATGTAGGGAATCAGCCTATGTCACAGAAGCACAGAATGCCTGAGGTTGGACAGAACCTCTGGAGGTCGCAGGACATCTGCTCCATTCCCTCTGCTAAAGCAAGGCCACCCAGAGCCAATTGCCAGTGTTTGGTCACCCTCCCAGTGAAAAAGTGTTTTTAAGAGACTCAGTTCTGTCTGCTAGTAAGATATGTCCTTTGCTTCAGTGTAGAGGAGAAGGAAAAAAATCCTGGAAATACATCCAACATTTTCTTCCTCTAAGCATCTCTTATTTTTTGTCAGGATTGTTTAACTGTCAAAATTAGGTGGAGAATTGTAGATGATTAAAATAGATATAAATGCACATGACTGACGCTGATGTTCTGAAGTGCTTTCATTAGCAATGTACTATATCCTCCCCGTCCTTTATAGCTTAATGGGCTATTGTGTGCTATCATGGGCACTAATGTTCTCCAGAAAAGACATGAATCCTGATTTTTGTGTGCACAAGCCCTCTTTCCATCTCATAAATATTGTGAACATGACTTCAGTCAGTAGAAGAGACAGCTTCCTCCAGGGCATGCAGATACTGGGAAAAGGATAAGGATAAGTGACTTCAGGTGGCTTTGGATTGATGTGGCTTTTTCTTAAGGGAAAGATATAGGACATCTTGTTTTCCAATTCAGAAATATAATCAGAATAAAAAGTTAATAGAAGTGACTAAGTTTATTAAGAGAATATTTTCCTTTGGTTTGAGTAATGCTGTTCTGTTTCACTTGCACCTCTAAAAAATCTGGTCTCGTGATCCACGTGTTAGAACTGAAAACTGATAATCGTGGACCTGTAAATTATAAACGAAGTAATTTTTAAATTTTCTGAACATCTGCTATTTCAGTGGATATTTAAATATTTCACTCTAAATAAATAATCTATTTACAGGAGAGGTTTAAAGGTGTTGCCTTGGCTTTTTTCAGGAGCTGATGGTGAGAGCACTCTGCCCTGCATTGATAGATCCTTCTTGAAGACCTTATTCTGTGACCTTTCCGTTACTTTAGCCTGAAGTATTTTTTCATAGACACTTCTCTTTTAATAGAAAGTTGCCATCCCCACTACAAATCCCACAGGGAGTTCATGGTCATGAGACCACTCTGGGCTCATAGTGGAAACAGGTTGAGGCTGAGACAGTGTCCACTTAACAGCTTCTTTTGATACCCCTCTGGAAGAGTCTAGAGTCACCTTGTGCACAGTGGAAAAAAAATGCATTAAACTTTGAATAATTGTCCAATTATTGGTTGTATTCTTTCCTATTTTTTCTTATTTTATTGGATACACATGGATTTGATCAAGATTTTCTTCTTAATCACCAGTCATTTTCTGGTATCATGAATACAATAGACTGGGAAATTCTGTCTTGGAAAGCCTTGTTTCTGCAAGTAATAGGGTTATAATTATCTGTTGTATTTAAAAGAGTGTGTATGTTATTTTAAATCAGTATACTGGATATATTTGATTTCAAAAAGCATTATGGGTAAGGATTACCTTATAGCTATAGATTTGCTCATAAACATCTAGTTGAATTGATTTCCTGTTTTTTATGTCTTCAGTGAAAAGTCTAAAGCCAAGCACTTAGTTTTGAGATGATGCAGATAAAGCATGTGGTGATACCAACATGTTCTTTTTAAAGCCAGAACCAACATGTTCTTTTTAAAGATTTTTTTAAGTCTGCTTTTAGTCTTACGAAGCAGAATGGCTTCTCAGCCTTTCTCATTAGTATTTCTTAATAATTGCTTCTAGTGTTATGCTTTAAGGAGCTCGTATGTTAGTTCATCATGTGCCAAATTTAAGATGTCTTTTTTTTTTTTTTTTTTTGTTTTTTTTTGTTGGTTTTTTTTTTTTTTTTGTTTGGGTTTTTTTTTGTTTTTTGTTTTGTTTGGTTTGAGTTTTTTTTGGATAGATAACCAAAGTCTGAAAACATCTTCCAGTTTTCTGGCTTTCAGATATGATCTGAGAGCAGGTGACTTGCGCAATGCATAGCTCCAGTCAGAGGGGAGGCTCTGACTTTGTAAAATGTTACCTGCTTACAGAAATCTCATTATACTGTGCTAGTGGAGATTTTTTTTATACAGTGAATATATGTGTAATTTTTTTCATAAATATGTCATCTTAAATCAAGTTCATTATGTCAATGTCCACAAGTACTGAAGCAGCCCAGACTTGTGGGATCACAGACACTCCAACATCTTCTGCTTCATTTGCGCTGTTGAATGATGGATTTTCTTTTCCCAGTTAACATGTTTTGGAAACACAGTTGTGTCATTCTGCGTGATTCACTCTAAGATCAGATTTCTAGTAGGAGGTCTTGGACTGTGAAAGAAACAAAGGAATCATCCTAATTCTTAACTGCTGACAAATTACAAGTCTCCACTGACAACCAGTTACAGACTGGTTATATTAGCACAAGGTAATATAGTTTTACATATAATATATTACAGAGCTAGTGTGTCAGTCTCTGGAATTGTTATCCAAATGGATTTAAACACTAAATCTGAACTGCATCACTGTGGGCAGGTATCCTGAAGGGGATGGCAAAATAAGCCTCTAATGCCAATGGTGTACTAAATTTTGTTTGAAGCTTAGCTTGCTTTCCAGAAGTGCAGAGGGAAAATTCACAGCTGTTTATTATGGTCAGGAGTATCTGTGGTGTTCTTCTTTGGCAAGTTGTTACTGTTGGGATGAAAAAGGAAAAAATTACAGAGGGTATGTGATTTTACAGAATGGCTGGGCTGAGGGAGATGTTGCAGTAATGTTCTGTCTGTTCCCATGCACGTGGGATTACAAATGATCTTTCATCAATGCAGCTTTCTCCTGCCTGTGATTTGCATATACCCAACTTCACTGAAAAATGCATTTTTCTGAATAGTGATGCCTGGGCAGGGTTCCAGTTCTTGATCTGTTCTGCTTCCTCCTTTTAGATCATGTGTATGAAAAACAGCATAAAAGGCATCAGAACTGGCCACATCCCACTTCATAGATATATTTGGTAAATTTAATAAATGCATCTCTTTAGATTACTCTGGCAACCTAGGATATATCTGGCCTATCAAATGCTAAAACTGCATTTAATAGATAGGCATAATACTTATTATCTGGAGCAAGCACTGCACAATTCAGCTCTGTAAATTTGGATTTAAATTTAAAAATACTCTCTTTTGATCAAGAATATCAACTGCTGATGCCTGTTTTGGGCTTACCTAGAAACAGAGGCCAGACAAAGTTAAAAGGATAAAAGCAGATATATTTAATGAAGGGCCTTCAGGTACATTAAGGGCAGACAAAGCCTCCCCAAGGGGCTACACCCAAAATGGACGATGGTCACAAGTTTCTCAGACAGATATAAGTTTGGTCTATTAGCATATCAGGTGTTAATCCTCCAGTTACAGCTTCAGGTAATGAAGACATATACCCCCAGTTTGCTCCTCTCTCCCCCGATTCACTCTTGTTTATACTTTTCAGGGCCTGAGGCAGATGATGTCCTTGGATCTCAGGTCTAGAAGGATTGTTTTGTCTGACCAAAATATGAAGAGAATTAACTAACACTCTATATGGAGTTCAGTTATACACCAGTGAAGTACAGGATATGAAAAATAAAAAAGCTAAAATCTTAAAGCATCAGTGCAACAAGTTAATGTTCAGATTTTTGTATTTTTTATGGATTATTGAGTGCTTCCAAGATGACACATCAGAAATTGTTATGGGATTCACAATCTGACTTGAGAAGTGCTTGTAGAAAATGATAGGTAACTGACTTTTTTCAGGTGTCAGAAAGTGGTAGTTTTAGGTCCTCCGGCAGTTTTAAATTGTATATTGTGTATTATAAGTTTGGCAAGTAAATATAATTATTTTTATCAGTAAAAAAGACCAACAAATAATTTATAAATAAAGTAAATAATTATTTTCAGAAAATAAGACAATAAAATTCTGTAGCAATATTTCATATAAATGTTTTTTGCAGAGTAGTTTCACTTATAAGCCTTATCAGGTACTTAAGAGGGAAGGGTACTTGGCTTTTTCTACTTTACACAAGGCTGAGCAGGAATAATGACTTCTGATTCATCTGGCTGTAATATCAGTGAGGACTGGTCGGGCTGTTTATTTGTTTTAATTTAGACTCTTCAGCTTATTTTAAAACACTTAATGATATGCTAATTCGGAATTAAACGTGGAGTTAAATTTAAACTTGGAGAGTTTGTCACAGTGCCTTCTGTGGATGATGACATACAATATATGTTTTGTATAATGGTATAATTTCAATTCAATTTTTTCCCCAAGTATTTTTTAATATTATCTTGTCAGCCTTCATATTAGGTTGTTTCCATGTCTTACTTGGAGAGGACCTGTCTAATTTACCCAAATTGAATGAGGAGGGGATTAGAGGAAGGGAAAGAGACAACAGAAATTGACAAAAAGGCGTGTTGTGAAAGGGAAGAGCAGGGTCTTTAATTTCTGTTAAATGATT
>WBNO01010618.1:0-10782 GCA_013400575.1 Peucedramus taeniatus
TATAATTAATATAATTATAATTAATTAATAAGCTACTACTACTTTTTTTTTTTTTTTGAAGGCACTCAACCTGCAATTCTAGGTATGACTGAAGAATCCTTTTATTTTTTTCCTGTGTTTACAAACATTTTAGTTCCTTTTTCTGTGGTCTATAAATAAAGTTTGAGAACAAAACTCAGGTAAAGGAATGCTGGATGTAGTGAGTCTTTAAGCCTCTCAAAAAAAAAAAAAAAAATCCAGAGTTCAGAACCTTGACATTTCTAGGGCCAAACCTACCTTAAAATTTGTCCAAACAAACTACTATGGTAAAGAGAGGGAGAAACACAGAAATCTTTAACACATTATGAAATTAATACTTTATTTTCTCTAGCTCTACATGACAAGATTTTTTTTGTAGTATGACCTTTTGATTTAATCACACAACCATGTTATTATTCTAAAAAAAGAGAAGCTGCTTAACTGATAAGAGCATTTCTAAACCAGCCAATTTAAATAAAAATAAATGAGCTTAGTTGTTATGACCAAAGGGAGAAGAGCATATAGTTTAATGCCATCGTTACTAAAAATCCTGGCACAGAGAGACTACACAAGTACATCTTGGCAAAAGTACAAGTAAAAAATTTGCTATCTCACAGCTTTTTGTTTATTTTTTGTTTGTTTACTGTCAGTAAACAAACCCAAATGAGCACAAATGAGATGCCAGAACCACATCTACTTGTCTGCCAATATGGAGCAAAAACACCTTGTACAATGCAAGTCCTTCCATGGGCACACATTGTTCTTGTCTCACTCTCAAAAGGGAAAAAAAAAAGAGAAAAAAAATCAACAGAACAAATGAATACAGAGTTAAAAGCAGAGACCATGTCTGAAAGAAGAGGAAGACCTACTCAAATCCCATCATTCTTTCTGGCCCAAATACTCAAGTTTTTCACCTTTAGAAGTAGTTAATAACCAGGTTTAGCAGCAATCCTAATTAGAGGGAATATATCCCTTTTTGTTTCCCATTATCTCAGGAACAAATGCAGTAGCAATCAGCTTCTTTATCCAAAAATCAAAGTCTCTTTATAGCTAACACTCTGGACTTAAAAACTTCCTCTCTTGATTCCTTCTGAATGGGAAACTAAACACTTCTCTCTCTCTGTGCTGCATTTCTTGTGTGCTCAGCTGCAGGATCCCAGCCCCTCTTTCTCCACTGTCAGTATTCAATTGATGCTGCCTTTTTGGAAGAAACAAAACCAGAAAGTGCATGTATCAGCTTGATAATATATTGTCATTAACCTAACATACATAAGAGAACTATTGAAAACATTAGATATTTATCTAATGACAGGTAAATGGTTAAAATCACCTAGTTTATAAACCATAATTATACTATCCTCTGTTATAAATTATGTGCTAGTACTATAATTTGGCATCTTTTTTACCAATATTGCCATTCTGTTGTGCTCAGACAGGGCACACACACACTGTTCAGGTTTTGCTTGGTGATCAACAGCCACCTGCAACTCCATCCCATCAAATAAGATCATAACTTACTTGCAGGAATGGAGTTTCACAATTTCCACTGGAAATTTATAATCCAAGCTGTTTGATTTGAGATGGGTCCACGCTGAAAGGCGGCAGCCAAAGTCTGTCAGTGATGGCTGTTGGCAGTCAAGCACATTGAACTGTACTGAAGCTTGGAAAACAAAGACAGACAACATGCCTAAGATGTTACTACCAACACAGCAGTGATAGCTGGCAGTGCTGTTATCTTCTAATGGAACATGGTACAGTCTCCTTCATTATGGTGCACTTTGCCAGCAGTTCCTAGCATGTGTGATGACCCAGGCTCTGGTCTAGTGCAGTATTGCACTGGACACTCACCAATGTACATAGTGTAAGATGTAGGCTGCAGAACTGCAACAAAAGAAAAAAAAAACAAAAAACTTTGACATAATCTATTCCTCTGCATAATTTACGTTGGAATGGGGAGCAGGGAATAAGGTGCAAGGCTGGAAGTAGAAGCAAGTGCTTTTGAGACCCCAAGTTTACTCCAAGTTCAAATAAAGGAGTCACCCATTGGCAAGCCACTCATGAATGTTTAGAGGATGGGGATCAGAATAAATTTTCTGGAGTTTCTTGAAAGGCAAAGACTCTTCAATGGTGCCACAAAACACTGACCTGTAAGCAGATCTTGTGGTTTAGCCCCAGTCAGCAACCAGGCACCACCCAGACACTCACTCACCCCCCAACCAGCAGGATTGGGGAGGGAATTGAAAAGGTAAAAGCCAGATAACTAGTGTTAAGATAGAGAATTTCATAGGGAAAACAAAAGCAGCCCACACAAGCAAAGCAAATCAAGGAATTAATTCACTGCTTCCCATGGGCAGGCAGGTGCTCAGCTATCTCCAGAGAGCAGGGCCCATCACATGTAGTGATTACTTGGGAGGACAAAAGCCATACTCCAAATAACCCCCTTCCTCCTTTTTCCCTTTACTTTACATACTGAGCATGATGTTAAATGGTATGGAATACCCCTTTGGTGTGTTGGGGTCACCTGCCCTGGCTGTGTCCCCTCTGGACCTCTGATGCTCCCCCAATGTCTTTGCCATCATGGCAGTACAAAAAGCAGGAAAGGCGTTGGCTCTGCGGAAGCCCTGCTCAGCATCAACAAAAACCATCTCTATATTATCAACCCTGTGTTCAGCAGAAATGAAAAACACAGCCCTGTACTAGACACCGTGAAAAAATTTAACTCTACCCCAGCCAAAACCAGCATGGTGGAAGAAGGACTGAGTTTAGAAAGTTGGAAAGCATGCCATTTTCAGCTGAGAGGGTTTTTACCCTCTCCAATGGATACATCTGCAAGACAGCATTCATTCTAAGCTAGCACAGCCTTTTGTCCCCCCTTCCTAAAGCACCATGTCAGTTGTCTAAGCTCCAAAATCCTTATTTCATGGAAAATAAAGTTGTTTCCATTTGCCTGTTTATCACTAAGTTTTTATGTACTTTTCCATGGATTTAAACAACAGGATTCAGCATACTTGCTAAGACAAAAAGGGACAGGGTGTGGGTAAGTGGCACAAGCAGGCACACACAATTGTCCCCTCACAGTCGTACAATTTGCATCTCGTGTGCGTTTCTGCTGTTCTAACACAGAGATTATCTTCAGTGACCAAAATGTACAACTGTTTGCACAGCAACAATGTACACAGATTATTTTTAGTTCAAACATGTGGCACTACTCATTGTGCAGCTGCTTTCATGCATTAATGCATTGGGATACAAAACCCTAATTGCAGGAGCCCAAATTAATTGCAAGCAATGAGACATTTTGGACTGAAAACTCCTTTTGGCTACACTGGAATCGAGTTGTTGACTTTTCAAGCTAAAAGAGATATGAATCATGGAAAATATTTCATTCTTAACCCCTCAAAGTACCCAATATTCCTAAACTAATGCAAAATACAGTTATGTGTTGGCTTAGAAATTGCAGCTTCTCTGCCAAAGGTTAATTCAGACTATTCATCCAAGATTAGTTGCAAGTTTTTAAAACTGTAAATAAATTCTTGTTCCCAAACAGCACAGGTTTTCAAAGCAGGGAGTATAACCCACAGCCTATAAAAGGAAAAGATTTAAAGCAGAATTGGGACATTTGACTTCTGCATATTTGGAACATTTAATCACCCTCTTGGTTATATGGAATAAGTTAGACTGGTGGCTTTTTCTTCAGCTCCTTAGCAAAAGTACATTTATTTAATAGAGCCTTAATGTTTTTTAGGATGATTTAGAATTGAGTCCTGCACCTTTTACAGGCAACTGCAGAACTCTGCTTCAGCAGGGACAAGGTTCAAAGATTGCAAACTCTTGAAGGTAGACAGTCAAACTTTTTCTCCCGTTTGAACAATGGTAGGCATCTTTCATGTTCATAATACAATATATTAATGGACACAAAATTGGAGAATTTTAGTCTCATTCTATTAGATACAAAGAGCTCTGCAAAACTTAAGTTGTTTTTAACTGTAAACTCAGGAAAAAAAAGTCTGAGGTATAAAAGTACTATCTCAGGACTTACAGAAAGTAATAATTATAGGACCTAGGTCTCAGACAGAAGTAATTTTGGCAGATTTGGCTATAACACTTAAAAAAACTGATGCTATTGAATCACCTCATGCCATCCCTTTGCTGCAGACTACTACCCACATAAAAACAAACTTCTGTCTTGCATAGTTTGATCTTAGCACACCTTTACATTCACTGTCAGTTTAAGTCTATTATTTACATTGACAATTAAAATATTAAAATAAGCATGTGTAGTGTTGTCCTGAAAGGAAAAAAAAAGATAATTCATGTCACTAAACTCACAAAAAAGCCACACACACATCTACCAGAGAACTTAGTGTAATTTCACATCTAATTTTCACATTTCCACCTCAACCCTGAAATTTCTGAGGAGATTTCGTGAGGGAGAATAAAGTTTTAATCCTAGTTAGACTGTAAGCAAATGTGGTTATAGTAAGTTCACTTCTGACTCAAGTAGTCAGAAGCTTATTATTTACAGTTTGATGCTGGTTTAAAATTAGGGACAATGTAATAGTTAATATAATTCTTGATGTCACTAGAGGAAAATTCTTAAAGCTGAGGATGAAGGCATTTTGAGGCAATGGTAAATCAAGTTTTGGTGAGTATACAGGAATTAAATAACCTGTGCTGCCATTCAGTCTATGGGCCAAGGCACTCCTGCTGCAGGGTGCATCCTTTGACTTGAATAATTTTCCAGTCCAAGAGTTTGGATAGAGCCCTGTGTTCCCTCAAAAAGCCATGCTGCTTGCACCATTAGACGTGGTTGGGATCTTGAAGAGTCTCATGCTGTGTTGCAACAGTCAGGAGCACATTTCCAGCTCCTGAAGCCCCTCTGGCAGTAACCCTGCTTCCTGTTGACTCGTTTGACCTCACTGCACAGGAGCTGAGCACTCACATACAGTTCAAATAGACGATTTCTCTGGTCTCTCACAGCTGGACTTTAGTCAGTAACACTTTACCTTGGTGAACATAAAGCCTGAACATTGCCACTCATCAATTCATTGCACAGTGTCCTCCAGACAGGAAAGCTCTTGTTTCCATAGCAGAACTCCAGTCTCCAGATTTATTTCTGTCCAGCTCCCAAAGAATTATCCTGCATGAAAAACAAAGCTCAAAACCTTAATACACCTGGTGGAGAGCCTGATGCCAGACTACTGTTTTCTTGAAAGTGCCTATCAGGAATGCCCTTTTTTTTCTGAGTCCATTTTTCAGTAGGCATTCATTATTACTCAACAAATACCAAAAAACAAGCAGCTTTCAGACAAGGAGTTCAGTTTAGAGGGTCAACAGACACTCTTTTTTTGTTGTTCCCTCTAGCAGCCCTAATTTTTCACCTGACAGCCAAATTAAAAGCTGTCTGGAGAAGAATAAATTTCTGTTCCAGCACCTGTAAATCAGAAATTGGAGTGGAAAAGCTATGTGTGGCTATAATCAAGAATTCTTAACTTGCCTATTTGGCTTTTTTAGACTATTTGGAGATAACAAGTGACACTTATAAATTTCAAAAATCCAAATGCTCATTTGAAGGTCACAGCAATCATGTACCTCATTGTACTGAGCAGCATGAACAAAACTAGTTACAAGATGGACTCTTTCAGTTATCCTATGGAAAGTATCAGTCTGTTGAGCTTCATTTGGTACTCATATGAAGCAGTTCTGAAGTCCAGTGCAAATGACTTAGACAAGGATTTTCTGCAAGGCTGCAAAGAGCAACTTACCACATACAATGCTTATGTCAGATCAGTGAAAGGAGAAGAGGAAAATACTGCGTTTCCAGCAGTGTCTCCTTACAAGCCTTCTTATCCTAGGAATATGTTCCTTTTTCTAGTGTTGTTTCTATTTCTATATTCTGTAAGCTCTTATTAACATTGGTGAAATTTAGTTTTGAGCTGTCCTCAATGCACACTTATTCACATTTAATAGCACACACTGAAATTATATTCTGTTAGTTATTTGGTGCTGACTGTATAAGCTTTTGTCACAAAACACAGCTAACAAGAGATCTGCTATGGTACTCTAATCCATAAAAATGCTTTAAAATGGAAACCTATAAAAATCCTCTTTTCTCTCTTTGTATTACAGAGATGATGAGACTATTTCACTTGGATGGTTTTCTCCTTTCTCCTCTTACATGAAAGCAGTTGGAGAAGGGGAAGAAAAAAAAAAAAAGCTGATGGACTTTTTCAAATATTTCTTTAAAGTCTTTGACGCATTTAACAACAATTAAGTAGCTGTCCTCACAGTTACCTTGTGAGATCTACCTTAACCCATGCCTACCTGCTATTTATATAGAAATAATGAGCAGTTTTGGTTGTGGGCCTTAGATCCTACTTTATCCCATGCTAATTTTCCTTGCCTGCTTTCCTTGGGTTATATAATTTAAGCAATATTTCTTACTCCCCTCTATAAAAATGTGAGAGCTTGAATTAGAGGTACTGTGATAATGTAAGCCATAACAGAGAAGCAGGGATCACAAGGAGAACTTCACAGTTGAATGATCTGATTTGTCAGCATTTCTTTGCTACATCCAGGATGTCCTAAAGCACAAGGCACAGCAATATACAGACACAGCTACACCAAGTGATATAAAATCATTAGCAAAAGGAATTTTCATGACCAGTAATTGTGTAAATGTTACCTAAATGTGCAGCAAATAATCAATTCCACAGTTAAAATTGTATTTTATGAGTCAGCTAAGGCAGCTCAGGACAGGACTCAGACAATGCTTATTCACGTCTTTTGCAGCAATTCCTTTTTGCCAAATTCAAACTTACTTGCATGAGGTTACATAACAATATGTTATTCTGTTGTTTTCTCTCCATTTTTAAGTAGACAGAAGTAGTACAATCTCTAACGTTTCTGACTAAAAAACCTTTTATCTGATGATCACCCAGATATTAAGAATAGAACACAATGCTTTTCTAAACCTGGGTTATCTATATTTTTCATTTTTTTTAAACAGCTGTTCCTTGACAGACCTACAATGTGCTTCATGACTTAGAAACACCAAACATTGGGTCTCCATGGCTGAGCCGTGTCAAACAGAATTCTGGTGGGACTGAACTGTGCAGCATAAGTGGAGAGCTCTGGAGCATTTTTTGTAGTCTACACAAAATTATTCTTATTTCTGTGAGTGGCTAAAGGTACAAAGCTTCTCAAATGAGCTTTGCTCACACAGCTTCTCCTTCAGTGCTATGTTATATCACTTGACGCTTCCTATACATTTACAAGCATCAACAATCACTTACCTTCCTGTATTCTTCATTTATCCTCTCCAGTTAACAGATTTCAGACACAATTCCTTACAAATTCCTTTTACACATCCAGGAGCCAGCTTGCTTTTGCTATGGTTTTCTGTTTCACTCCAGATGACAAGTATGCTCTACAGAATGGAAAGCAGCAAGATTCGAGAAAAAACAACTCCCTGATATGTCCAAATTCAGTGGAAGTGGTTAAAGTTGTAACTCCAGCCGAGAAACCTGTCCCAAGCAAGACTGGGACAGGTATCTAGGCTCTAGGGACAGGAGCAGGGGCATGGGCAAGCTGACTTCAGAGATTGCAGAGCTTTGATTTAACAAGCTGAGCAAGACCTGGTTACTGCTCATAAACATCTCTGATATACGCATCTCTTATGCAATTGTAAATTTAAGTGCAGATTTAGACATTTTCTTCTACTACCTTCCTTACAGAAAAATATAATTGTGCATGTTGTGGGGGATGGAGTGCCATATGCAGAATGATGCCATATATGCCATAATAAGCAGAAAAAAAGCCTACCTCTTGGGCCTCTACCTTGCCTGAGGATCCTCATCCTCAACTACAGACATCAATGCTGGTACATTATGTTACTGAACTGACAAAAAACAGACACTGGCATAGTATAGGATAATGTAACCATAATGTACTCAGATTATGAGCAAGGCAGACTTTCCAAATGAAGATACTGAATCAGACCTGGTAAAACTGAATTTTCCAGGTCCTGTTCTGATACAAAGGCTAAGATTAAAAGCTGTGGATTTGTGTATTGGCTTGAGGAAATTGCAGCATATGTCCAGAGCTAACTATGCAGAAGTACTGCAGTCCATCAGATTTAATCTTCCTTCAAATATTTTAACAGGAGGGACACCAAAGAAATGCTCTGCATTTGGGTTTTTGAAAAATGCATAACTTATGCTGTAGCATCCAGCAGAAATTTGCATCACTCACCATAATTTTCTTCTGTGTTTGAAATGTCTGGTAAATTAACTTTCCATTAATTTTCCTTGCTCATGTACACAATCTTTAGCACTGCTAGGGTTATCTTTGCTGATAAAAGAATGGAATCTTACAATACATTACAAAGATATGTACAAAATATTAGTTCTCCTATAGCAACCATATTTCATTTAGAACTTGTCATGCTGCAAATCTGAAGATATGACATAGCACACTCAAATCCATCCATAACACCCTTTCCTAATGATAACCTGATCAGAAATGTCTACAGAACCACCCTACAACCGCTGTCCTACAAGACTGCAAGAGGTGGCAGCTGCTGCTGTGTGGAGCCTGCATTTCTCCCCCTTACAGAACCTTAATGACTCTTTCTTTCATTTCTAGTACTGCATCTGCTACTTAATAACATGGGGCTTGGCAAGGGGGGGTGATGACTCAGGTAGCCTCTGCAAGTACATTCAGTAACACAGAACACAGTCTGTGATCCAAAGTGAGGATTTTGCCAGCTCTCATTATTACCAACATTCTGTGCTGTGCTTTACATTATTTTATGGGACTCAAAATATTTAAATCCTTCCCCCCATGAGAAAGTTTCTCTGCACTAGGCACATTTTTTTTTCTGAAAAGCAATATAGAGACCTTATAATAAGAGAAGATATTTAAAAAATAATCATCTTAATTCATTGAAGGTTGCCTTACAAATATAAAAACAAAAAAGATGATCCCTCCCTTTCCCACCCCTTTCAGTTTCAGCTTTAGCTGGTCGATACACAGGATTCTGGAGTACACTTCCCAGGGCTAAAAACAGAGGAAAGAAAATGAGCTTGTATTGTCAATCATTCAGATTAAAAGCTTTTTCGGTCTTTAGTGGGACATCAGGTGAGGGGCAACATATTTTTACCACATTTCCAGAAGTCTTTACACAATAGACTCCAAGCTTGTTGGCTTTTTCCAACTGCAGTATTGATATCAGTTGTTCTCCCTTTACTGCTGAGATTTTTTTTACAAGAAGCTGATTTTCCTGCCCTGCTCTTCTATATCTCATCCTCCTAATGTTCCATAGTTCAGGATACCTTGAACACCCTTCAGGCCACATCTGTGAAAGTCCTGATGGGACTCATGAGTAAGATGTGCTCTGTATGTTTGGGATGCTCTGTATGCACTGGGATGTTCCTCATACCCAGACATAATCAGAGCTGGGGTCTTATAAAAGAGAAAGGGAATAAAGAATGTATAGATCCTGGTACTTAAGACTCTAGCAGGAATATGGCAATGTGGACTCATTTCCCTATTTCATACAGATCTAGATTCTCACTCCAGAGAACACATTTACCAAGTCAGAAAAATAAAATAAATCCTTTTTGACATGCAAACTGGCTAAATTGACTCTATTATATTCAGAGACACAGAAACAGGAAAGTCATGGGAATATGCAGAGGAAAATGAGTCTTCTTTCACCAGTTCCACAGCCTTAAGACTCCCTTTAGTACTATGTTCGTATGTAACAATAAATAATATCATTTTATATAAAAAAATACAGTAGTAAAATCTTGTTCCTCTGTCTTCCCACCCTGCCTCACTTTTTGCACTGCTTGATACTGAGTGTCTGATGGTCAAGACCAGATAATAGTATCCCTTTTCTGTGTATGTGTTTGGCCCTATAGGGTCCTTAAAGCAGGAAAATATCCTGGATCCTAATCAAGCCTTACAGAGCAATTCTTTAGACTGACTACAAAATATGTTCCAGTACCCTCAAGATGAAGGATGAGCTATCAACATTGTTCCTATGGGGTGTGGTCCTTTTTTAATGCTGCAGAAGTCTGGCTCTATGGATCTCAGTGCTGTACTTACCTATACTACAGCAGCTCTGACTCTCTTTATCAGTTATCAGACTAAAGGAAGCACAGACCATATATTTGGATGTATCAAAGTATTTGCCAAATCCTGTTGACCTAATTCTACATACTTGAAATTGAGCTGTGGACTCTCACATTGTCATTTTATATAAAACCATTTATACAGAGAGAACATAACTGATGTAAAATCAGAATGCTTTTACATGAACATAAGTTTGGAGTTCTACATCTCTACAAAATTTGAATTCAAAACTTACAAGATTAAAAATTTTTCAGCATAGAAATGATCATCCTTCCCTCCAAGAAATGAGGGCAGTTTTTTATTTGGGCTGTTTGGAGCAGCTTGTCTGTAAAGCTTTTTCCAGGGTTCCTAGAAACTTAAGCATGCAGATGGTCAGCTCTCCTGTAGATAAAAGGTCTGACTTTACTAAGGATGAGTGAGGATAAACAGTTCTGGTGCAGTAACTCACCAGACAACCCTCATTTTAAGGCAATTTAAAAAGCTAATTTCTTGCTACAGCCACCACCTCTGCACTCCTTGGTTCTTTGCCAGCAACAGGTCAACATAGCTACCTCATCATCTACCAGAAACTCAGTTTCTTTCTGCTTCTTCTCTTCCATTTAATAAAAAAAAAAAAAAAAAAAA
>WBNO01010618.1:16546-53139 GCA_013400575.1 Peucedramus taeniatus
ATTAAGTGCACTCTTTATTCAACAGTGCAAAGAGAAGTTAATTCCTGAAAGTTTTTGCTAGGAGGCATTGTGTGGTATCTCCAAACTATGTGGGATAAGGGTGGGGGCTGAAGAATGGAAGTGATCCAAAGAGAGTTAGGGATTAGATTCCTGAGAGATTGCAAGAGTCATCTAGGGTTAATAAAAAGAACAAAGTGAGGGAAAACATTGCCTGTAATGAAGTCTATTGATTATGAAACTGCCTCCAAAGGGAGCAGTGTTTGCCTTTTAAGAACACAACCAATGAAAGCACTAAAGACAGCTTGTAAAAGGACACAGCTGAACTAACAGAGAATGGTACTTGACCTGGGAAGAGTTTTAGCTTTTTAATTTTTTATGCACAGTATGGTATTTGTGTATGGGCACAAAATGCAATCAGTGTTATTACCTGTCCCCTACACAAGTGTCAATGCTGTTTTCTGCAGGTGCCAGCTGGTACTGTGGTCTGTAGGAATGAGCCACCCATCCCATCAATTAAATGTTTCCAATAATTATAGACAAATTCAGTGTTCCACATCTGGTTTAGTGCCTTGAAATGAGGATTACTGTATAAAGCTGTATTTTACTTTGAAAGCCATAAGTCACTGAACTCCTGATTCAGTATATACACTATATATAGTGTATACTGAATAATAACCAAAATTGTCATATCATAAGTTTCTTCAACCAGCCACACAAATTACATCACCTGCAGAAAAAGATCAAGTCCCCACAGACTAGTGGGAATGCATGGTTCAACTTCCATCTAAACCAAGCCAGTTTTTATTCCAGTATACCCAAAGAAGTTTAATCTGCAGAATTATCTACTTAGTTCCTGGCAAAGAAACAAAATAAGTTTTTGGCCTCATTGGGAAGATACCAAAATTAATTGTAAAAGGTGACTGTGTGGGTTTCTATTCTATGTTACTAAAATATATACATAGGAAGTCAATGCATGCAAGCTGGTTGAAAATTTAATAGCTTTCTAGAGATAAAAGGATAATAATTTTGTTCCCTCACTGCACCTACCCTCTCCCCAATAAGAATCTTTACATCTACCCACTCCTTGATCCTTATTTTCCCAAAATATTGATTTTGGATTTCCTCAGCAAAGACTGAGAGTTTTAGCAGTCTATGATCTACACCAGAAAAACATGTTATACACAGATGCAAAATACATGGAAGAAACCAATACCTAGCTAATTATTGTTTTAATGAAACAATCAGTGATGTTGAATAACACATTTAGTCTCAGTCACAAGTGATCACAAAAAGGAAAACAAACAAACACAAAAAACCCAGCCAAAAACTAAACCAATCAAATGTGTGTGATTCCAACCCATCCCAGAGAACTTCCCAAAATGGCAGTGCATACTAAAACTTACATGCCCAAATTCTTTCCTAATATTCCAGTGGTGACTTTAATCAAAAAACCCAAACAGGTTCAAGAAATAAATTTTAATCAACCCTGTTTTATTGTGTATTTTGTTTGCTACTTTCAATGTCATAAACTGCAGCTACCTTTCTTCTACATACAGCTACCTTTCTCCTTCTCACCCTCACTTTGATACATATTACCTTACAGCTGTGTATCTAAAGTTTAAAAATCAGTGGTCTGCTAAAACAGTGTGGAGAAAACATCTGGTTTTAGAATCAGATTTAGGTCCTCTACACCTCAGACACACAAATTGTACTGATTTGCAACTACAGCCTCTAAAATCAAGTCTTCAAACATTTGGTAAGAAGACATGATATTTCTTTGTAGACTTTTATAACACAATTTAAAGAAGTGTACCAGGCCTCATTTCCGAGGTATTATAGCTGACCTTGTGGAGGCGCCATATTTGTTGCAAAAACCGTTAAAGCTGAGAGAATTTGTATGATATTTTACAGATATTTGAGAAAAGTCAGATAGTGAAACAAATATGAAACTCCATGCTTTTAAGTATGATAAACTAGAGCAATTGTTCCAATAGAAACAGAAAAAGGTGGTGGTACAAAACGATTAAGAATCTGTAATCTTCTAAAAGAAAAAAATAAAATTAGCACCACTCAGAATTTCTGTTGTTAGACAATTAACCCTCAAAGGAGACCAGTACTACCCTCAATAAAACTTCGCTTAATATCTCTAGAGAATGAAATCAATTCCAAAATGGAGCTACATGTAACTGAACCTGTTACCTTCCAGTCACTCAGTAACTCCCTACAAATACTGCACAGCACTTAGCAGGATTAGGGCAAAATCAACCATGAAAGGCATGAATTGCACAACCATGAAGCACATGGATGGCTCATTATTGCTATAATTAGAGCAGAGCAGCAGTAAATTTCTATGTTGAAAGTGCAGATCCAATGATATTAGAGTGCATATTGATTCTGGTTGTTTGCTGGAGATAGAAGTGAAAACCTTAGAGCGAGCAAACTAAGACCATACAAAGTAATATTTAAACTGAAGGGATTTCATATCTTAATTGTTGGGAATATTTACAGAGTATTAATTATTACTAAATGCAGGTATTTTATACTCTACCTGAATGGAACTTTATTGCATAGGTTCATTAGCTAACTTTTAGTTAATTTATACGTGAAGGGAAAGACTTTCACCAAACACTCTTTTCCCAACAAGCACAAACCTCCATGCTTTAGTCTTTAGTTACACGACCTGAGTATTGTCTTATGAAAGGAAGAAGAAATAATTGTTTTACCTTCTCTCAACTCAGGTCTTACTATAGGAGTTGGCAGTTTCTCATTTGTGCCTAAAACTAAAAAAAAAAAAAAAAGGCAGAAGGACAGAGCTAATTTTCTGATATTTATTGTTCTTATTTTTCCAATAGAGACAGGTGGTCACGACTGGATTCAAACATTTTCATGCTTCAAGTTACATGTGAATATGCACTCTCTTTTTCAAATATATTTGAGCAGAGTTAAAGATGGTCAATACTCAAAACATTGCACCACACTGGATTACCAGGAGCATCCTGTGCCATGCAACAATCAACAACAAAAATTAGAGTTTTCTCCTGTTGAAGAAACCCCAAAAACTTCTGTCTTTTAAGAAGAGATCAGGCCATGCATGCACACATGCAGGGTGTCAGTTTAAAATCATATTACCAGAGAGAAACAAGAAAGTTTATTTGAGCTAGAAGGTAAGACTCACTTTCCAGTGCTCCTGAGTGATAAACAGTGCTTAAACATGGCAATTAAGTCTTAACAGGGCCTGCCTAAACTCCTTCCCTTATTCTGTGGTCCTTGTGGTCCATAACTATTCAAGAAAAGGATGATATCACTATGGGAGCAGCAGATTTTTCTCCCTGTGTCTCTATATGGGCAGACGTTTGTGGAGAATATTCTCTTCTGGTAAAACTAAGATTTCCACCCCCCCCCATCTTCATCTTCTACCCAGCTCAAGATAACACATTCAAACTCTTGATTTGATTGTTCTTAGATTTCAACAGTATTATTCCTCTAAAAAGAAGGAAAAAAACAAAACCAAGACTGAAAGTAAACCTCAAAAAAATGTAGGTTTTTTTATCTGTTTTGTTTGTTCAACATCATAAGCAAGACAACTACTAGTTAAGTCAAACTTGGTAACTAGATGTATTGTGTATGAATATATACCCAACCTAACATTAAAAACAAACTCTGTAGCAGCTACAATATTTTAAGCCATTACCAGTGGATCTTTTTTCAAATATATCTCTAAGTCTTCCAGTAATTACTACTTGTATGCAACATACCATTTTTCTGTCTCGTTAAGAACACAATAGTATAATTAGGTCTTTTGCAACCCCCTCAAACTGTTTAGGATAACTTGTTATAAAAGATATAAAAAAAACCCCAAAGCCTTTTTCTCCAATACAGGATTAAGAAAAATCCTGTATTGCAGAAAAAAAATCCCCTCACTGGGAACACACTTTAAAACAAGGCCAGATCTCACAGATATGTCTACACCAACAATATTTGGCTCCATCAGTTATCTGTGTCAATAAGACCTTATGTACACACAAGAAAAATTTGGTATTTGTTGGAAAATCACAGATTTCATAGAATATGTGTTATGTGTGTGGTGACATTTAATATAAATCAAACTACTAAGTCAAAGTGAACAGCTCTGTGCAACCCCTTGAACTGGCTAAAACAGGAGTAGCTCTTTAATAACCATCCGGTCAAAAGTGCTTCACTTAAGGCCCAGTAAACTGCATATCAGTTGAGGTAGCTGAATTCACTGCAAAGTATCCAGCTTTCCTCTTTCTAGCTGTCATTTTTTTCGTGGTAATTCATTAATTTCCTAAAATTTACCACTAAGGCAGAAAGAGACGCAGAAAGACAATTCAGAAGCAACTGCAACCATTGTGAAATAAGGTGTCACAGCACAATAGCATTTCTCCTGATGCTAGGATAGAAAGAAGATTAAGAAAGCTAGGAGGCTATGAATCTGAGCTATAAAACTCTAGTTTAAAGATTTTCACAAATATCTATTTTCCATCTGTAACCTCATATCCTGTTTGTAAATATTTGATATATAGATCCTTCTGTTTTATTGTTGAGCCTGTCTAGAGCTAGGATGGGGAGGAGGAGGAAGATGAGAGATGGATCAGAAGAAAACTGAAGTTCTTAACAGCATCCAGGGGCTAAGGAGTGTTTCCTGTCAAAGATCAACCTGCAAAGAGTCCAGGTGGGAATTGTACTGCCCATGACAGCTTCTGGGAAGAAGCTCCCTCAGGCAGGTATAAGTCAATAAATACTCTTTTGCAAAGGAAAAGTGGTTGAGAGACACACCAACAATTCTGGGTGAACCATGTAGTATTATAATCCTCAGCAAAATGAAGCTGACAAATGTTTTCACTCCCCAAAAGGTGGCATGCATCCAGCAGAAAACACTAAAAATGTTAAAAATCCTGGAAGGAACAGGAGCACCAACATGCATTTTAAAATCTGAAATCCAACTCCAGTCTTTTGTCTGTAGCCATTGAATGGACGTGGCTTGTATTTTCTTGATGGCATTATTCCAGTAAGCAACTTTATTGGCAATAGAAGTGACAGTCTTTAAAGCAGTGATTAGAAATGACACAAAATAATTTTTAATAGAGCACTAAAAGTTGGAAATAGCAGCAGTAAGATCATTCACAATCACTGATCATATTGCTTTTGCCAAAGAGATACTTAAATGACTTCATACCTTAATTAAAACGAGCTAGTTGAAGCAGAGGAATATGCTATCATGCACAGGAAAGGTTCTGGAGCAGCTGGTAGCACTGTGCTGTGCCACTTGGGTTTTAAACTGCTCAGCCACACCTGGCTGATTCACCCTCTTGTCCCTCAGGTTCCACTGACACTACACTCCTGCCTGACTCACATGTTTGTCAGTTTTGCTGCTTTCAGCTGTAGAGAGATGACAAGATGTTTCAGCTGCCATCCAGCTGGTTTTGAGTCCCCTGACTTTTTCCTTCAAACTATCAAAAGCTTGACACATAAGATGTCCAAAATCCCCAGAAAGCAGATTCTGACCTGAATTAAAATCAGCATTCCCCCACATCAGCAACTATTGCAAGGAATGTCTCTTCTGAATTAAACTCACACACCACACTGGCTTTGCCATCTCTAACACCTGCACAGCAGCATGTGGATGTGAGACCTTTCAAACATCCATACAGAATATAATATGCACCATTTTCTTCCTGGAGAGAAATTTGGGAGGCAGGAGAGAAGAGAAAGAAAAGCACTACATGAGAGAGTAGTCATCTTGATTAAACCAGTACAAACTGATGCTCAGACAGCCTGGTACAGACGGTAATGGTGCAAAACACAAAGAATAGGGGCACAAACCTTTTTTGAAATGGGGATTTTAAAAACTACCTATTTTCCAATGTAAACACAGCTCAAACGAAACCACATGCTTTGAGAGCCTTACTCCATATTCTTTGTGGAAGTACCTTCAGAGGAAAACTTACTGGCTGTAGATGTGACAGTCTTTAAAGCAGCTATTGGTTTAAAAGAAGGCAAGTTGTGGAGACCTGACACTATTTGAAATGCAACCATAGTGAAATGACAAAAAATTTAATGTTCCTTTGCCTGATCCAACCAAAACCCAAACTTTCTATTTCACTTAACTCACAAGTTTTTGACAATCACAAGTCACCAACTGCTTCAGAAAAAATCATTGCATCAACCCAGCTGCATCTGGGAATTCTAAGTATGAGAATGAGAACTATTTCAGCTCAAAGATGGCAGGAGGAGCATCAGCCTCTACAGGGCTGCCACAAATGTGTCTGCCCTTCTCCAAACCCCCCAAAACCCCCTGCATCATATAAACTCATAAAACTTGCTCTCACTTATCAAGACCAAAAATATCTGCTCCCTGACTGCCTCTGGGCATTCATAGAGAATCACAGTATGGCTTGGGTTGAACAGGACCCCTAAAGATCCCCAGTTCCAGCCCACTCCCATCCCTGCCATGAGATGGGATGCCATTTACTAGATCAGGTTGCTCAGGACCCCAACCTGGCCTGGAACACTTCCAGGGATGGGGCAGGCACAATTTCCCTGGGCAACCTGTTCCAGTGTCTCATCACCTTCACAGTAAAGATTTTCTTCCTAATATCTCATCTAAACCTGTCCTCTTTCAGTTTGAAACTGTTGCCACAATGCAGCCTTCCAGTACCTAAAAGGGTTTTATGAAAAGGAGAGGCAATTTTATACAGGCAGATAGTGACAGAACAAGGGGCAATGGTTTCAGTTTGGTAGGTCAAGGTGGAGTTGACAGGTCTCTGCCTGTTATCTTGTTAAAAAACATTTAAATATGTGACTTTTTATATAATTATATACAAATATATTTAAAATTTAAACACCAAGTATATTTGTTGAGGGATAAATGCCAAATGGAATAAATAGAAACCAGCATTTCATGAGGGGGCGGGGGGGAGGGAGCAGGAGGGTTTGGGGTTTTTTTTTAAGGATCATATGCAACATGGAGCAATAATAATTCCAGTACTACCTTAGATTCTGGTACATGTTACATGAAAAGCCTCACTATGAATCCATTTCCAGTTTTCCTGAAAAACCTCTCAGCAATTTAGTAGCATTCTACATAGGTGTCCAGATTTATTTATTAGGATTGATACAAATGCTTTCAACTTCATTATATTTTATCACTTAGAGAAGCAGATACACTAAGCTGAAGATAAACAGGGACACAGGACAAAACAATCCCTTTTTTTCCCCTTCATTGAAAATGCTCTCTAATATCTTAACTCCTACTCCTGTTTGCAAACCAGTTTTCTGCCAGTGTTCTTCTGCTTTAAGGCAAGGTTTCAGATTTTCACTTTTAAAGCACCATAACTCTCTGCCCTACCAAAATCTGTCCTTATTGCCTTATGTACCATGGACCTTACTCCACTTCATTAAACCTTTCATCTCCTTTTCTTTGCATGCTCTTTTCATGGTATCATTTCTGTTCTTGAAGATATCCAGTGCACCCTCTTGCTCATTTTCCCAGATGAACCCCTAAATCCTAAAAAGCCTTTAAAACAAGCCCAACAATATGTTAAACACTGAATTCAGCATTCTTTCTTCAGTGTAACACCCACCTAAGCCCATATTAGTGCCTTACAGGGTGCTATGGACCTTCTCTAGGATTTCCTTCTCTATTGAACATGGGGAAAAAAATCCCAAAAACCATAAAGAAATTATTTTTGTGTCTAAAAGTCATTCTGCCTTCTCATTCCTCCTGCACTTTAATTGTAAAATGTCAGTTATGTACAGATTCAAAACAGATGCCCACGAAATAGTCATTGAAAATACATATTAATATCTTCACAAAAGCTGTATTAAAGCTCATGCAAATTTGATGGGTAGATGCAGAATTTTCCCTAGCTGCATGTGTAGTATTTACAGAACATCTAAACACGAATGCCTTTGATTCCCTCAGTACTTTTTGTTACACCCCAGGGTTTCACATTCTGAATGCAGGGATGGAAGTTAACAACACTGTTTATACTTTAGAATAATTATTTTTAAAAAAATAGATACAATATAAAATAATATATATATATAATTTAAAAATAATAAATTTATAAATAAATATATATAATATACTATATATAATANATATAAATATATAAAAATAGATATAATAGATAAAAAGGTAAAAAATCATTGCTTCAGAGGCTGATTTGGTGCAAAGCATCTTACAGTGTGAAGCCTCCAGCGCTGCTGCCACAGTCGTGCTCCAGGGCTGGCCGAAGCCCGCTCCTAGGATGACACCCGGTGGCCAGCAGAGCGAACAGCACGGTGCGGTCCCTGCCCTCCGGCCTCCCTGCTGCGCTCGGGGGCAAGAGCCGCCACTGCTCATCAGCGGGAAACCCTCCGCACAACCTGCAAATCGCGGGGAAAGCCCGCCTGGAGTTCAAATGGAGATGCATACAAATTTTGAGTAACACAATGTTTTGGTTAATTAAACGCCATCTTTTTTTTCTTCTTTTTTATACAGTTGCATGAGACTAGTGGCTAATGGGTTCAGAAAGCTCGGAATTAGATTTCTTATTTCATTCTGGAAAGAGCTAGCAGTGAGTGAGTGGCATTTCCAAAGTGCGACTATGCGTGTTCAAGATTAAACCAAAACCTGTTATTCCAAGGTAGGGAAGATTAGTTTATCTGCTCTTAAACACTAGAGGACTGAAATGCATTCATTTAGTTTTAAGTTATTGGAGAAAAACTCCAAATTAGAGGGAGACATTGTCAGGCTTTAAATAAATTTGAACAAAGTAAAACTGTAACAGTGCTTCAACAAGTCATCAAGTTTAAAGCAAGGAATCATGGTCTAGAAAAACAATTGGCAACATCAGCAAGACTTAAGAGCTTCTTGACACATTTCATTCTGATTAAGTACCACATGAGTCAGAGCAGAGCTTTTCTTAGGTAACAGCCTATTCAAAATTATTTAATAATATTCAGTAGTTTTTACAGTGTTACATTTATAGGACTTCTGGAAAGTGAAACAGAAAGAGAATATTTATTACTAGTCAATTTTTATATATCGTATTTCTTAGATCAGAGTCAAAATTCCTGGTGATGTCCTTACACCTCTCTTAAGAGCAGCTAGGGGTATCACAGAAGGTATTTTCCCTTTTTTCCTTTGGACAAATACTAGCTTTTTCTCTAGTAAGTACAAAGTCAAGGAAATAAAATTTCACAGACATCCTCGCACAATGAAAATTTTTAAGACAATGTCAACTCTGAGCTTCCTTAGGTGACTCTTGTACCATTATCCTCACTGGGCACGGGTGTGAGGGAGGTGGTGGGCACATACCCACACTCCGCAACTCTGAGCCCTGAAAACTGGTTTACCACTTTCTCATCTNATGGTGGGCACATGGGTATGTATGAGCAATTTGCAATTCCACACTCTGCAACTCTGAGCCCTAAAAACTGGTTTACCACTTTCTCATCTCAGCTGTGCCTTAACATCTCTACTTAGAAAGATAACTGTTAAAACAACAAAGATAATTGTTTATGCAAGCATAATGAAATTATTCAGGTACTTTGTCCGAAGCAATAGTTTATTAAGACACGTTAGCATGCAACAGCTGAAAGAGATTACCACTGAACACAGAACAGCAGGCGTAACAAACTACACCAGTCTGGAAACAATGACAAAAATGTGTCACTTATCAGTAAGTTATACACGTACTCTCGCTGGCCAACCAATCCTGCAAGAATTTAAAGCTTGTGGCAGATCCAGTGACTGCATGAAATCTAAACAAATAAGAAGCATAGCAATGGGAAGAATGACCTCCTACTGTATTAAGTTTAAAGCCGGATATTGCCAAGAGACATGTAAAGCTGTTGCAGTATGCACACGGTTAATCCTTGAGATACCATGGAACCAGACCAAAGATAGCATTGGGAAGGCAGATGGAGGGTTAAAACACAGCCTTAAAAACTGCTGCCAGCTGCCAGAGCTGAGCAGGGGTTCAAAGCTCTGTGTTCCACAAGCAAGGCTGTGACTGAGCAGCCTTCAGAGAGAGACTGTTCAAGCATCTCCTTTGATCTTATTTTTCAGTGGATGCAGCCATGTTTTTCAACAGTTGAAAAGTTTTTAATTTCTAAGTTCACTTGCTCTCTGTTCACTGAAGAATGAAAACTCATTATTAGCTGGGAAGTAGATATAGTAATTGCCAATGTGCTACTATATTTTGTACTCTCTCTTCCACCTGCTCCCTCATGCTAGATTTATATGTAAAGCCAAATTATAGTCTAACTGTACTAGAATCAGGTGCAGGAAAACAACAAATTTACAATATCAATGTTAACCAGCTATAAGTTACCAAAGGAGACAGCACAGTATTTCAGACTGCTGTATTTACACCCAGACCAACTACCACTATGCACATGTTGTCATCTTCATAGAACTTCACATATATACTGTATCAGGGTCAAAAGAGCTAGGATTTGGGACCAACAATTTCATTTGAGGCGGTTGAGCAATCCCATAAAGAATCAAGAACAATCTCAGTAACAGTATTTTGCAATGGTGGTTTCTTTCACGTATTACACTAAATCTGCTGTGGAGTAAAATTTGCTCCACATGACAGAAATTCCGCCTGCATGTTATTTCAAGTTCTAACTTTCCAAATTCCCTACCCTTCTCCTACATGAATTTCAAAAGTCACATCTGTCTTCTAGAGGAGAAAAATCAAACACAGACATGCACAACCATCCTGCTCTCCTCCCTAAATCATAAGATAATCTTCCAGGTTCCAGAAGTGAAAGTATAAAAGCAGAGAAGCAGAGGCAAGCGCCAGTTCCAAACCCAGAAGAGGCAGACAAATGCAGAACTCATATCAGTCACATCCCTGCTGTCCTCCTAGCTCATTATTAACTCCTGGATCTCTGGGAAATCCACCATAAAAAGTTGCCTCATGTTAAATAGTCAAGGTAAAATCTTTACTGATATTCAGTTGCTTGATCATTAGATTGCCTTTAGTGAAAGAATTCTCTTCAGATGATCGTTTTTCTACAATAGTTTGAACAGTTACAACTCTCACATTTTCTAAACTCACACCATGAATTACCCTGTGTGAGATTTTGCAAAGCATCTAAATGAACTCCTATGTAGTTCTGGCAACAGTGAAATTTCTTACTTCTTTGTGAAGGTTTCTTTCATTTTTGGCATGACATATACATTCCCAAATTTGACAGACACAGCAATAGTTAGTCTTGGCACTCACTGTTGTGCAACTCTGGCTCAAATGTTCATTCACGTACTTTGTTTTAAAGAATTCCCTCTGGCTGTTTCCTTTCAGCACAACTTTGCTTTTCATTATTGTTCCATGACACAACACAAAATATTTTTTTACAGAGGCACGAGATCAATGTATTTTGATACCTTACAGGATAACTCAGAATAATTTGCCATGATAAAAGCAGTGTGGGAGAAACTGATACACTTGAGGGCTGTGCTGCCATTCAGCAGGACCTTGGTGGGCTGGAGAGCTGGATGGAGAGAAACCCTGGTGAGATTTAACAAGGGCAAGTGTAGGGTCCCACCCTGGGGAAGAATAACCCAAGTACCAGCACAGGCTGGTAGTGGTACTGACCTAGAGAGCAGCTCTGCAGGGAAGGAGCTGGGAGTCTTGGTGGGTAACAAGCTGTCCATGAGCCAGCAGAGCCCTTGGGGCCAGGAGGGCCAGTGGGATCCCTGGGTACGTGAGGAGGAGTGTGGCAAGCAGGGCAAGAGAACTGATCCTGCCACCCTACTGAGGTCACATCTGGAGTGCTGTGTCCAATTCAATCCCTGCAATTCAAGGAAGATGAGGAGGTCTGAAGCATCTCCTTGAGGAGGAGAGACTGCAGGAGCTGGGCCTGTTCTGAAAAAAACAGACTGAGAGGGGACTCACAGCACTTAAATATCTTAAAGGCAGTGTCAAGAGAGTGTTACCAGACTCTTTTCAGCAGTACCCAGAGACTGGACAAGGAGAAATGACCACAAGAAGTTCCACCTCTACATGAGGAAGAGCTTCTTTACTTTGAGGGTGGCAGAGCACTGGAACAGGCTGCCCAGGAGGTTGTGGAGTCTCCCTCTCAAGAGGAGTTTAAAACTCAGCCGGAAGAGTTCCTGTGTCACCTGCCTGAGGTGACCCTCTCTTGGCAGGAGGTTTGGACTAGATGAGCTCCAGAGGTTTCTTCTAATCCTAACTATTCTGTGATTCAGCATCAGTTCTTTAGATTTATAAATTTTAAAAAACAAAAAACCAAAAAAACCAAAACATTTTCTTTACTTAGTTTTCCTGTTGTCCTCTCATATTTACTTCTATCTTTTCCTTACAGGATCACCATCAGCTAGGAACCCTTTTTCTTTTTTAATTTGTACATTATCTCCTGTTCTTTAAAATAATTTACTATGTTAAACAGATGCATAAACTCTTTGTAATTCCAAGCCACATATAACCCCCCTCTCGCATCACTGATAATGTGCAATGGAGATCTGCCTGTTTTGCCCACCAGGATATGCTTTTCTTTTTATTCTAAGCTGAGCTGATGACATTGCACTTGTAACATTTAATTAGAATAAACTCTTTTAAATGGCAGAGAGAGAGGAGAAGAAAAGACAAATGAGTCAAGTAGGGATGACAAAGCTCTCAAGGACTAAGAAACAGTTGTATTAAACCCCCAGCAGAGACTCCACCCTTACTTGACAAGAATGTGGCTGCCATACAAAGTTCCTGTAAACATTGCAGGAAGATATTTATACACATGAACGAGAAGAGTCCAAGGACAAAAGACATCTAAGCTGTGCAATGCAGAAACTCAAGTAAATAGAATTCAAGTAAATAGAATAATATCAGGAATTAAAATCCCTCCAGCATGGCACCTTTTACAGTTTGAAAACCTCACATTCATTTGTGGAGATGACAGGAATATTAATTTTGCATTCTACATTCTTGTTTTACATTATTTTCCAGCATCACCCATCCCTAAATGTATACCAGAAATGAATACCTTATCTTTTGTTTGATGAAAAAACTCAACTAATTTTTTCAAATAACTTTTGCAATTAAAATAATTAATAGTTAAAATTTTACTACTGAGTAAGCATGCAGTTGTCACTGCACTGCAGGTAAGTTCTTTAAAGTTATACACACGTAAACATGCACATATAAAAGGTGAAAGAGACACTGCCTCTTGTGTAACACAAACAGAACAGACTCTTCTTACAGTCATTTAATCTGCTGGTATTCTGGAAACAAGGATGCACAAGTTAAAAACCAGGATTTTAAACAATTAGTAGGATAAACCAAATGAAAAATTACAAAAGTCAAGGAAAGTTAGTAATAGGAAATTGGGTTTTACTGAACATCTGGATTGTGCAAATAAGGTTTTATTTATTGAAGGAACTTGTTTCCCCTCTGCTAGCAGGTCAATGAATGTATTAATAGGTACTATTAGTAAATGCAACTATCACTTTTTAAAAGACAAGTGTTACCATGGTGACTCTACAGGGAAAAATCATGTAAAGTCATGATTAAAAAGGTCAGGAAAGCCAGCCTTACATTATGCTTACATTTTTCCACAGTAAAAGAAGTGCTACAGCTGCCTGTAAAATTAATGTAGAACACTTGAGATTATATATATATATATATATCTATATCTCACAAAGAAAATAAAGCCTGGAGGAGATGCATGGTGAACCCCAGAGACTGATCACCAGCTTGGCACCAAGGTAGTAGTGCCAATACACAAAAATTAAAACATGCTTACATTTATGTCTTTCTATAGCCTGCCCCCTGAGTAGACAACACCCTTATTTTTACAAAGCTCCCAAGGTGGGACACTGATGTCCTAAAACATCGGCAAATATCCCAATCAGGTGCTCTGCAGGAGGTCAAACTCTCCCTTTCTCTTTCATTCCATCCAAAGGATTGGTTGTCCTGCCCATTGTAACCTTCCCCTCTCCTGAAGTATGAGACACAAGCTCACTGTGAACGCTCCCCTTCCCAAAGCCAAAAGCAAAGGTGCCACTTAAATTTGTCCCTTGGCTCTTAGCAGGCCACAGTGAAAGCACAGAGATTCATGGACAGCAGCATTAGATGGATGCGTCTGCAACTGTTCAGAGGCAGCTGTGATAATTAAATGGTGGCTGTTGCCATTCAACTTCCTTTGGCAACCTCATGAATGATCAAATTGACTCTTAAGGCATTTTTATATAACTTCAGAATACACAACAGGTTGGAGTAAATGTGATCCATGTCTGTGCTGCTTCTCCAGACAGAAATCACTGAGATTTGTTCCAAGTGACTGATGATAGATTTTAATGTAATTTTGAGAAGACACAATATTCTCATTCCCAAAAGGGAATAACACAGGGAATACTGAGAAATTGAAGGAATTCATACCTTCAATGTGTCAGTACAGCAAAAATTTGAATAAGCCAAACAAAACCACCACCACCACACACAAAACAAAAGCAAAACAAAGAAAGCAAAAAATCAAGCGAACAAAAAAGGCCACAAAAACACATAAATGAAAAATTACTCTTCCAGAATAAGTACCCAGTGCTGAATTATCACAATTCTCAGGCAAAAGCCTCTCTCCTTCAACAAGGAGAACACTATAATAGGTATGACACTGATCTTTTCAGTCTTCATTTACTTTAATATATTAGAGAGAAGAGTTAAGCATGGTGTCTAGAAGGGATCACCTCGAAGAGAAAAGAAAGTAAAATAAATGGAAAACACACTGGATTTTTTTTTCCTCCAGGTAGTTTTGGTGACAAAGGTCTAAGACACGTGTGACAAGTCTACAAGCTTTGTTGCAGCAATGTAATTATATGTCATGGCATTCTACATCTGACATTTATTGAAGTTGTCTTCCTGGAAATAGAGCAACCAGATTGCAGCAGCTCACAAGAAATTGCAACCCTTCAATGGAATATAAAATTAACTTTTTTTACCTTTAAAATTAGGTAAGGTGGCCTTTCAAATAAATTAAAAGAAAATAAACTTATCAGTAAATTGAAATACATATAGCTCACTGATTAAAAGATACTATGGGCTTCAAAATCTTTGGTGAATTTTTAATCTAAGCTACCAAAAAATCCACTAACATCCCAAGCATGATTTAAAAATATATTATACTAAGCAAGTATGTAAGTAGATGCAAGGAGAATGAATTTCATGCATTCTCAGAGCATAACAGAATTGACAGATTAACAGTATTTCTCCTTAAATAAATGACCAATTGGTCACAGCTTCACTTTAAGGAAATGAGTCATGAAGAAATGATAATAGTGATAATGGCTGCCTATCATTTAGGTTATTTAGGATACAGAATGCTGCAGACCACATATTACACTTAAGTACTATGTAATAAAATAAAATTAGGGAACATTCCAGAAGACAGTGTTTTGTAGCCCTCCAATCCCTTAACTGAAATACAGACAATACCTACAAAACTACAGGTTAAAAATATGGTGATAATCAAGTACATCATGTGTACACAAGAAAACACAGAGGAAAAGAGGCAAAATTTGTTAAGAATATTGCACCACCTTGCTAAAATCAGTGTCTGATATTTTTGATCTACTTTTCAGATTTTAAATTATCAAATAAATGTTTTGTTACCCATAATGTTGATGTTCAATCAAAATCTTTAGAGGAGGAAGAGCAAATCTATTGTGAATTCATCTTTGGGTGAAACATTTAGTTATAATAGCACAATACATTATTCAAAGCTACTGTTATATATACATGCTAAATATATCTCTCTATATTTAGCATTAAAATTACTGCACTGTAAACTCACGGCCAAGACAAGAATTCACTTTTGGTGATGACCACACAAGACTTTTATAGGATGAGTTCAGCCAAATTGTTTTTCAAAAGAATTTGTTCAGCCTTGTAATTTTGTTTTTAAAGATATCATTTCATTCTCCTTTCCAGGACTTCATTAGTCTTCCATATCTCTTTTTACATCCAGTGCCTCTGCCCTCAGTTCAATTATTCTCCATTCACTGCTAAACATCAAGCCTCAAGTCACTCTAAGTCAGATCAATGACTCAATCATGCAAATCACTCCAAGTTACACTGCAGATCATGTAGGAGATCTGTCTTTCACACTTCAGTGGAGCTACAAAAACCATCTGAAGGAGAGGAGGACAGTTACAGTAGGACACCTATGAATTCCACCAAAATCCATCCCAATATTGACTCTACTGGGAGATGATGCACAACATGATGCAAAACTGGGGTGTTCTGATATTTTATCTAGGACAAACTCACCCAGCTTCACTGGCTCCCAGCTCAGGATTTGCTAAGCTCTAACTCACACCTGAAGTAGTTTGGTAGTTTGGTTTGATATGAAAGGATTTGATTACCATGTAAGACCTTTTAATCAAAGAGTTAATTTAGCATTTCTTCTTCTACACCAACATTACATTCAGCCAGGTATGAAGCCTCTGCAAACTGCATTCATGGAAATTAGCCAACCAGTATTGATCTCTGTACAATTTTTATCAAAACAGAAAAAATATATTAGCTCCCAATATCCACTGTTTTTCTTATAAGTACACACATAAAAACCACATACACACCCGTGCCCTACCAACTGTTTAGCACACAGCTTAGGAAAGACTCACAGAGGAATTGTCACCAATAGAGATTCTAGAAATATTGCATTCCTGCTTGCCTTTATCCTGGAAAATAAACCTTAAAAGTTCAACTTTCTTGTCTACTGAGCACTTTACCTCTTTTTTAAGTTGATAAAAGAAACTGCAGTACCCAGGCAGACACAAAAGGGTAAAACAGGATCTTACTCTATTCTTAGTCTTTGAAACAAAAATGCTCTCATGAGTAACACATGGGCTCAAAATTCCCTATATGCCCAGATCCATTTTTGTCATGTAAATGGCCACAGATAGACACAGCCTTGACAACAATCACATGGGGATCTATGCAGTAACAAAATCATCCCTTACAGATAAGTGCAGGACCCCGCCCAAAATTTCTGAATGGCATTGTAGAAGATCAAAGATTATGATTAAATAAAATAACAGTGTACCACAGAATGGTCCACAGGTAGCAGCAGCCTTTCATATTGTGACTGTAGAAAATTGTTCACATTGTGTTCACGTTTCTTAAGGCATATCTGAAAACTGTCTGCTTGTAGCTGTTCCACTCATTTTACAGTTGGGGAAATGATTACTGGTGTAATATTATTCATGTATAGATACTCGTATATTACCTGGTCCTGAGACACCAAAAATATCTCTTCAGTTTCCAAAAGGAAGTGATATCAGAAAGGCATCTGCAGTAACTCTTTCAGACGTGCTGAAATAAACAATTTGCCACAGGGAGCATGGAAAATTCTACCACCTTCCTCTGAATATTGGTAACATTGCTTATTAGGGAGCACTGAGTCACTCAAAGTTATTTCATATCCAGGAATGAGTCTGGTAAACAGGTAGGTCATCTGTTTATATAGCAAGAGACTTTGGGCAGAAAAAATCCTTTAGAACTTGTGTGGTGAGGTCAAGGAGGTCAGTGTGCTCCCAGCATCCAACCTGCTTTTTTCCAAAATTCGTTTTGAAAGAGATAAATAGAGTACTCTACTTCTGAGTGGCCTCACAAAAGAAACCTCTACCAAAAAAAAAAAGCCAAAGTTCAGGCTAACTTTTTTTGCTGAAAGAACTGTATTCACAGCTCTATAATGGCCCTTAGACTACTAAGAGTGAATAGAATAAAACTGATGCAGTCTAAACTGAAAATGAAAGAGGATGAGTCATGAATATTTCTGTCTTATGTATGGCCTCTTTTGATAGTAAAGCAAATAAAAGCACTTTCAAACCCAATAATGCTAACAGATCTATTTAGGATAGATGTAAATTTCTGAAAACAAATTACAAAATAAAGGATAAATACAATCATAAAGAATTGATCCTGACAACAGATAAATAAAATTAAGTACATATATGCTAACTGCATAATCAACCATACATGAGTGTGTGTGCACAGAATCCAATAGGTACAATCAAGATTGATAGAGCAGCATTCTTCACTCACAAAAAACATAATATTTTAGCTTTGCTGCACAGTTACCTTCAGGTAAGTGTAATAGCTACAAAACATTCTGGCCAGCATTTATATCGCTTTATAACATCTCATGCTGCTCCATCTCATGTGGACCCACAGTTCCACATGGTAACTTACAGGAAGGGGAATGTTTTGTACCTATTGAGAAAAGAACCAGTGAGATGGGTACACAACATGAATAGTTGCTTTGCATAAATGTGTTAGCCCATAAAGCTGGGGTTTTTTTGGTAGATTTTGATGTAATTTAGATGGGAAGGAACACACTAACCCCTTCTTGTCTTCATACACTCATTTTTTCTACACACCAGACCTGTCACATTTACCAATGTCATGGCAGAATGCCTTGGGGACAGCTTTAAGAGCTTTGATGAGTGTGGACAGGCCTTCATTTCCACACAGAAATGGTAAAATGTCTGAGGCAGAGGAGTAAAAAGAAATTTAGTACAGGGAAAGGTATAATCAAATCATTCCTCACATCATGACGTACATCTGCCAGAAAACATTACCACAGATATGTCAAGGTTTCTTGATACTGTTCCAGAAGAGAGTCCTGATTAATGTTGAAACAATCCAGGAAAAAAAAAAAAAAATGGAGCCACCTTAGCAAGGTAAGACCCAAATATTTTCTTTTCACTTGTTGACAATGGCAGGAGGCTAACTAACTCTTTGAAGAAGAAAAACAAGGCAAACCCTTTCATCTTTGAAAAAATACCCATTTTTCTTCTCCTAGTTACATAACAATAGAAAATTCTAGAGAATTGCATCCTGCCTTCCTTCCTTTTTTGGATCTTAAATTAAAGTTCTCCTTTGAATTAAGACTTCTGACACAGAGGTACAGAACAAAGCAAAACCAGAACAACAAAGAAATTTTAAAAACAAACAAACAAACAAACAAAAGAAAAGAACAACAAAATCCCAAGCAGAACCTAAACCACCCTCCAAACTTTCCTGTATTTCTGCCCCTCTGTGTGCAGAGGAGCTCCTTCAACTTTACTTCTAAGTTTTTCATGATACTTAATCAATATTCAGATTTAGCCATCTAAAAAATAAGATGCCATTTATACCCTTGAATAATTTCCTGAGGTTTATATTAGTTGCTAAGTGAGTTTGACTAACATAATGCATTCAGATCAAATATACCTGGCCATAACATTACTATTTATTAACATGCACAGTATTGTACAAAACATGAGCTGGACCTCATTTAGTCAGGCTAAACTTCCTGATGACTAAATCAGAATAATTCTACAGGACAAACCTGGACAACAAAGAAATTAATATATTTCAGTGAGAATTTTCCCTGCAGCAAAGTAGACTGCTCCTATTTATCTATGAACCCCCCTGCTAAACAGATACTAAAGACCAAATACACAGCCAGATCCCTCTCACCTTCCCACACATTTTCCTTCTATTTAGACTACAAATAGGATTTCAGATATTTATCTCACAAGGATTAATACATTTCCACTATAAATCTGGCTCCTGTACTGCTGTGTAAGTTACTCAAGAGCTCCATAATCAAAACAGAAGTATAAATTGCAACTGATTAATTCAAGGTGCAGAACTGGAGAATGGACTGCAAAATCTTTCCACAGATTTCAAAGTTATAGCTTTTCAGATACACCCTGCTGTACAGTCAGTCACACTGCAGAGTTCAGATCCAGATTTATTATGTGCTTATGTGCACTGAAAAGACTTAATCATCAGCTTTTCCTCATAAAAGCCTTACAGTCCCAACTTCATTTAGATCCAGAGAAGACAGATTTTTCAGCAAGACATTGCCTTTTTCCTGATCCATCCATCCAAGGTTCTGTCTGTTCAGGAAAGGCTCCCTATTCCAAAAAGCACTTAAACCATCACATAGTTTCCTCAGTTATCATATCTATATGTCAGATGGTGAAAGCCATACTAAAGCACAGACAGAATGATTTTACGGTCATCATCTTTATTCTGAATTTCTCTCTTCCATGCCAGGGATTATTCTCTTCCCCTTCTCCTAAATTACAGAGCAATTTATTACAACTTTTTACAGAGCAACAAAAAAGAGATCACTCACAGACATGAATTAGCTCTGCTGTTTTATTTTTTTTTTTAATAACAAGAATGTTGGTTTCTAAATCTTTGTCTTTCAAAGCCATTAAGAATTCCAAGACCATTGGTAATTTTATTTTTTTTTCGGCAGAAGGTCCACAAATTTTGACCAGTATAGGGCAAAGCCCAGAATTTGTGACTACTCAGTTGCCTCTTTGCAGAAGCAGTGAATTGCAGGATTCCACCCAAAATTTGTCTGCCTAGACCTTATCCTTCATCAAAGTTTACATCTGCCTTTTGCAGGAAGCTGTTCCTTAGGACAGAAGCAGCAGCACCAGCCTGATCCATGATGTCAGCCCTTGGCACTGAGCCTTTGCTGGGGGGAACACAGCAGACGCCAGCAGCTCCTCCATCTGCTCTGCAGCTCAGCTACGCTGCGGGCAATCGTTCCTGCAAACCTTTCTCCTGCCCTTCCCAGAAAGATTACCCAGTCATCAGTGTCCCTTCTGGAATACCACTCAGGGATGTGTCTTTCGTATGCAGCACAGCCTGCCCTGTGAAAGGAAATCACAGCAGTTGTTGCAAGACCACCCATGCCACAAGGCTGAGATGATGTGGATATCAAATAGTGTCCTATGATAACTGAGAATGGAAGATTTTGCATTGAATTCATCAAGGCTGAAAAAACATAGTCTTTCAAGAAAGGAATAAAGGTAAAAAAAACTAGAAAACTTATCTTTTTCTTTCATGAAGGTGATTTTTACGCACAAATGGTCAGTTTTCCAAAAGAACCCTTCCCACACACCCTCCCCACCATGAAAATCCTGGTAGTTTGTATTGCCACATGCCAAATAAACAGTATATTTAATAAAACGGGTAAGTAAAATGCTGGCTTTGGGTGAATACCCTTTAGCCTCCCTTCTACAAGCTAAAGATCATGCTATTCTACATTGACACAACACAGAGTTTTGTTTTCTTTTAACTCTCAATCTTGGTTTCTGTTACAAAAAATAAATATCGAAGGAGAGAATATTTCTTCTATCTTTCAATGTATCTGTTTTGACATGTGCTTTTAGTTCTCCCTTCCCTGCCACTGTCCACAACAGCACTGTCTCTTTTTCCTCTCCTTAGATATTGCACAGATTTATTTTTAACTTTTTTTTTTTTTTTGCATCATCCTGTATGCACTGAAGCCCTTTCATCATTGGATATTTTTCTGGAGAACGCTGCAGTTTGAACACGGTAACTGTGACCACACGCAGACACCGCAGCACAGGCAGCGTGTGGCAGCCTCAGCTACTGGACACAAAATATTTCAGAAAGTCTTTCTAGCATAGTGCATGCACTTTGTCTGCAGCTTCCAGACAACCTATCATATAGCACTCAAGGCAGACAGAGCTTTTATGGGAAACACATGGTAAGCAAAAGTCATGACCTACTTAGTAACTAGAATTAAAAGAAACTTTGAAAACATGAGTCCAGCTACCTTTTGTGCTCCCCAGAGAAGCAGAAGTCATGCTGTTGAAGTCAGTGGAACTACAGCAGTAAAATCCTAATAGTATCCCCAAATTAAGACTGCTGAATAGCCTTGATAATGATTACTGAATAAAGAAAACTTGTGTTTTGATTCATTGATCATTCATTTGAATCGATACATCAAAACCACCCCACCTGCAAGACAGACAATATTTGTTCCTCCTCTAACTGATCCAAGCCATTTTTGGGGTGATTCAGAGAGGTGTTACAGAACTGTATCTGCCCTCAGGATGGATTCTCCAGCATTCATTGATATCACACCTCCCAGCAACTCTGCTCTCTCTTGCATTTACCAGTTACTGCCCTATCCCATGATTCCAGTTCAAGGACCCACAGTGGCACTGGTGGCAGAAACAGAGAGTACTAAAGGCTGATTTACCCAAAGGAACTCACTGGACAGCCAGTCCCAGGTTAAGGAAACATAGAAGCAACACTTGAAGTACTTTCTCTCCAACTGCAGCAGCAATCTTGACCTAGCCATTAAGAGTTTTTCCTTAAGCATGTAAATTGGAAGCCTTTCAGGAAGAAGGCACCTTTCAAACCATCAAGCAGACAGCATCTTTTTGCAAGTAACAATTGCCATCTTTTAGTTTCAACTTTTGATTAGACATCCACTGAACATAGTTTGGTTCCCAAATTATAGGCTTCTGCACGTCCTTGCAGGGAAGATGCTGAACACTTTGCAGGCTTTTGAGGAAATAAATACTTTGAGAATGTTGGAAGAATGTACTTTGTAATTAGCAGCTTAATACCGATGACAAGTTGCAGAACAAAGTATTTCTGCAAGTCAAGAAAGGAAATCTAAAATTAATTCTCTGCAATCCACTATTAGGCAATGATAAAACCATAAGGTGGGGGCTGTCACAGGCAGAGGAAAAGAAGGGAATAAGGACAATGGTAAGTCCCTGAGCTTAGTTAGAAGAGAGCAACAAAGTGACACTGGCAGGATTCATGCCACATCCTGTGTTTCTATTTACATTTGGGGGAAAACCACAAAGCCTTACATAAAAATCAACCAACAAACAGAAAAAACCCACAAAGTGCATTACTGGAAAAGGTCAAAAATTGCACATGATCATTCTGGGGGAGCAGGAAGCTTTCTACTTCCCCATCATTGCAAAGAGAAGAATGTAGACTCACACTAAAACCACCAACTTCCTCACACAGAGAAGAAAAAATCATTCTCAAACATCAGACTGATTTTAGCATAGGAGAGCTTACACAAGGTAACACTCTGCAGAAATGAAAAAAGAAAGGTTAAAAAAGGGCATCAGTAGCACAAGCAATTTGAAAATGCCTGAAGCTTAATACAGATTTATTCTCCTTCCCATCTTTATTCCCTCTACTAAGGCTACACACTGAAGATTTGAATTTGAAAAGGACTTTCTCATCCTCTCCAGGGAATCAAAGCAGAAGGAAATCTTACTGCTGACTTTAGAACTCCATTAGTTCCCACAGCAACACACCCATCACAGACACACACCCCTGGACAGCCCTGGGAGCAGCCTTGCAAGAAATCCAGACCTTGTTTGGAGCAACTGCACATTTCAGAGACCAGTGCACTTCACTCAGAGCTGCAGCACAAGAACGATGCCTCTGGACAGTCGAGGGCTTCAGCAACCCTCTCAGCAGCTGGCACAGTCTGCCTCACCTCACTCAGGTGCTGCGCTTTGGAACCCATCAGCAGTGCTGTGCAAGCAACAGAGTCTGAGTGAATGAGTCTCCCAAATACCAAATAAACAAAACAAGACAAAAGCAGGGGCTTTGAAATAATCCCTCTAAAAACTGCTTCTCAACAAATATCACAACCCCATCTTCCCCAGTCTCTGGAACCGTTTGCTCTCATTTTTTCACCCCATGTCCCTAGGATTCTCAGTGCCTTGGCTGACATGGAGGAATCTGGTAAGGCTGATGATGACACATAAGAAAGTGAATTTATAGACATAGCTTCTCAAAAACAAATGCTTATTTCTGTAGGCAAAAATCAGGATATACCACCTTGACTTTTAGCAATGTTGCAGAAAATATGAACGCTTCTGGTATTTGATGCCCTTTTTTATCTAATTATTTTTCTGTGAAGAAAAAAAACATTTAAAAAATAAGGCTTTGTGATAATTAATTTAAATGGCCTCAAGTGGGAAATAGTTCTGTCCCAGATGATCCACAAATCTTACATTTTAAGTGAGAAAAATGTGAACACAAAGGAAAAACGATTTTTCTTTTGCCTTAAATGTATTGTTTCTACTGATTAATAACATCCTTTGAATTTTAATATCTTGGGCAATCATATTTACTGAAGACAGCATAAAAATATTATTAAATTTTCATAATACTACCCTGGGAGGCAGTTTGAAAACACAGTAGAGAGAAAAGGTGTATGTACTCCAGTATAACTTCTCAAAGACAAACACACTGGCTTATTTTTTTTCCCTAGGAAGTCACTGAACACTTTTCCTCTCAGCAAAATGGTCTCTGGGGATGTTGCATCTGAAGGATTTCAAGGAAATAATGACCAAAAAACATTCAATGCCATTTCCTCTCCCACCTCACACATGGAAAGACTGCCTTTTCCAGCTGGAAGCAGACTTCATCATTTTGTACTTACGCGTCACGTAAATTTTTCTGAAGTCACATCAAGAGATACCTGCACTGCCAATTTAACCTTATTTGTTCTTTTAAAACCATTTCACTTGCTGGGTGGTGGTGGTGTGCGTGGAAGCTAGTTTAGATCTATTCTGAGACAAAGCAACCTGCAGAAAAATAAAAAAAGAACTATTAGATTTATTATGAATTACAAAAGAAATTACTCTGTCATACTTTCTGATCTGTGTCGAGCTAGCTACTACAGAGAAAAAAGGATGACAGGTATTATTCTACTGAAGGAGCTCAGCCTGTGACACCAGCCTTGCCCAAAAGTCCTGTATGTAACAGTATCATAATTCAGGTCACCTGAAGACAAGCAAATTCAGAAAGTAGCAAGGAGGAAGGAGTGAGGGGGAAGGCGACATGCAGGGAGATGGAACATGCTCTAATTTTAATCCTAATGCCAAAGTCTTTATTCAAATAGTTTTACATGCAAAGTTCATTTCTTTCACGCATCCTTCAAATAGATCATCACTTGTATCCTGACCAAAAAAAAAAAAAAAAAAGAAAAAAAATTCCAGTTTTCCAGGGGGGGAAAAAAAAAAAAAAAAAAAACCAACAAAGAAAAAGGTATTTAGCATGCTGTGTTCTTAGCATGAAATGAAGGTTTATTACCTTAACCACAGTGCACAGTATTGAGATGTGCTACTCTTACTACCAGGCTAGGTCATTATCCATATCAGGCACTTCTGTATCACATTCTAAAATACTGAAACACAGAACACAGGGATGTACAGATTTTTACAGAAAGACTCCTGAGATAACTTTTATTAACAATGGAAGGAACAAACTTGCCAAATAGAGCAAATCTATATTTCTCTGTTTCTTCAGTTTCTTCAAGTTCCTGGATGTGGTACAATTGCCCAAAGCAGCTAATCTGGAAAAAAACCCCCATCTTTATGGGATTTCTTTCTGTATCAGATGAAGGGTCAGATTTTAAAGATAAGTGTCTTCCAACTGATACATAGCCCAGATATCATGAGCATAAATACACTGGACTTGAGGCTATGCCTTGAGTTACTCAAGATGCACATTGTCCTACATGAAGAGAAAGCCATTTCCAAATTGTGATGTGTTCAAAAGCATCAAATAATTTTAAAGCCACCAGTTGCTTCTCTGTTTTCTCTTTTCTTTTTTCTCTGTTTCTCTGCTTCTCTGTTTTCTCTTTTCTGGTGTTATTCTACACAGACTTTTGAGGTGTCAGCATTACCCATTCACATCCAGGAAGCCACTTGGATTAAATCCTAGATCACTTCTTTCTCACCATCCCTTGGCTATCTGAAACACAGACTTTCTTCCTAGCACTTAATCATGGCTTTGCAGAGAGTGGGGAGGAGCAGAAGGGCAACAACTTGTGTGAGTCAGAGCACATACAGCCACTGGCTCCAGTACTGGTAGCTCTACAAAAGGATCTGCCAGTATTTTCCATTTTCCTTTCAGAGCAATTTGGCTCTGTTTACTTCATAAAAGGTGATCTACATGTACTGGATGATAGAGCTTATGTTCTTTGCTGACAAGCTCAGAACTGAAAGGGATGTTTCTTCAGTACGACAGTAAGCAGAGTACTTCCCAAGGCAAGGATATTTACCTTAAATCACATTAGCTAGAAAGCATTTTGATGGCAAATGATGCTACTTTGCACTTCACTCTCTTTTAACCCCTAACAGTAATGTCATAATAGCTCCAGTCTTTTATTCTACCAGGTCACTTAAAATTGTCTACACGCAGTAGCAGCACTGCTCTCCAAAACTTAGAATAAACTAGCAAACCCAAACCCAGCAACAGCTGAAGTAATTTTACCACTTTTCTCCAAAAGACTGTATAGGTCCCAGATCAAGTTATGTGAAATACAGCATTAGACTCTGTGAGGAGAGAGCAATCAGAGCTCTGTGAGGAACATGCAAAATATTTTTTGCCAGCCCTTCCCAGGCAAAGAGATTAAGATGTAATGAAAAGCCAACTTCCTCTACTGTCATTTAATATCCACAAGCAAATTCAGTTGCATTTCAAATGTTCTCTACTGCTTTCCCTTCTTTGGGTTCTTTTTGCTGGGTTTTTTTTTTTTGCCAGACTTATTCCCTTATAAATTTCATTGTCAGTCACTTTTGCTGGAGAACCCAAGGTATACTTGCCACAAGGGGAACCTTCATCCCTTAATACCAGTAATGAAAATGTCTTAGGTTCTGCCAAAATATTCAGTCTGCCCTTTCTTCTCAGGGAATCATTTTAATTATTTTCTTCCTGTCACAGACCCAAACTTCTGAACAAAGTCTGATTTGTAGCTCAGATGTTTATAGGGCTACAAAATTTTACTGAACTTTCAAGAAAGAATTTATAGGCTCTATGGAAACTAAAGTATTTCAAATAAGACAGGCCAATGACTAAAGCAGTGTAACAAATTTCTTGGTCTTCTTTCAGAAATTTTTGCTTACACTTCTGATATCCTCCCCAGACTGTGGGCATACCTCATCTAAAAGTAAAAGGCTTCTCTTTATAAATGTCTAGCAAATGGAACTTTGCCAGGCCTATATTGGTTTCTTTGCATCTTATGTAGACTGCAGATGGCCCACAGGAAAATTAATGCTTGTATGATTGTTCTATTGGTTTTGCTTATGTCTATCTTTTAAAATTGTATATGACAAATAGTTTTCATTATGTTCCTTTAATCCAAAGTTATGTCACTTTTTCTACCATATTAAATCTTCAGATAAATTTTTGTGGCAACTGCAATCGTGTTTGTTGATTGGTTTTCAATCATGAAATTCAAAGTCACTTACCTTTTAAGAGCCCTGCCTAAAAACAATACCTATTTGCAAGTGATTTGCAAGAGTTTGACAACACAGATTCAAAGTTGACAAAGAGAATAACATGACTGTCAAAAGCCTTACAGGCCATGATACTTCAGCTTCACTGAATCTGAATATTCAGCTGAAGGCTATTATTTTGCCTTATAGTCAGTTTTTACCCTGTTTACCTCTGCATTTTGATAAAAATCTAGAGGCCTCTTAGAACATCTCCAGGGGTAACAGGAATTTTTCTTGGTCTTGGTGTGGGCTGCCAGTGAATCTGCTTGGAAGTCTAGCCTTATCCTAAAAATTCAAATTGGAAGGCCTGCAACATTAAATCTGCTCTCAATTCTGCACCCAAATTAATAGGACTCAGATCAATGAAGCCTGTATTCAGAGATGCTTAATTTTCTCATTTTTTTTCTAATTCATTAGGCTACATAACTCCTAACAAAACAGAGGCTACAATGCCCGTGACACTTAGACCAGTTAAGATTAGTTCAGTTTGAAAGCCCTCTGCATTGTTTTGATGAAAATCTCATTTATCACTGCCATAATAACTAGTAATTTTGAAATGAAGTGATCCAGTTCTCCGAACTCCCCCCTCTCTCTATCTGCTCAGGTTATTTTTCTTAACTACTTTTTTGAGGCACGAATCAAGACACAGTTCCATTTAGCAATCACCAAAGTTGTTGCTGTGTTCAGTGTTACACAGAAGACTTATATAATGTAGAGTGCTACAAGAGTTAATGTTATTTCTGTGTCCTGATTTGACAGCTCTGGAATTTAGTTTTCATGATGTTCCATTTTCACTCACTGAGCCTGCTGAGGCTCACAATGTCTGATGTCGTAATAGTACAAAGGGAAAATTATTGCAAAGTTCAATTCTATAAGAGTTTCTACCGCTGTTGTGACAGTTCAATTTCTGCTGTTGAAATTCTTTTAGAAGCTTGAAAAGAAAATGTGTGACTGATTGGTCCACACATGCTGCTGCAATTATTTAAACAGCATGAAAATTCTTAAGACCGTTCCATACCAAAGCCTACATACATGCAGCATTTGACCAAAAATTGTCATTTGAGAAACTTCTTAAAAGTTTCTAAATAAGCTCTATGGTGCATTTGTATTTTGGGTGCTACTTCTGCCACTTATAGGAAGGACCAAAAAAAGTACCACCAATCCTTGAAAACCTGGTAAAATTCATTATGATATGTACATAACCATGTAGGTGTGTAGATATAGATAAGCAGATATTCACACATGCACAACTGTACCTCTCTAGAGGTTTTATATACCTTAAGAAGACAAAGAAAACCAAAGGAATTTACTGTTTTCCATTTTTCCTCTCTGTTGAGGGCCTACTTTCCCATTAAAGTTTTTTTAATTCTCTAAATTAAAACAACTCAAAGCAGCTGTGGTGAGCTATTTCGAGTATAATGTGCTCCCCCATCACTACTAAAAAAGCACAGTAATTAAGTCCAACATGATCTCTGAACACATTCCCTACTGTCCAAAACTTCATTATTGTTCTTCACAACCAAATATTGATTATTTTTTCCTTCTGTAACCTAAAGCACCAAGACTAATTAATATTTAATGCCTCATAAAGTGATAACAAACCCCAGCTGTCCAGTTTTTTAACATGTGCCCACATCAAGTAGTCAAGCAGTCTAGAAAAAGAATCAAACAAACAACTGAAACAAACAGGCACCGAAAGCAAAACCACCAAACCATGGCCATTCTCACTCTCAAATGACACAGCACCCCCTAGAACAGTGTATACTCTCCACAGAACCCTCTGATTACTTTACACAGCCAAAAATCACCAAATGGTGAAGGACATCTGAAACTACTTTCAAATGCCATCCCAAATTCTTGGGCTACAATGTGCTCTCCCCTCAGCCAGCATTAATGACTGGGGCCTCACTCTGTTTTCAGTGAGCAATCTGAAGCCACATCACCTCAACATGGAAAATTCATGAAATAAACGTGTCTGGTCTCAACTGAATGAAAACAGACTGACTGAGACAGCTCCCTGGCAGAGAACCAAAGAGCAGCTTTGGAAAAAAAAGTTACATTATGGAGGGAATTTGCGGCAGGTGCCTTCACTTACCAGCTACTCAGATGCTGCCAGGTCACCACTGTTAAAGTCACCATGGCCCACAGAAACAAAGAAGATACAAGAAACTATTCCCTGTGCTTTTTAACTTCACATTACTTCCCATGAATATGATAATTCTATTTTTAATGCCTCTTAAAAGACATAAAAAGAAATCTATTTATATCAGAAGGCTCAAGAAAACTGTGATTACGTCTTGAGGGAAAGTTTTGTACTGTTTTTGGCTAGATGTACCAAGTAAGAAGTTATATATTTTATAGATTAAAAAAAGTCTAATCTAACGAGCAAACTACTTGCTGATTTCAGAGACTCATAAATTAGGAAGGGTATTTTTCATCTCTGGTTTTTAGTACAGGTAAGGATTTATTTAAAGTTTTACCAAGAAGCAAAATTCCCAATGAAGCATATGATTTACACTTGAGAAGAGAGAGTAAAATAATAATGATTTCTTCTGTAGAATTTTTAGTATTAACAGACTTAATTTAGCTGCAATTTTAACTATTGCTTCATCCTTTCCAAATTAGATTCTCCAAGTGGAAAAAAAAAAGGGGTAATACTCTTCTAAGATCACATGTACAGTTCCATTAGTGAATGAAAGTTCAATAAAGCAAGGGAGGGGATCAATATTTATGCTATGTAAAATTATTTGGCTCTGGGACAAACAAGAAAAAACCTTCCCTAATTATATAATTATAGCATACATATTAGTAAGCAGTGACACAGCTTATACAGGAAAAAAGAAAAGACTCTGTTAGAACAAGCAGTACCTGGTATGGGGATGATCCTTCACAATTTGCATCCTTCCCCCTTAATGATATTGACTGAAAGCAGTATTTGGAGCAGAACAACTCCATATAGGAAAGTTTTTCCAAGCCAGAAGAAGACACACACAAAAGCCAGGATTCCTCTCTCGCAGACAATTCCATATTCCAGCACTTTACAGCCAACACATGAGCCCTAGACACACCAAAGAAAGTCACCCTCCTCCAGAACATACCTGCTGAGGATAACCTAGATCCACCTTTCTTCCTGCCTATGGTATGTTTATTGTGAGTCTCAGGATGTCTCTCCAACACTGACTTCCTTTTTACCATTGCTTCCTGGCAATAACACAAGCTGCCACCACCACCACCAAATACAAGAAAATCAACACAATCAAACTTATGACTTTTCAACAGCAAATGTTTTGATACTGCAAGTCTTCACTTCTGCTAATCCAAAAACAACATAAAAGAGGAGACTAAGAAGAAAAGCCTTTCCCAGATCTAGGCTGGAAAAAACTACCCCAGCCTGCAGCCTTAATCAGCAGTAATCACCAGTAACCTCTGGCACCTGAGCTTAGACCAAATGAGAGATGGAACATATTGTAACCCTTCACATCTTTTTAAACTGTGGTATTTTTTCTACACCATTTCTGGTTTCTAATCATCCCTAAAAATGAAGTCAAGCAGTTTCAGGGAGATAAAAACAACTCTTGCATACCCATTGAGACTTTACACAAAAAAAACATTTCTATTTCACTTTTGTGAGGAATATGATTCATAAAAAAAGGAAAGAAATTGTAGTGAGTGTTTTGTTAGTTTAAAAATAAACATGGAATATGAAACAGCAGATATTTGGGCAAAGGAAAAAGCTATGGTAATGCAACAGTTTCAAGTACAGCTAAGGCTATGGTCAGGCTGTGGTGATTACCAAATTATCATAAAAATATATCACTAACATTCAAGATTTTTCTTTCATATCAATTCAATATCATACATTCTAAGAGAAAATTTTATCCACTATTGCTTAGTTAGAAGTAAATTACATTACTAATATTTTATCAATGCATTTCATTACATTATAATCATGTATCATTTTTTCTCTTTATTTTAGAATAAATAAAAAAATCCCAGATAATAGTCATATCTACTAAAAGTGAAAAGGAAGCAAAATTGTAATTAAGAGCAACAGCAACAAGAGAAGGAACATACGGCAGAAATTTAATTCTGATATTTAGAGACCAAACTATTAACTGCAAATCCTTACTGCTATGGATTAAAAAGGAATAAAGGCAGATGGCAGAAGTGATTACAGCACACTCCCTTCAACAGAAAAATTACTTTCCAGAGAACCAAGTTAGAATATTTATTATTTGGAAATCTCAGAACAAGGCACAGCAGCATCACTTCCCGGAAGAGTTTTAAGAAGTAGTTTAATCTGGTAAATTAATAATTTTCAAATTGTCATCTGCATAGGCATGCAAAGGAGGGTCAGCATGCAAGCAAAAACCCTTCCTTTCTTTCTGCCTCCCAGGGAGAGAAATTGGTGGAGCTGAGCTCCTCCAGCTGCCATGGATACGAGTAAAATGACCCCTGCACATTGTATTGTAGAGAGATCAACTCAGCATCTTTAGCATATGCAAGATTTACTTACAGGGAAAAACAACTGCATTATCTGGTTAAATGTTAATAATATAAATAATAAAATATGATTGCCTATCATAATTTATAAACTCTGTTACTCCTCACTGTTAAAACCACCATACAATCACCTCCATTATTTGGTTTCTGGTTGTGGAGACACTTGTGTATCCAGGGGCTTTTGCAAACACCAGCTTGAACAGCAGCTGGGACACCTAACAAGACACAGGCAAAAGCCATCATTTATTGATTAAACTCATTTCTATGAACCCTGAGCTCCTGTTTGCATGCTATTAATGAGTAATTAGCAGTTCTGCAGCCCACACTATCTGATTATGATACATTCTTTCCGTAATCTGTTCCCTAAGCAAGGTCTCTCCTCATCACATCATTAGACCTGCAAATTTCAATAGAGGATGTCTGCATTGTGCCTGTAGAGCTGAGCTCTCCAAAGCCTTTATTGCAGCTTTGCCTCAGAATGGCCTGTAAGGTACAGGAGTGCTGCTCAGCCAAGCCAAAGTGCAAGAGAAACCAAGCAATATATTCAGGAGCTTACTGGAAGTGTTCAGTAGCACAACAAATCTAGTTTGTGGCTTGAATTCTAGATAGAGTCTTACCCATGGAATCTACTTTTTCTTCTCTGATTTTTCTGACTGGTGAAATACTGAGTAATCCTTTTAATTCTCTCTTTAGCAAAAGGAAAAAAAAAGTAAAAAAAACCCACCACAAACAAATCCCTAACCTTCCCCGCCCCCCCTGAAAAAAGCCAAAAATGGAAAAATAAACCAACCAAACAAAAAAAAAAAAAAAAAAAACAAAAAAAAAAAAAACCTGCCTCTGTGCTTGTAACATGTGTAGAATGCAATAAAGACTAAATTTTGATTCATTTCTAAAATAATAGTGGTTTATACTATTTTAGGAAACATACAAAAGGACAGAAAAAAAATTATTTGACAAAGAATACTTCTCCCAGTTTTCACAGCTTTTCAATTTCATATAAATTCAGCTCTTAGTACTGTTTAAAGCCAGCTGTGTTAAATACTGGATCTCTTCTGTTAAGAAAATAACTGAATTTCACACCTTATGCACTATTGTATCACAATAAACCCAATTAGAATTTAAAAAAATATGGAATTACTGCCCTATTAAGTGTTTGGGAGTGTGTGTCTTTCCAATTTCTTTTAATGAAGTGGTATGGATGAGATCAGACATAAATCCATTATTTCTTTTAAGTCACAGAACAACAACCCACCTCCAAGCTTCCACTTTAGCAGAGGCTCAGCAGTGTCTTTGTGGCATGGTAAACATGCCTGAAATATGAAAGCTGAAACGTGATTGTGTCATGTAAACAGTGAACATGAAGAGAAATGTGGCTCTCTATGATAGAACTATTGAAGGAGGCAAAATAAATTTTGCCTTTTCCATAGGACTCCTTTGTTTTATCCAACCTGTGAGAGGCTCTGCTGAGGGAAGTCTCATCTTGGGGCCACTGCTGATGGCTCCTGTCAGTGACCATAGTACCACTGAGAGAGAGCACCTCAGTAGACCTGATGGGAGGAATTAACATTAGTGTGTTTTTACTCAGTTTGGAAGGTCAGAAATAGAAAAACAGGCCCACAACCATAAAAATGTCACTCATGATGCTGCCTGGCAGTTGCACTCATTTACTTGATCTCATTGCTTTTTGGCAATAGACTTCTTATGCTACAGCTTTGCTTTNTGAAGTGTTCTGCTTCACTCTTGAACAGTGATACACTCTGTATCTCTGACATTCTGAGCAGGGAATCTTTCCTCTCTCTAAGCATGGATATGCATCAATGCCTTGATCATCAGCAGAGCTCCAACTGCTCTAGAATGCTGTAGCATGGCACATGATTTGGAGCATGCTACCTCTCCTCCTAAAACATGGGCTTATGCCTATCTGATTAAATACTAACTCGATAGATGTTTAACTTTCTGCTAAGAAATGTGACTTCTTTGGTCACTCTATTGGATATCTCATGCTCTATGACAGTTGTAGTGGCAGAGGACAACTGGTTTTGCATATTATTTGAACAAAACTATTTGATTGCAAAGCTAAAAAAAATACACAACATTAGCAGGCTTTAGAAAAAAAAATCACCCTAACACACAAACCAGTATACCAATCCTGTTTCTGAGATTTATTAGAGAAAATAACAGGGAAGTAAATATCAGGTAGGTGGATCATTTGACTGGGATTAGAAGCAAGATAGTAAATTCACTACTAAGTAAATCATCCCAGTAGCTGCCAAATGTTCTGGCATAAGAGATAGGAATTTCTAAGTAAATCTAAAAAGAAACACTCCATTAAAAAGCAAGAAGAAATCAGGAGAGGGTTATCCTAGTACAGCAAGCTTAGACTGTCTGGCACCACAGATTCAAATGCTCTCACTGATTCAGCCACTCCAAATACTCATTGGGGGAATAAATTCAATGTTGTGAATGCAATTGTGACTAAATCTTCCAGAATGACATAATAATTTTTAAAAAAGGTAACAAAATAAATATATTTGGTAATTTTTTGCATGAGTATTAACAGTCCAGTGACAGTTTTTTTAACAATAATGGTTTGTTCTTTGCTACTGTCTAGCATCTTTATCATTATACCTGTTCTCATTCCCAGAAGTGTCTGCTTTTGAAAAGTGTCTTATTTTTATGAAGTGAAGTATTCCAGATTAAACTGCAATTGAAAGTAAAATATTGTCATTGTTACAAAACTTACCAGTCTGAACAAGATTTTCATATGAAAATTTACATCTAACACTGCAAAAGTGAGAAAATCAGAAATAACTGAAAATGAAAAAAGCAAGAAAGAAGCCTTACATGTGTAGAAAAGAAGAGAAAGAGAAAATCACAAGTAATATCAGACATGGAGGTGAATAGATTAGATTTTTGTCACAGGATGTTCTCACTATCTAAGACCTAGCTACAGTTAAAATTCTCAACATTCAGTTTATTCCCTTTTATCACAGGATTAATTCTATGGCCATAGTAAACCAAAATTGAAGTTTTATTTTCCTTTCTGTCTGAAATAAGTTGCAGGTCTAACCCTTTCAATCTTTCTTTTACATATTAGCACCTATACAGTTTGGGACAAAACTGTGGAAGACTCTAAACTCATGACTCAAAATAGGACATCAAAGTGGACCAGGAAATGCAAGCTGGAAATAAAGGGAATCACTAAGGAAAGAAGAGAAATACAGTGAAACTACTATTCTGTTTTCAAGAGCAATAGGTCACATTCAGGATGTCAGCAGAACAGCTGTATACAGAATTTAGAATGGCAGCAGAAAGCAAAAGATTTTTTGAAGCAGTCTTCCCCTCCATAGTTGTATAGTGAAATAAATTTAGCAATTTATTCTTCTGATTATATAGCCAGCCGTATTGCAAGTCACATATCTTCACATATTAGATATGTCAACTATATCCTGGAAAATGCCACAGACTAGAATTAACTGTTTTATTTAAATTGCTGTTCCATGATTTGTGTCTTCATTGAAGCTTTTGACTGATAAATAAGCACACCATTAGTGTGCAAAAAAGTGTATGTTGTTTTTATTTTTCCCATGCCCAAAAGTCTGTTAAGCTGGCCTGTCCTAAGTTTGCTGATTAGACTCAAATATCTGCAAATCAAATCTTCATCTTCATATCATAGAAAGCAAGTGTCATTTTTTTTTTCTTTGGTATGCCATAATGAGCCAGAGTTGCTTTCCAGAGGAGAATAACTCTCGTCAACTCCTTAATAAGTGCCTCACTGATGACTCAGTGGCCTTCCTGGTGCAGTGCAGCATGAAGACTTTCTTGGTGTGCATTTAGGATGGCCATGTGTTGTGGTTTAACCAAGGTGACTCACCTGTGGTTTTGCCAATTGTGAGCAATGTAAGGTCATCCTTACATTAAATGAGTGTTAATAAAACCTTACAAAGCCTCACATTTACATGAATTCTCTATACAATCAATAGCATATTGGAGAAGTAATTTCTCAGTGTAATTTTTGTAAGAAATTATGCAGTACTCTGTGTTAGCTAAGAGAGAGGAGACAGGACTAGGAGAGGTGGTAAAATGGTTGTGTTATACATGTTTCACCTCTCTAATCTTGGGACTGGTGGGTGCAACCCTGGCTTGTGCCAGGTGCTAATAATTGTGCCAAACCAGGTCTGCTTTTATGCCAGTGGACAGGAAATTGCTGTCAAAGGAACTTTTATTGTATTCCATTTGCATAATGGGATCTCATAAACATCAAGGAGTAGCTTTGAGCCTGAATAAACATGGTGAAATCTTGTCTCCATTGGGATTTTTGCCACAGATATCAGAGGGAGCAGAATTTGAAACTACTGTGTTTAAGACTGCTCTCCTTCAGAGGCTGTAATGCCTGTCCAGAGATTGTGAAGGTATAGCAGGAATGCCAGGTCAAAAAATAACACTCCTTTCAGTGTGATGGAGGGATCTTTTTGATTCAAAGAGTATGTCATTCTGGGAGCTTTTATTCACTGCCTGCAGCTAACACTGCTCAGGTAAATAGCAGCCAACTTCCTCAGGACTCCAGAATGCATCTCATTGGATCCCATAGACTTATGTACATTCAGGTTTCTCAGGTGGTCATGAACCTGATCTTTTCTTAGAGTGGTAGGGACCACTCCCACTGGATTGCTCCCCAGTCCTGCCATCCATCCACTCGAAAGGCCTGGGAAGAGAAGCTGCCATTAAAGACTCAGTCAAAAAAGTTGTTGAGTACCTCAGCCTTCTCCATTTTTACCAGTTTGCCCGTATCATTTATCAGGAGGGCACACCTTCTTTGACATTCTTCTTCTGGTTTACATACGTGTAGAAGCCCTTCCTGCTATTCTTTGCCAAGTACAGAGCATACATCAACTCTATGCCCTGCCCAGGTCACCTGTCCTCTGTTTGTGAATTTGCTTCTTTCCTTTCAGTCTGACCAGCAGTTCCCTAC